>LR753309.1:813273-863393 GCA_902729485.2 Mus minutoides
AGGGTTCCCAAGGAAGGAGCTAGAGAAAGTACCCAAGGAGCTGAAGGGGTCTTCAACCCTCTAGGTGGAAGAATAACCATGAACTAACTAGTACCCCCTGAGCTCATGTCTCTAGCTGCATATATAGAAGAGGATGGCCTAGTTGGCCATCATTGGGAAGAGAGGCCCCTTGGTCATGCAGACTTTATATGCCCCAATAAAGGGGAACGCCAGGGCCAAGAAGTGGGAGCAGGTGGGTAGGGGAGCAGGGCCAGGAGGGGGGAGGGTATAGGGAACTTTCTGGATAACATGTGAAAGGTAAATGAAGAAAATATCTAATAAAAGTTGGAAAAAAAAAAAAAAGAAGACACAACACATGGAGAGATGGCTCACCTGTTAAAGGGTAGCTTTACAATTAAAGTAAGAGTTTGGTTTCCAGCTCCCATGGCTGACTGTCCTCTTTAAGCCAGGCATGGCATTGTATGCCTCTAACCCTAGCATTCTGGTGGCAGAGACATATCTCTGAGAGTTTCAGGTCAGCCTGTTCTGTATATCAAACTCTAGGACAGCCAGAGCTACCTGATAGACAGACAGTGACAAAAGATTAGGTGTGTAGGTGTGTGTGCGTGTGTCTATATGGGGGGAGACAACCACGTCATTCCCATTTATTAATTCATTACAGGTTTGATGAAATTTTTCCACAAAAATGATATAAAAATCAAAACAAAACAAAATGGTAACAGTTTTTATTCTTTATATAAAAATATATTACAAGTAATTTAAACTCTCAACAATAGGTGCATGGTTTAGTATATTACAGTCCAATTATTAATTGAGAAACGTTACAATGCAGTAAAAAAAAATATAAAGATCATGTAGACATAAAAGAAAAACTTGGTAGGTAAATAGGAGAAGTATCAAACTAAAACTATATATAACCTTTATGTATATGCTCAAATTAATATTATAATTATACAAACTGTACTCGTAGGAAAGATCTAATACAATCTTTAACCACAGTTGGGTCTGAGAAAGCTTTTTCTCCTCTAAGTATCACCAGGTAATGTTGTGGTTATGTCTCTACATACGTACCTTACTGGGCCATCCACATCATGCACAGCTGGAAACAGAAGGAGACAGAGGCACAGAAAGATGCAGAGGCAAGACTGTGCACCTGGATGGCTCCTGTAGCTCCACCCTACACTTTCGAGCTAAAAACAAAAAACAAAAAACAATGATAAAACCTCTCATCTTTATAAATTCTTATCATTTTGTGACAGCCTCTTAAAGTGGTGTCTGGGAAATTCAAACCAAGAAGCAAAAGCTCAGAGTTTCTCTTAGAATCCTTAGCTCTTAGATGGGTGGTAAGTACTGCCTGCCATCTTGCTCGCTGTACTGCACATTTTGCTGTTTGTCCTAAATCAGTGGTTCCCAATCTGTGGGTTGTGACTCCCATAGGGGTTGCATATCAATAGGGGTTACATTACAATTCATAACAGTAGCAAGATTATAGTTATAAGGTAGCAAACAAAAGAACAAAATAACTTTTCACCACAACTTGAGGAACTGCAGGAAAGGGCTGCAGGGTTAGGAAATTGAAGATCCAATGTCCTAGAGTGGGACATTTACTCCTCACACAGCACACCTCTGAAAGTCACTAACATCCCAGACAGCATTCCAGCTAACGCTCCAGCTGTGTTAGCTCTGCTGCCCCTCTGGCTCTCCATGTGTTCACTCCACCTGTGACTGAGGTGATATTCTTTTCAGGGATGAGAATCTGCTTTGAGCCTGAAGAAAGCACTTTGTAGGAATTCCAGTAGATTCTGCTCTTACACTTTTATTAACGCTGAAGAGATTTAATCTTTGTGAACTTGACTATTTTATTGCTACCTTTCATTTACTGTTTACCAAGTGCTAGACACCACTAAAAACTTACACATACTGCCCCTTTGCTCTTCCTTGTGCTCACTGCACGATGAGTCACCAGTGACAAGAGTTCTCTCCCACTGCGCAGGTGCTAGCCTATGTGTCACAAAGGCAAAGAGGAAAAATGCAGAGCAAGAGAAGAGACTGGAGCAAAAACAACAGAAGCAAAACAGCAGCAAGAACAGCAGAGCACGGAACAGTGCTGGTGGTGAGGGCTCGCCTGCCATGTGTGAGGCTTGAGGGTCAATCCCCAGCAGCACTTGGAGGACAAGCTCAGCGTTTGTGGCTGGAGAAATTGCTTAGTGGTTAGGAGTATGTACTACCTTGCAGAGAGCCCTAGTTTTGTGCCCAGCACCCACTTTGACCTATAACTGGGGCTCCAGGGGTTCTGACACCTTCTGCTCTGACAACACAAGCACCTGCAATCCTGTAAACACATGCGCCGTGCATCCACATAATTTTTTAAAAACTTGTAGTGAAATGAGGCATTTATGGGTATGTGGAAGATGATGAGCTCTGTGTGGGAGCCTGCTTGCTGGTCACAGGAATTCTGACACACTTGACAGGCACAGATACTTTTAATCCAGGCAAAGCAAGGAAATCTGCCTTCTTGGATCATAAAAAGGGACCTGGAAGACAGCAGATCTCAAAGGAGTTAGGAGTGGATTCTGTATTAGAACAAAAATCACAGGCAGAAAACAGCAGAAATTGGTGGGTACCTTTGGGGCTCTGTCACAATACTTGCTCATGTTCCATATATACTGTGAGGATCTGTCATGTTAGTGAGGTACCAGTAAAGGGCTGGAAACACCAGAACACTGTGCAGCCTGGTGCAGTTTTAGTAACACTGACGACAGAAGAAATGTTAACAAAGCTTCACTTTACCAGCAGCTACACACGTGTTCATACCGTCTGGGACTGCAGACCTTACCTGTGATTCATTGGGATCCTCACGGTATATGAGCATCCACATGGCTATTCCTATTTGAACTCCTTCTTAAATTCTAATGAAAGATGCTAATGTCCTCTGATTGTTCTTCCTGCTCATCTTACTTTCCCCTCTCAGAATACTAATTTACATCTTGTATGATGCAGTACTCTTAAGATCCAAGGCAATGCCCCAAATTCTCATAGCATCATCATATAACCTGTCTCAGACTTGTCCACTGAGACAGTCTTACCTAGAACCAGGAACTCCTTATAGTCAAACCCGCCTGTCTGCAGATTTAACTCTAGAAGGCTGTGCTTTCATCCTGGGATTTTGCAAATCTTCTGATTTATTTCTGCTCCACTTGACTTCTGACAAGCTCCATCCTTTCCAATACAGACATCTTCTACCTTAGTGTCTCCTACATATAACTACCCCGCCCCCCTGCCATTTGTATGATGACTTTTGACAAATCTGCTTCTCTCACAATCTGTAAGTTTCTTGAAGTCAGGGGCTGCGCTAGATATTAATAGATCCATGCTGTGTCTATCACATAAAATGCTCTCAGGAACATAAGTTGAAGAAAAATAATTAATTCTTAACAATTAAATATTTCTATGTGACAATACTGTTAAATGTTCCATAAAGAGTAATGATTAATTAACATAATACTGGAAAGCTGCTTAAAATTAAAGATAAAGAATAAAATTAAAGTTAAACAAGTTAATAAAAACTTGTTTCTCAATCACAAAACTTTAAATGTATATTACAATCCCTACCAAAGTTAACCTAGGACTCTGTTAGTCATGTTCCAGGGGAACATAAGGTTACAGGCAAAACTGAACTTGCTTACCAGCTGATCTTAAAGCAGAAAGACAGCCTGAATTATCTAGGCATCACCAAGGCATCTGCCATGTGGGGTAGCATAAAGGACCAGAGAGCAGATGACTGGAGAAAGGCTCTGCAGATGTTAATGAGTGTGGAGATGGAGAAAGAGGCCCAAGAACTAAGGAATATGAGTGGCCATCAAAGCTGGAAAGGCAAAGAGATGTTCTCCTCTAAAGTTTTCTGATGGTTCCTAATCCTGCAAAAGCCTCAATAGAAAATCTTTTAGCCTTGTGATACCCATTTCAGACTTCCAGGATGATAAGCTATTAAGTGTGCTTTTCATACATTGGTGGTCCGTATTTTCACAGTGGCAAGAAAACATTAATAAATACACGCATACTAGACAGGAGTACTGCTGGCTGAATACCAAGACATCTTAAGAGAATGGCGGCTTACCCATGGTGTCTCTCTCTTTATAAGAGAAAGACAAGCTGGTTCCATATCTCAGTGCCAGGAACTCTGCCCCTTCAGGCTTGTTCTGCTTTCCCTTGGGAGCCTGGCACAGTAGGCTTGATTTCAATCAACAGGGAGAAGACCAGGAATGGCTAGTCATAGCTTGTGAAGGCTGCCTCAGAGCTGAACACACTACTTCAGTTTCTATCACACTGGGAAGAACTAGTGGTATGGTGGCACCTGGGCACATGCAAGGAGGGAGAATCAGAGCCATCACTAGGAATAGCCTCATGCTAAGAACAGACAGTTCTGTCTTACAAAGACTATGAAGTACCCTGGGAACAGTGCTGTAAGTGCATATAAACTCCGATTTAAAAACCTATTCTGAAGTTATCTCACCTAGGTTTTAGGTAAGGACAGAGCTTTCATTCTATCCTTATGGGATAATTAGTGTCTGCCATTTTATACGAACACTCATTAGGATATTTGTCTCCATTTAAATTTCATTTAGAAGTAATGGAACCTGTACTCCTGGTTGACAGGCTGGACCATTTGTTCTTATTCCAACTTATGTATTCCTCAGGGTCCCGGCAGGTGGTGCTGACAGAGTAACTGAAGGGAGTTTAATGAGGAAAGTTCTTACAAAGGTGGACACAGCTCTTAAGGGAAGGAATGACAGAGAATCTAACCATCATGTCTCTAGGCCTAGGGAGGGAAGCAGTTTCTAGAACTTGGCTACAAGACACAGGTATCTATCTGGCAGGATCCATAGCCCTAGTGGAAGATGGGGCTGCAGCCACAGGGAGGGAATATTCTGGACTTGCTACTTCCTTTAATCTTTTGCCAAGGCTTCCCCAACTGTCCAAAAGCAAACAGAACTGGGGGCAGGAGCAAAGGAGCCTGACAATATGGGCCCCGGAAGGCAGTCCCTCAGGGACTGCCAGGCAGAGACTGGGCTTCACTAGACACATCAGGAATCATCACAGGAGCAAGCACAACTCTAGAGTTGGAACAACTTTTTAAAACCTTGGCCTACAAGATAAAGGGAAAGGTTCCAAACAGAACTATGTCAGACCTGGAACAAAGAAAGAGAAAGAGAATGATTAAAAAGTAAAAGAGTGGGGTGTGGCCCCGTGTATGGCCTCGTTATGTAAGATAAAGAAAAGCAGCAAAGGACCAAAAGGAAGAGGTGAAGGGATGAGCGAGGTCGGACCAGGGACTTAAGAGTTGTGGATGTAACTCAACATGGGTTTCTACTGCTAACCTTTTCCTGTGACCTTAACACAATGGTCAAAGATTTAAAACAGGCTACTCACTTTTTAAAAAAAATTTAACTGTGAACTAGATATGTTCCAAGGGATAACTGCTAGCAGTGCCTGTGACTGAGACCATGAATTACAGAAAGCTAGGAGTATAAGCCAAAGAACAGATGTACGCTGTAACAAAATCAGCCAGCTGCTAAGAGAACTCAAAATGCCAAACAAAGACATACTCAGAAACAAAGGGGCAAAGACAGCAACACAAACCAAATGCCAGACCCCTGATACTGTGGTAAGTACAGTCCACTCAAAACCATTTGTTCATGCCGGGCTCTCTGGTGTCAATCACCTGAGCACATCACTCATGTTCACACATGGACTCAATAAAGGATATATTCTTTAAGGGCAGTTCTTGAAATTAATCCACAATAACTATTGTATTAGCGTCTGGAGATGATCAATGACATTTTGCAACTATCTCCCTAAATAAGTTTATGCTTCTATAGCAGATGTTTTGAAAATGCCACTTATGTTAATAGCCCTACCTGTTAACAGCTTGTTGATTTCTATTAAGAGTGGGAGCCTTTTCCTTAAAGAGAAGTGTTGTGATGCAGTATATAATAATAATTACTTGGAGGCATGAGGAAAACAAGGACAAAGGACAAAGGTCCATTGTCATCTCCAAGGAGGCTTTATTAGTGAAGCTGGCACAGGCCCTGAGGAGGACGCTAGCTAAGCATCTTCAGGAGGTCTGGCTGCAGACTAGCTGTGAGATGACCACCAGCTTCATCCACTATGAACAACTGATCCAGTCTCAGCTGAGCCAGTACACGGAAGCAACTTGAAGGGCCCCTGCATTCTTTCTGTTTTGTATTTTTTTGGTGGGGGGTGGTCCCGAGACAGGGTTTCTCTGTATAGCCCTGGTTGCCCTGGAACTCACTCTGGAGACCAGATTGGCCTTGAACTCAGAAGGGCCACTGCATTCTTTAAATGTGTTCTGGTCATTTTTTTTGTCAACCAGACACAAGCTAGAGTCATTTGAGAGGAGGGAACCTCAACTGAGAAAATGCCCCCCACCAGAGTGACTTGTAGTGTATTTTCCTAATTGTTGACCAACATGTGAGCCCACTGTGGGCAGTGTCATCCCTAGGATGGTGGCCCTAAATGCTGTGAGAAAGCAGGCTATGCAAGCCATGAGGAGCAAGCCAGTAAGCAGCACTCTGCCATGGCCTCTGCAACAGTTCCTATCTTCAGGTTCCTGCCCTGGCTTCCTTCAGTACTAAAAATCTGATTTGAGACTGGTAAGCTTGAATAAATCCTTTCATTCCTGGTGGGGTTAGAATAAGAATGGCTCCCATGGGTTCATATATTTGAATGCTGTCATGTTCAAATGGAAATATTTGGGAAGGACTAGGGGGTGTGGCCTGTGGGAGGAGGTATGTCACTGAGAGTATGCTTTAAGGTTTAAAAAGCCCATGCCCACATAGAGTCACTCTCTGCCTGTGAATCAGCATATAAACTCTTAGCTACTGCTCTAAGCGCCATGGTTGCCTGTTTTCTCCAATGATGATCATGTACTAACCCTCTGAAACTATAAGCAAGCCCTCAGTTAAATGCTTTCTTTTATAAATCTACCTTGGACATGATGTCTCTTCACAGCAACAGAACAGTGACTAGAATATCCTCCAAGCTGCCTTTGGTCATGATGTTTTATCAGCAATAGAAACCCCCAAGGAACTTGTATGGGGAATACCCTCCTTCAAAGGTCCAATGTGAAACAGGCACTGGCAGAGGAGTCTTCCATGACACTACCTAGAGAATCATAGTTATACATCTCAAATGTACTTGGACAGTGAGGTGGCCTTGATACAAAACACCCAGTAACTTCAAAATAGTCATCTATCAGAGTTTATCCTGACTTGTAAGCCAGTCTTACATGAAAAGCAAGTATGTGCAAAGGGTATGAAAATTCTATAGGAAATTCAAAATTGGATGGATACACTTACATCTTCCCACTAAATTTTGAAAATACAGCAATCCACATTTTACAGTATATCTTGCTCAACATATACAATCCTAGTGTTCAAAGCAGTGTTAACATTCCACTAACAAATGCACAAAATGAAGGCATGTTCTGTGATGCACCAGTCACTGCAAACAAGACATGATGCAAGTTAAGCCCACTGGTCTCCTTAGCCCTTCTATCTATCTATCATTATTTTGAAACAGGGTCTCCAGTAGCCCAGGCTGTCATAGAACTCAGTATAAAGCCAAGGATTATCCTGAACTTCTGATCCTCCTTTATCTACCTCCCAAGGGCTAGGTTTAGTCTAAATTTTAATATGTATTTCCAAAGATTTTTTCCCATTCTTTGGTTAAGATAAAGCTGTCACATAGTATCAAGTTGAAAGCAGTGTTCTATATTCTGAGACTTACTTCTGTCTGCTCTTTCTAGCAAAGATTTCAAATATCTTCAATAACATTATAGAAATACGAGCAGAAGCCAAATATTTAATTTGTAAGTTATCAAAGGTTTTTGTGAAAGTGAAACTTTGTGTAGATTTGGCTCACCAGTATTTCCTGGATGTACTTTAAAAATCAAACTGAGCAGAAGTAATTCTTTAGGGAAAAGGAAAATGAAAAAGGAGAACTTAAGATCTAGAAAGGCCATGAATGGTAGCTACTGGGCTTCACTCACCTTAACAGTTCCTGAAACGATGATAAAGAAAGGCACAGAACCTTTACTTTATTGATAAGAACAGGTTCAGGAAACTTAGACAAAACCTATTTCAGAAATATTTATTAAACATCTACAAGGTGGTTAAGCACTCTGGTAGGTGCTGAGGGTACAGACAATCCCACGAAAAGGTTTACTGTCCCCATAGTTAATAATGCAACCCACCGCAATTATATCTGTACTAAGTCTCTTCTGGGCTGTTTGTGTGTCTATGATTGTTAGGCTGAGGAAGAACACAGAAACGTTCACAAGCCAGGAAAAGAACTGAAAGTGTGACACCTCCAAGTTAAAGGGAAGGTAAAATTGTGGCAGAGACAACATTTTCTTTTCTTTTTGGCTGGAAACTAGACAATTTCCAGTAAAAGACAAAAGTTTATGATGTGATTCAGAAAGCCACGGAGGCCTGGCATGGCTCATTCGAGTAATGCCAGCTACTCAAGATGCCAAGGACTAAACCACACACGGTGATTCAAGGCCACTAATCTGAGGACACAATTCTGACATGTATGTTTTAGTCAACACAGTACTGAAGAAGCATTGCCTGTATGAACAGGCACCAAGAAAATGTCTAGATTTGCAGTGAACAGATCTAATATGCAAACTACATGTATAGTCAGTCCCATTATTCAGACACAGCAAATGTGGGAAGGGTTTCATCTCTAGCCAGCACTTTTTAATTACTGGACCCTGACTGTACACTTACTTCCGTTTAATGAATCTTTTAACATCTCAGGGTTGGAGTTGTTTTTACAGACAGGGTCTCACTATACAAACCAAAGTTGGCTTGGTACTTGTGACCTTCCTGCCTCCACCTCCCATGTTTAAAGACTGTTGGTGTGTATCACCATTAAAAAACCCCTTCCTTGGGTATGGCAGAATCCATTGGCAGAAACCTACCAGCAGGTGTCATTTATCCATACTGTGCTGATTTAATGCAGTATTTCTTACATTATAAGGCATGCTTATGGGATGTTATCTCTATCCATAAAAACACCTAATAACTTCATATATGAAACAATGGCTTAGCTCATTTATCTCATAGAGTGGTCCCACATAATTCCTCCTTTGAAAAGGGGTGGGAAGCAGGGGGAGAAGGGTCAACTTAAGTCCCAATTTCTGAAAAAAGGTATCAAGGAATTTTGGGTCTTGTACAAAGTTGAAAGACTTAAGATAAAAACCAGCGTCAGCCCACATTAGTCACTCTTGCTTTTGGCCTTGAGGCCCTCCCAGTGCGACAACTGCTCAGATAAGTGTAAAACTTAGTTATTTTGAGATGGGGGTTCCACTGTAGCCCAAACTCTCAGACATCCTCCTGCCTCAGGCTCCTGACTTTCTTGGGATTACAGGTTTCCAAGCATGCTCCCCAGGGCTGTTTATGCCTCAATGGCAAGTCACTACAACCCTGAGTACCGCCACCCTGGGATACTGCAGGATAGGGTTGGCAGGGTGACAGCAGGTGATCTAGGCGCTGGCACCATGCGGGGGGATTACTCATGCTGCTTTCCTGTGAGCGGAATTTCTTGTCGGCCTCCCTGTCCTGCTTAAGTTCAACCTAACTGCAGTCACTTCCCGTCCGGGTAGGCTGGGGAAACCCGCGCGTTCGTGGGAGCGGAGGGAGGCGGCAGAACGAGCCAGGTAGCTCGTGAGCGACGCGTCCCGGCTGTCCACGTCCCCGGCGCGCACGTACGGGTCGCCGCACCAACAACTGGAGCGCGCAGGTCTCCGCGAAGTGCGCAACTCGTCCGCGTGCGTGGGAGGATGAGCGGGTGTGGCCCATGCCGCCAGCTCCACCTGGCCTAGGAAGCCACGCTGTCGCCTCCCGTTCTTGTCCCCAGAGCCCCAGCACTATTCTCCGCTACTCCACCACACCTGAGCAAAACTTTTCCCTCGTCTCCACGATTCAAACTCTGCAGCGTCCAAGGCTGCCGCAAACCACCCCGGCCCTAGCAACAAGGTTCCGGCCGTAGAGCGAGCGCCGCTAGGTGTTAGGAAGGTGATGTCGTAAAGCCTCGAGTGTCGTAAACCAGGTGCGGTGGGGAGGGGGAGGGGTGGAGGCGGCGGGTGGGGGGGAGGGAGGGAGGGAGGAGGTGACTCGAGCATTTAGACACAAGCGAGAGGATCATGGCGGATGGCCCCAGGTGTAAGCGCAGAAAGCAGGCGAACCCTCGGCGCAATAACGGTGAGTGGCGGAGGGGCCCGGTGCGGCGGCGGCGGGCAGCGGGCGGCCGGGCGAGGGGCGCAGGGCCAAGCGGGCCGGGGGCGGCGGCGGGACCGGGCCGAGTGGAGTGGGAAAGTAAAGTAGTGCGCCCCGCTGCCGCCGCTGCCACCGCCGCTGCCGCCGCGGCTGCTGAACTGGACCGTTATGTCTTACCTGCCTCTGCGCCTAGCGGCTCTGGCGGCCGCCGGGGACCGTTAGCTGCGCCGCATCCCGCCGCCGCGCCCGGCCACTTTTCCGCCCGCGGGTGGAGCGGCTGTTGCTTCTTTCCGCACTTTCTCCACTCTTGCTGCCCCTCGGCGCCTCCCCGCGCGCGATCCTCTCTCCGCGCAGGCCGCGGCGGCGGGGAACAAACTTGCGGCGGGCGGGCGCGGGCTGCGGAGCGGGCGCGGGCGCGGGCGGGAGAGGACCGGCGGCCGCGGGCTGGTTGCGTGTCGGCTGCGTGTCGGCCGTGCGCGCGTGTGCGCGGGAGCGGGCGCTGCGCGCCGGGTCGGGCGCCCGCGGGAAAGTTGCGCCCCGCGCGCTCGCGGCCGGGCGGGGATGGGGACGCGCGGGGCCGCCGTGAGCTGGGCGCCCAGGGGGCTGGAACCCCGCGCCTGCGGTGCCCGTCGGGGGCCGGGCACGCTCTAGTGGCTCCTGGCTGCTGCCACGGGGCTGGTGTGTGCGTGGACTCGCCGCCTGCGGGCCGGGAAACAGCACAGACAGGTCGGGACGCCCAGGCAGCCCGAGTCCCAGCGGGCACGGGGCTGTGTGCATGCGCCTTGCTTTGGTTCTTTCGGTTTGGGGAAGTTGTTACCTGGGCCCAACGCGCGAGCAGAGGACAGATAATGGAGCTGGGCTGGCGCTCAGAGTCGCGAGTGGGGCGGGTGGGGGAGGGGGCGGGCGGCCCGACGGGCGCACCGGGCTGCGGCTCGAGGTGCAGCTGCGCGGGGTATTGATTTCCGCGGATGTGCCAGGGAAACACACTCCTCGGCCTGACTACAGAGTTTTTTGTTGTTGTTGTTGGTGTTTTTCTGTTTTGTTTTGTTTGTTTTGTTTTGTTTTAAGGGGAAAAGCCACAGGCTCTAGGAGAGAATGCAACACCCCGACTTGTGTCGGTGGGTGCCCCTTGGGCTCTCCCAACGCAGGGAGACGCGGGAGTTGCTGGATGGTGCCTCTCTTAGGCGAGTGTGTGCTCGCGGCTCGCGGCGCGGACAGCCTCTGCTCCTGGTCATTGTCTGGACAGTCCCTGCGGCGGCGGCCGAGGGATGCCCCCGCCCGGGTACCTGCGTGTGGTGATGGGCGGCCACAGCCCTGTGCTGCTGCGGCCGCGGCTATATAAGGAATTCCTCATGCCTTTCGCACCCAGTGGCTCCGTGGGGCTCCTGCGGGGTGTTGAACGACGAGTTTTTAAGATTGGGGGAATAAATGCGCCCCTGATGGCATCGATGTGTTGTCCAGAGAACTAGGAAATCCTGTTTTTAAGTGGCAACCCTGGCGCGCCCCCACGCCCCACCCCCGCCCGGCCTGCATTGCTCCCTCCCCTCCGGGATGCCAAACGCCAGGTTTTGTAACCTTTCCTGGCAATTTTAGATTTTGTGTGGGATTTCCTGTCTAGAAGCAGATACAAAGATTTTAGGCTGTTCCAAAGAGGTTTCTTCTTGGTGGTAAACACATTTTGAATATATCTGAGCCCACATTAAAATCCCCGGTGCCATGAATGATTTTCAGTTGTTCAGATAAACGTTGCATTTCGGAGAAGCCTGCTCGTTCTTTCGAAGGGAAAGGTGTGTTGGTAGCGTCATTGTGGAGAGGTGACTGGTTGTGGCAAGGACCTGAGCACAGACTACCGCAATTGTAATTTCCTGCTTCTAGCGTCAAATAGTGTCTGTTCTACATTGAGCTGTTGCTGCTATTGCTGATGTGGCTTTATGAAAGGTAAGTTGGTTAAGAGAGGGCTGTTCACTGCTCTTACATTATTTAAAATGTTAATCGCCAGAGAAAGGGGCTTTTCTTGTTGCTGACGACATGTGTGTGACATGTGAGTCTGAACCACCCAGCGTCTGTGCAGCTGCTGTAAACATGTTTACCTGAACAGGAAAGAATGGATTTTTCTCCTAGCAATCCTGTGATATTAAAATATCACATACGTAAGGCATATCAACAGATGACTTAACGGAGGAAGGCTCTTCTGAAAGGTGCTTGAAATCAACAGGAAAAAGGAGATTCTTGATCGCTGCAGCAAATGGCAACTTGTGCAGGTAGAAATAAGATGGTGTTTAGTTTTTCCTGCGTGTATGTCAGCCTCCTTTTTGCTGCCTTCCTTTTCAAGGAAGGGATTTATTTACCAGGCTTGCTGTCAGTGTTTTTCCTATGTGTTTAATATTAGAAAAATATATTTGGGGCTCTTGTGCCTGAAATTTCTTGACTGCAGTATGCATTTCTCGGAGAAAACAAAAGGTGTGCGAGAGAGTGCGGTGCTACCACAGGTATCTCCTGTTTCCATCACTTTTGGTTCTCTCTTTGTATTTCCTTTTTGTTCTCAAATGCTTTCATCCATCGCTCACCATTGCAGCCATGCTGTTTGATTTTGCCTGCTATTTTTGCAAATTAAGAACGAAGTTATATGCATTGTGTTGTGAAACCTGGGGTTTCAATATTGTGCTGGTCAATATTACTCAGCAATGCAGTCATATTTAAGTTGCAGATGTTTCAGCAGAGGATTGTCTGGAGAAATGTTAACTCTTAAAATCCATTTAAATGAATAAGTAGTGGTATATAAAATGGGAAATAGTAATGGAGATATTTTATATTATTTATGTATAAATAATATTTGTATTCATTTTGAAATATGTATTTTAATGGCTAAGCCAGCAGCAAAACATTTTTATTTTCCTTCTATAATATGGCTGTAGGCTAGGACGCTGATGACAGCACTAAAAATTGTAACTTAACAATGGTGGAGGGTTGCGCAGGCTTGCCTACATCATGGGGCCTTGTTTGAGGATGCTGTGGTGATGCTCGGTGTCTAAAGGGATGGCAGAAGAATTGATGAAATTGATGTTTACTGTTTAGAATGTGATGCTTTGTTATATTTTAAAAATATTTTCTCTTTCCCAAAGTTCTATTCTTTTCCTTTCCCGTTTTTATTCTTGACAAATGAGCTCTAGCTCTTGATGACTGCATGCTGACTAATTCACCTTAGATGGAATAGCAGGCGCATACCTTTCTATCATTAGCATCATTTCTTCTTGCTGTCTTTGGAAACCACCAGTAGAGGATGCTAAGAAAAATGACTATTGGTGTAGCATCAGACGCTTGTGGGTCTTTTGTACTGATGGGGAATCCTTCTGTGTCCTTCTGAGTCTTTAGAACCAGCCTAAGTGCTTTTTAGTTCGCTGATAGCAGAAAGGTAGGAATGTGTTCCTATGAATATCCTTACACATTTAAGCCTCTTATGAGTGGTGGCCCCTTCTCATTCCATACACATCTCTAGTGAAGGATCCTGCAGCACATTAGCTTTAAATCGATCAGTTATAAATTAAGAAATACAAGTTTTTGAGACTTTAATGATTTTTAAGTTATTTGTTAATTACTACCTTAAGTAAACTGTGTACACTGAGATGCTAACTTTGGCCTATGAGTAATACCATGAAACTCTTGCGTATTTAGTTGTGCTCTCGTTTGAGTTCATGTGACTGTGTTACGATAACTATAAACATTAATCCTTGCATTCAGTAAAAAATTGGAAGCATTTCTTTCCCTGTTTATTGTAATGTAGCTGTAGAAATGCATTGATGACTGCCATAATGCAGTAGTCACACCGTCTGTCCTGAATAAATAGGACTAACCTGACTTGTCACATAAGTCTGTGTGAATTTCCCAGGGATTGTCTGTAAATACAGTTTTTCATATCATTTCTCTTTAATTTGCTGCTATCCTACTTCCTGAGATCTCCATGAATGAGTATAATTCATTTCTTTTTTTTTTATGAGTTAAGGAACTTATCAGAGTTCACACAGTATGAAATTCTAGCATGAAGCCAAACATCAGAAGTATCTTATAGACTACAAACATCAGTCATTTGGATAGATGACTCTGATAAAAAAGTATGAGGAATAATAATTATTATTGTTTATGTTTTGTCTAACCTTCAATAGTTTTGAAATTACATATATCTCTGTTTTATAATTTTAATGGCTTTGAGATATGAAAAAGCTGTATTGGAACTATTTCTAAAATATTTCATAGTGGGTTTTTTTGTCTTTTTTTCTCCTTTATAAGTCATGCCTAAGCACATGATAAGAGTCAGATGTAAACACAGATACAATATCATGTGGGATTATACTGCTAGCTGCTCTTAAGTACTTGTATTGAATTGTAGTGAGAGAAGAACATGCGTGCAGATGCCGGAAGGTCTGCATTGGTGTGCAGTAGTACAGTGAGTGGCACGACCTGTTATCTGGGTTCACTTCTTATAGAGATGCCAGCTAAAACAAAAGCGCCTTGTAGAAAGAAATTTTGAAAAGTTTAAATGAGAAAAGTGACCTCATTGGAATACATGATAAAATTACTTTCAAAACTATTATTTGAAAAGTTAGATACTGTACATACTGTTAGGTAATCATGATATACACATAAATTATATGTGTTATATATTCTGATTTTGCATTTGAACTACACTGTTGTCCACTGAGGAGTGGCCCAGTGAAAACATAGCAAATGCATTTATTACCATATCAGTTCTGAGGTGGAATTGTGAAGCTTCATAGCATGCAAACCTGATCTTTGTGTAGACAGTACTGGAGGGATAATTTTTACTTTGTATGGGACAGTTTTTTGAGTATTACATTTTAAAAGGAAGTATGTCTATGTATAGATTTTTACATGTATGCACAGGTGGCCACTGAGGCCAGAGGAGACCGGCGTGAGTAAATCTCAGGAGCTGGAGTTGAAGGCAGCAGTGACCCTGTAGTTGTGAGGCTCTCTGGGAGAGCAGTGAGCACGCTGAAGCTCTGTACCACCTCTACAGCCCCGACAGGCAGCAGGATGAGGACATCCCTTTTACTGAATGATGGTTGCTCATGTGAACTCAGAATGTCTAGCCCAGTTCTAAACTTAATAGAAGTGAGTTATGCTATTCTTAACCTGAAAGAAGGCTACTGATAATGTAATATTTATTCATATGTGTATATATGTATTTATTCTATTATTTGTATATTTACTACAGTACTAGAGATTGAACCTGGGTCTCATAATAATTCTGGAAGTACTCTACCACTGAGTTACATTCCTATCCTTTTAAAACTTTTTAAAGACAGTGGGTCATTATGTTGCCCTGGATGGCCTTGAACTTGTGATCTCCCTGTTTCAGCTTTCAAAGCAGCTAGGACTCTAGCTATTATTATACTGATCAGTCAGTACTCAACATCTGAACCATCTTTCCAGTTCTTTCTACATTATTTTTGAGACAGATCTCTCACTGAATCCAGGGCTTACCAGTTAATTAGTCTGGGTGCCCTGGGAGCCTTAGGGACCCTCCTCTCTCTACTTCTCTGGTGTTGCGATTATGGGCATACTTTTATGTGGGTGTTGGGGTTCCAAACTCAGCTTGTCAGAGACAAGCACATTACTGAATTAACCATCTTTCTAGCTCACATTTAAGGTAGTTGAAATACTCTAATTATAGCTTTCTTTTAATAAAATGGTTGCCCCCTTCAGATATTTCCAGGACTGTTCATGGTCACTAACAAAAGTTTGATTTCTCTATTTATCAATCCTTGCATTATTTGAATGCAGTATGGAGGTTATTATTGTTGTTAAGTAGGTAAAAGTCAGAGTAAAGCAGAATCTGCTGGTTTAAAATTTAATCACTCTAAATAAATTTTACACTTTAAAAAAATTTCTGGGATTGAATATGGGATATTGGACAGCAGCCACTTGACTCCTGAGCTACACCCAATCCCCAAATTCTCATTTTAATATAAAAGATTGTCGTACCCAGAAAACTGATATTTGAGATCCTTGGATGGAAACTACAGAGAGATGTGAGTATGTAATTTGAAGTGTAGTGCCAGACAGAGTCAGTAATGTGTGGCTAGCATGAGTACGTGTCAGACTCCATGCTTAAGTTAGCCTTGCTCTCTGGGGAATGCTAGACTGGACTGTGAAAATTACCATCTCTTTGGTGTTTTCTCCTTTCTTCCTTAACTCTGAATAAGTCCACTCTTAGAAGTGTGTCCTATGAGGTTTTACTATGGGACCATCACACACAGCCAACACTCAGTTATGTCACTGAAAGTACAGTCTTGTGGCACCATCACTGGAGGGAAACTTGTTGAACACATTTATGTGGCACAGGACTATATTATCATTCTACCTCATTACTGTTGGTGTATGTTCAAGATGCTCCCCCAGTGCCCAGTACTTGGTTAGTACTGAACACCGGTGCTGGATCACTTTCATAAATCCTCTCTGTATCCACTGAGGTGTTTATTTTTTCATGTGAATGAACAAGGGAGGTGAAAAAAGGAAAATCATTCCACATGAGTAACATTTAAGAAAGTTAAAGTAGTAGTGGATACTTAGAGATAGAAGGATTTGGGAAGATTATCAAAAGCATTTTTCAACGAGAAATTGATAATAGATGTGGTGGTTTATGCCTGTAGTCCTATCATTTGGGAAGCTGAGACAGGAGGATAGTGAATTTGACACTGTCAGATACTGAGTGAGACCTCAAGAAAGAGGAAGGAAAGCGAGAGGCAGGATTGGGGGGGGGGGAGTGAAGAGGGATAGAACAGGAGCACATACAGCTCAAAGCTGAGCAAGGACTGCAAACTGACGTTGCCACATTTGTATCTCTCCTTAGCTCAGAAGGAGACCTGGTTTGTGTTCCATTAAGTATATTCATCTGTGAACTTGTAACAAGCAAGTGGATGCCAGTATTTCTCCTGTATTTATAGAGTGCTCAGTCATCTTGGCATGAAAGGATTTCTACTGCATATGCACGCACCTGTGCAACAGTTAGCTGTTGATTTAGGTGTTTCCTCAGCTTAGAGTTATTTAGAGGAATTCTCTCATTCACATGGTGGGTGGTGGTCTTTACTCTAATCACCATTATCTTCCTGCCCTTCGCTGTGCTAGTCCTACGTCCTGACAGATGCTTCTAACTGCAGTCATTTCAGTTCTGTACAAATCACCAATTAGTTATGAAAGATCCCCAGTCCACCTGCCAAACTTGGGTCCCAGTGATCCTGTCATGTGTCTTCCTATGTGTCAGGAAGGCCCCAGGAAAAGTTTCTCTGCACAGAGTGATTGATTCCTGAGACAGGAGGATAGTGAATTTGAAACTGTCAGATACTGAGTGAGACCTCAAGAAAGAGGAAGGAAAGCGAGAAGCAGGATTGGGAAGGGAAGGGGGAGGGAGTGTCCTGTTGTTCAGAAAATGACAAAACAAATCTTTACCCTCACTAACAATGTATAACTAGGTTTTATTTCAGATTTTTCTGCATTTTACATTTTTAAATTAAAATTTCCTTATTTTATGTGTCCGAGTGTTTTGCCTACCTGTTTGGGTACCATGTATGTGTCTCTCTCGTGCCTGTGGAGGCCAGAAGGGGGCATCAGATTCCCTAGGATTGAAATAATAGTTACAAGTGCCATGTGGATGCTGGAACCTGAACTAAGTCCTCCTTGAAGAGCAGTCAGGGCTCTTAACCTCTGACCCATCTCTTCAGTCCTCATTTTGCTATTTTGACAGCTGTTAAATAGGGTGTCAGGGTGGTTTTATTTTACTAAGAGGTCGATCATTTCTACATATCTTTGACTAGCAATTTGTGTTTATCTTTGCCTGTCTTATATTGCTTGTTGATAGCCTAGATTTTTTTTTAATGTTCAGTATCAAAATTTCAATTATGTCAGTCATCTATTGATTTTGATGATGGTACAAAAATCCTTAACTTTAATCTTAAATCTATCAAAGTTTTGACTTTGTGGGTAGTAGGGAATCTTTCCTAATACAGAGATAAAATGTTTGTAGAAAATTTCCAGTTACTTATATTATTTTATCTTTTATCCTTTGGCATCTTATGTGTATGGTGGTCACCCCTGAACACAATGGGGCCTTTTTTGTTTACTTGTTTCACTTGTTTGTTTGTTGTTGTTTTATTGTCTCATACAGAAATACAAGACTAGTCCTGACATTGTGCTAATCCTCTTCCTGAGTGCTGAGACTACATGCATGATCCACCATGCTTGGCTGGATATGGTGTTTCTTTTTAAAGAATAGCAGTAGGGATGGCAGTGGGGATGGCAGTGGGGATGGCTGGGGAGATCCTATACTTAACTAGTTGTCTTTCTTTTTTTAAAATTAGATATTTTCTTTATTTACATTTCAAATGTTATCCCCTTTCCTAGTTTCCCCTCCAAAAACCCCCTATCCTCCCCTTGTTCCCCAACCCACCTACTCCCATTCCTAGTCCTGGCATTCCCCTATACTGGGGCATAGAACCTTCACAGAACCAAGGGCCTCTCCTCCCATTGATGACCAACTAGGCCATCCTCTGCTATATTTGCTGCTAGAGCCATGAGTCTCTCCATGTGTTTTCTTTGATTGATGGTTTAGTCCCAGAGAGATCTGGGGGTACTGGTTAGTTCATATTGATGTTCTTCCTACTCATCTTGAGTTCACTGAGCGATATCTTTTCTTTGCCAAGAGTGTGTGATCATCCTGATTCTTGGTTATGTATCTTTCTCCTTGAAAAGCTGACCAGTACATTTGTTTACAGGTGCACACACATCTCATGTTCTAAAGGATGCATGGTCACTAAGTCACACGCACCCCATTACTTCTAACCTTTCCATTCCTTTTTGTTATTGATTTTCTTTGAAAACTCTGTTAGTGCTTATGTATATTGGTTTGGAGTGTTTTGCTTTGTTTTTGGTTTTGGGTTTTGTTTTGTTTTTCTTTGAGACAGGGTCTCTCGATGTACCCTTGGTTGTCCTGGGATTTACTCTGTAGACTAGGCTGGTCTTGAACTCAGAGAGGTGTGTCTGCCTCTGCCTCCTGAATACTGGAATCAAAGTTGTATGCTGTACATACTGTTAGGTAATTCTGGGATCAAAGGTGATACTGTACATACTGCTAGGTAATCATGGTATAAACATAAATTATGTGTGTTATATATTCCTCCTATGGGGCTGCAAACCCCTCCCACTCAGTTCGTCACAGACTTATAAAGGGCAATTTGCAAATTCATGTGGAATACTAAAAAAACCTAGGAAGCAAATGAAGAAAAGGAATTTATGCTGACAACTGTCTTTGAGTTTTGCCTTGGGAATGATGTGAACTCCCAATGGTCGTGAAGCAAGTACTTGTAATGTTTGTGCCATTCACCATTTAAGGGTTCTTTATATAATAAATGCTAACATGTTTGCATTATTGAAAGTAGGAAACATTGTAGAAATAGAAGCTGACCCCTCCTTTTCTGACTTGCTTTTCTAGTGCAATCATGTTGACAAGTTCACGTGGCAAGATGGTGAAGTGGTGCTGTCTCTACCATCCTGTCACCCTCAATGCCACTGACAGGATTATGTTTTGCTAGGAGCTTACATTGTTTGAGTTGGTAGCTCAAATTTACACACCAGTTGGTAGTGAAATTGCACTCTGTTCCTATAGGGAATTGTATGCTTTGATTTTTTTCTTTCCAAATCAAATCCCAATTCAAACAAATGTTATGATTTATAAATCTCTTGAATGAGATAGTTCTACCACCATTAACAATGGTTTTCCAAAGACACAGTACTAAGTCATTCCTGTTTTTTTATAATGGTGGTTTGTTTGTTTTTCAACTTGATACAAACTAGTCATTTGGGAAAATGGAACCTGTTGATCTATGGGCATATCTGTATAATTTTCTTAATTAATAATTTGTGGGGGAGTGCCCAGCCTACTGCAGCCAGTGCCACTGCAGACAAGCCATGGAGACCAAGCTAGTAAGCAGCGCTCCTCCATGGCCTCTGCTTCAGCCTCTGCCTCCAGGTTCCGTTCTTGGCTTTCCTCCATGATGAACTGCAAACTAAACTATAAGCCAAATAAACCCTTCCTCTTCAGATTGCCTTGGCCCAGAGTGGTTTAGCACAGCAACTGAAAGCAAGCTAAAAACATGATTTCTGCAATTTAGAAAGGTCTCTGAATAAAAGCACACCCTGTGACCCTATCATTGTGCTTTGATATTGATCCTCACATATTTAACTACAATTAGGCAATTCCCATCTTTGTTTTCTGATTAATTAATTCTTTATCTAATTTAAGGCAGGCTCTTGCTACAACCTGGCTTAGTATTGGTTCAATGCAGTAGTCTTCCTACCTTATCTTCAGAGGGACTAGAACATAGGCCATGACCATGGTGTCTACCCTGTTCCTGTTGTTTAATATTGTCATGGTCCAGGGGCTCATTGCCTGTGACAAATAAAAGTAATGAGTGAACCAGCTCTTTTACTATTTGGATTAAATTAGCTAGACATTTAAAAAATCGTCCAGTTCCAAAAAATTAAAAATTTACATTTATGTGTTGTATTCAGTATATTGCAACTCAGATTTGTATGTTACTCTTTTATTAAATAAAAATAATTCAGATTTGGTGTAGTAGCACTGGCCTTTAGTCCCAGCACTCTCAAGCAAAGCAAGAGGATCATGAACTTAAGGCCAGCTGTACTAAATAGTGAGGCTTTGTCTAAGAAAAATAAGGACGTTAAAAAGCAAATTCCTTTTGAAGGTACACTGTATGCTACAAGCCAGTGCCTTTTAAAGGGCTATGTATTAGGAAAACACACATTTATCATGCCTTGACCTCTGAGTTTAAGACTGTACATAAAGATTAGTATCTTATTTATTCTTGTATGTATTTCTCTAAATGTTCCATGTGATCCAGTTTATGTCAATTAAAGGGCATTGTCTTCTGTATGTTGCTCTACTGGATGATGGACTATTAAGTAAAGGGCATTGTCTTCTGTATGTTGCTGTACTGGATGATGGACTATTAATTAAAGGGCATTGTCTTCTGTATGTTGCTATACTGGATGATGGACTATTAATTAAAGGGCATTGTCTTCTGTATGTTCCTATGATATGGTGTATGTTGCTATACTGGATGATGGTCTATGTTGCTATACTGGATGATGGACTGTTTTAAGTTTACAGATTGATCAGCCTCACTGTTTGCAGTGCTCCTTCCTATTTCGCTTTGTCTTGTGTTTAACTTGGCATGTGTGGCAACGGTGAAACTGAAACTGAGTGCTTCTTAGGTGCCTGATAACCCAGCTTCCCTAAATCTGGCTGGTTTCTTTAGTAGGAAACACCATCTCTCTCTCTCTCTTCTTTTCTTAATAGGTGTAGATGGAGTTTTATAGTGCTAACGCCAAAAATGGTTTAGTGCAGTAAGGGGCAGAAAGGCTGCTCTTGGCACAGCTGGTTTTTTACAGTATAGCAAGCATGTGCTCGAGAGCAACGAGATCCTGGCCTTCCCAGGGTGCAGCACCACATTTGTCCTCATCTTGTTCTTTTCTGCCTGACCTCTATGGAGCTGGAAATGGCACCTGTCTTAGAGCAAAGTCCTTGGTGCTTTTACTATGGTGATCAGGGCAGGGAGAGTAGTTACAGATGGAGGGGAGTTGTAGGAAGAACAAGAGAACAGAGAATGGTAAATGTGGATGGATGTGGACATGTTGAATAAAATGTGGGATTGGGGTAAAATTATTGATTAGCTGAAGACCTAGAAATAGTGTAACTTGACAAGAATGAAAATAGGGTTGAGAATAAACATTCATTATAAAAACTGTAAGCGAGGAAGAAAGGAAGCATGATAAATAGCATGTGGTTAGCAGTGATGGATAACTGTAGAGTCACTGATAGAACATGCAAAGTGCACATATACTGACTGAAGTCAGTCAGCACAAGCGAGTTGTACAGAGTAAAGTAGGAAAGTCCCATTAGATGCTCCCTACAAGCAACATTTCTTTAAGAAACATATATAGCGTTATAGTCACTGAGAGAGACAAAAGCTGTGACTATATTGACTTTGAGATAATATTGATTTCCAGCATCAGTAAGCTACACAAGGACAATACAATTTTAAATTGACATGTAGCTAATATACCTTTAAAATCTAGTAAGCAAAAGAAAAGAAAAGGGAAGAAAAGAAAAGGGAAGAAAAGAATCACGAAATAAATTGCCAAATCCATTATTATTGTGGGTGGTTTGAAATAATTTCTTAGTAGGTGTTGGAAGAGCAGAGAAAAATCAACAAGAAAAAAACATTTCAATAAGAGGGTTTCCACACTTGATGTAATGGGTAGGTCTAGAGCACTGTATCCCACAACCACAGCATTCTTTTTTTTTACCACAAAGAATATTTAATTGTGGTCAAATACAACCAGTTTCATAAAAATTTAGCCTATGTTTACAGTGCCATTAATTTAGATATGTGATAGTTTCTTATGTGTTTGAAAATTAATGTTTTTTTTTAATAGGTTGTGACTCAAAGACACATAAGGGAAATTAGAAAATGTCTATTATCAGGAAAGCACTGTCCGAATTCATGAATGCTAAAGCAACACATTCTGTGGATTTGTGGATTTTTAACATTTGTTTTGCAGCATTAGAGGCTGAAGAATAATAGCCATACACTTCTGAGAACTAGAAAGGAGTAATGTGATATTCTTCTCATTGACATAAAACAGAGGGCCAGGAAGATAGATAGCTCAGTGGGTAAAGGGCTTACTGTGTGAGCACCAGGACCCCAGTTCAAATTTCACCACTTATGTAAAAGCCAAACATGGTAGTGCAGACCTATAACCCAAGGCTAGGTGACAGAAACAGGAGGATCCTGGGGCCTCATGGCCCAGTTAGTCTAGCTTAGTGGCAAGCTTCCTATTCAGTGAGATACCATACCTCAAAAACTAAGTTGGAAAACAGTATGGCGGTGGTCCTCCACCTTCCTAATGCTGAGACTCTGTACTACAATCCCTTATGTTGTGCCCCCCCCCCCAAAACTTATTTTGTTATTACTTTATAACTTCAACTTTGTTACTGTTATGAATCATAATGTAAATACCTGATATGCAGGATATCTGAAAGGAGTCATGACCCAGGGGTGGAGAAGTGCTGCCGTAGAGGGCAGTGCCATCTGCCAGCGTCTGGCTCTCATATGATGGATTCATGGGTACACCTGCCCATGCAGACATGTACACACATCCCCAAATAAAATAGAAATAATAAAGATGGGGTATATAGCAATGAACTAGAAACTAAAAATAACTGGAGAGTCCAACAGTGCAGCTAACATAGTAGATTGACTGTAAAACTTACAGAAGCTAACCTGTGAGTGTTAGCAAGATTGAGCAAAGCAAAACCATCTATAGGATCTGGGATGAATATGGTGACATGACTATGGGTGTGTCAGGAATAATCAACTGCTGACCTCAGTGTGTTAGTCTAAGTTGATATAATTGAATGTGTGGGTCAGAAGGACAGATTTGGGAAACTTGTAGAAAATTAAAGACTTAAACCACAGAAGAAAAATCTTCTCACAGAGAGAAATGTCAACTAAACAGTCTTACTGACAAATTCTACAAAACATCCAGCAAACAATGAGTTTGCAGGAAAAATATAAATAGTTCATAGCGTATTTTATGAATCTAGAAGAAAAGTATGAAAAATGAAGGCTACCCTTAACCCAAACAAAAGCGTATGAACAGAACGAGTTTGACCCAGCAATATGTGAGAAACACATCACAACCAAGTTAGGTTCATTCAGGAAGTTGAGAATCAGTTGTAAGGACCAGCTAATGTAACTGATTACATCACTGCTTCACAGGATGAATTGTGAGTATCTCATCTCTTTAGATCCATTCTCTTGTCTATCCATTAACTCTGACTTTGTATTTAATTGATGAGTTTCTGCCTCTACCTGTGAAGTAACCCCAAAATGCTTTCATTTATTTTAGGTAATACAAGAACTTTTAATTAATTTGTATTCTTATAAATAGTAAATTTGTATGATTTCTACCTTCATGTCTTTTCTTTTTAGTAAGTACATTTTATAAAGTTTAAAAAAGACATTGCCTTACTGTGTTCTATCTTTCTAATTTAAAGCATGTATGGTGTCTTTCATTTTTCCTTTGGTGTTTGTGATAGTCACCTTTTCAAAATCTACCATTTCCTTTTGGGTTCTGCTCATCCAGTAACCATTTACCATTCGGCATTACTAGAAACACTTTCAGCATATTAACTCATTTACTCTCCATTGTAACATGGCTATCCCTAGTCACTAGGTCTTGTTGCCTCCAGCATTTCTGGTTGAGGAGGAGATGGATGGATGGTGCTGACACCAGCCAGAGAAAAGACACAAATGAACAGCAGTGTAGGAGAAGATGTTTGAGGTGATAGTTTCCTGAGACGGAGGGAGAAGAAAGAAAGGACAAAACAAAACTGACAAGAATGACTAGTGTGGTCACTGTACCTTCCCTGAGAAGTATGAGCATGTACTCTAACCTGAGCCTGAGGCTTCATCACACTGACACTGTACACTTGAGTGCTTTAGGTAAGAGCAGACAGATACTTTCTGTTGTGTGCTGTGCATTGTTGTGCACACACATTGACCAGTTTAATTCACACAGCCATCATAGATAAAGAGTTCAGAATGTGTATTCTCTGAGAACAGGAAGGTATGTTTTGTCTTCTGTTGTAATCCCTGTGCCTGGTGTAGGATGGGCTGAGATTCCATTTAGTCAGTGAGCAGCTATGCAGGGTACATGTGGCTACTTTCAGAGTGAGGATGTGTAGGAACTGGCAGGGACTTCACACTTGTTCAGCTAGGAAAGGAGAGTAGTCCAAGCTATGGGGTGGCAAGACCAAGGGACTCTGGGACTAGAACTCCTGTTGCATCACATGGAAATGAAGACAGAAAGGGAAATAAGATATTGGACTTCATGCGTTTTTGAAGATTAGAGTGGTAACAGAGCCCAATGTTGGGAAAAAGAACATTGTTATAGGTGCTGTGTAGGTATCTTTGAGCATCATTACAGGCACAGCATCATTATAGGTGCTGTGTCCTAAGGATGGAGTTGGAATATCAGGATCCAGGCCTCAAGAATATATTTAACTTCATATATGTAGATAAAGAACAGTGGGCCATAACATACATGTTTCATTTTCTTTCTGAGAATTCTTTTTTAAATATAGGTTGATGTTAGATTTGCCTTGCTAAAAAGACTGAAATATACCGAGTTTGATATTACTTATTCTCATTTATTAATAAACTTGCTGTTAAAGTTTAAAAAATACTCAGAATCTCTAAATACACAAGTTTTAAATTTTATCTGATAAGACAACTGTACATAACATATAAAATTTAAAAGTTATGTCTCAAAAAAAAAAAAAACTTCCTCCTACACTACTGGGGCAGACATTTGTCTCTGGCAGCCCACCACATCCCTTTTGCTTGATGGCTACATGTTGGAAGGATGGAAGCTGCTTTTGTTCGTCTACCCATTGGCCCTGCCCACCAGGCTGTGGTGTGTTCCTGGAACCCTTGCTGACCCCTTATCTCTGGCTCCCGGGAATTTCTTTTTGGATACTTTGTATTTAAAGTTCTTGAGAGTTTCTTTATACTTTATATAGTGACATAGGTAGAAGTAAAATTCATGTTACACTAAGCTATACTTAGTATTTTAAGTTTATAGTTTTTAAAATGTTTCAAAGACTTAATTAAATTTCTATATCCAAAGAGATACTCAGTACTATGGGGTTTTTATTTTATTTTTTATTTAAAACTTTTGATTTCTTTTCACATATTTTGGTAGCATTGCAATGTGTACTCACAGATTTTCCTTAATAGAAATATAAAAATGTATTAAACCTAATATTTTAATAATCTATCATGTTGATTTAAAGAACAGTTTTGTGTTTGTGGAATTTTTAATTTGATGATTGTACAATTCTGTGTTGTCCTTTCCCACAGCTTTCTATTACTCCTATAAATTATGTTTTGAAAATCATTGTCCAAATAAATGTTTGTATAATAAGTCTGGAAAGAGTCCTCAGATGGTATTCTCATCATTTAAGTCATGGCAGCAGCTGAAATACTGCTAAGTGACTTTGGCACAAGAGCCATGACTGCCCCAAGTCTAACTTCATCTCACTATGTTGGTTGTAAACCTAAGTAGTTGTCAAATCACATGTAGGATTGATGTTTTCACTGAATGTTTCTTGAGGGTAAAACCTAGGGTCAGTCTGCCTTATGGCAGTTTTCATCCTTTTCTGTTCCATAGGGGTTATTGGAGGAGGGGCTGGCAGTCCTTACACAGGAGAGTCTAACTAGTGTCAGTGACTTTGCCGCCTTGTCTGCCAGTCTTCTCTATGCAGCACCGCTAGGAGGTCCAGCAGGTTCTGGAAGCAGATGAGATGAGTTGCTGGTCCGTGCTTACAGTTTCTATTTGATCCAAGCCCCTCCTGCCATGGAGCAGAGCCATTAACTGCAGTATGTATGATGGCCATGGGTCCTCAGCATGGAACCATCCCACTCTTCCTTTACTAAGAAACTCGGTTAGATCTTATTTGTGTAAGCTGCTTTGCTCATGTGTACATTTGATACATATATTCTTATAGGTACATATGTAGAACATATATACATAGAGATTTCTATATGTTTCTGTGTACATTTGGTAATTTTAATAATTTGCACTCTCAGGTATCATGTACTTAACATATATGAGTAAATAATGTTTGGTATTTCAAGGTGAGGGGTTGGAGCCCTGTGAGGGGTGAGGGGTTGGAGAGGTGAGGGGTGAGGGGTTGGAGGTGTAAGAGGTCAGGAGTTGGAGGGCTTGGACTGGTGTAAAGTGAGATTGGAGCACTGAGGTGAGAGGTTAGGGGTTGGTGCTGTATGAAGGGTTAGTTTGGTGTGTGGTGAAGACTTGGTGTGGTATTAGAGCAGTGTGAAGTGAGGGTGGAGCAGAGGTCAGCCGTATACATGTGTGGTTATGCAGATGTTCACAGACAGGATTCTGCACTCAGCACTTGTCTAGTAGTTAATTTTCAGGGCTCTCTTACATCACTGTATACATTAAGAACTGCGTTTAGTTGAAGAGCAAAGTATAAACATTTTGAGAGATGAAAACAGGTTGTGTTTAACATGGGAACATTAATTTTACCTTTGTGAATTGCTTTTGTGACAAGATATTTAGATACCCTAGGATTGTTTTCCTTCTCTGTATATTGGTGCTTGACTTATCTGCTAGGCACAACTATTTTCCAGAAGGCTTGATATCTTACTAACAGTGTTAAGACCAAACCAAACCAAACCAAGCCAGGCTACCCAGGAGGCCCCTGTTCTCTAAGCAGGAGCAGGGAACCTGCCCACTGAGGCAGGCATTAGGTGGTAGTAGTCAAAAGGGAAGGTGTTTCAAGAAGTCCACTCGCAGAGACAGTGCACACACTTGTGGGGATATTTTGCTAAAAAAGAATCAGATTGCCGGGCGTGGTGGCACACATCTTTAATCCCAGCACTCGGGAGGCAGAGGCAGGCGGATTTCTGAGTTCGAGGCCAGCCTGGTCTACAAAGTGAGTTCCAGGACAGCCAGGGCTACACAGAGAAACCCTGTCTTGAAAAACCAAAAAAAAAAAAAATCAGATCTTCTACATTCCCAGAGATTGACAATGCTGAAAAAGTCAGAAAGCTTCTTACATGCAGCTCACAAAGATGAGAACAGGCTCAGAAAGATTTAAGAGAAAGACAAATGGACCAAGGATTCTTAAGGACCTTAACATTCATGTAGAATGATCCATGCTGTAGAGAGAACCGAGGCTCAGAGCTCTCTGTGGTCTGGCAGAGAAGCACCAGCCGCCATTTCCTTCCTGCATTTGGTTGGTTGGCAGAGGGACAATCACTGTTGGGGACCATGGGATAGAGAGCTGCCTGTTGTTGCCCCTGAAGCTCCTGCACTGTGCTCAGCACCCCACCTGTGAGGAAGGGCGCCGTCAGTGTCCATGTGGAAGGCTCCGAGCTGCCTGCAGAAGTAGTCACAAGACATTGCTCACAGATGTGGGCATTCCAGGTGCTTTCTAATAAATAAGTAGTTGTTTTTCTAAACTGCAGTTACAGATTGGCAGAGTAAATCTAAAAGCTGATGTATACAAAAGGGAAAGAAAAATGTAAGTCTATTTGCTCAAAATGTTTTTAAATGTTAACAAATACAGATAAATTAAAATTATGTATCTTTTCTCATCACAATGCAATAAAAATATAAATCAAAGGGGGAAAAAGAAAATAAATTAGATACACAAGTCTCACTTTGTATTTATTAAGGAGCACTAGAAACTGGTGCCTTAGCTCAGCAGGTGAAAGGGCTCACCATCGCAGCCCAGCAGCCTGAGTTAGAGCCGTAAGCCCTCCTGAAGGTGGAGGGAGAGAGCCAGTTCCACCCAGGTGTGTGCTGTCCTCACATGTGTGCATGGCAAGCACACCCCACACGACACATCATACATGTTAATAATAATAATAAAGCCTAAAAGCACAGCTCCCTCTCAAGGCAGCTTAGCAGATGCCTCAGCAGTCTGTGTGACACAGAGCGGCCTTAGAGGTAATAGTTCTTCTTTACTTACTTTTGTACCCCAACTCCTCCTGGAGAGCCCTTCCCCTCTTTCAAAACCTACAGTATCTTTCTTTTCTTAATAATATTCTTTAAAATTTATAAAATATTGTAACAATAAAACTGAGTATTATAAAAGTTGTTTATATAAAACAACAATCAATTGAACAGTCTTATGTAGATGTTTGTCTAGAGCAATACTGAAAATACATACATTTTTCTCAATACAAAATTTAAATGACTCCAAATATATTAACTGTATGATATTTTAAAATAATATATCACTATTAGTTTTTTAAATGAACATAAATAGATAAAGTCTTTTTGTTTGTTTGTTTTGTTTTTAGTAGAGTTTAAAATCTTGGCTCTTACTGTGGTACAAACACAAATAAGAACGATTTTTGGACATTGAAGTTCACTGTAATAAGGCTGTACTTCAGTGTCCCTCACATCCCAAAGGAATTTACCTCCATAGTAGATAAGCTAAGAGTTGACACTTCTGCTGCGCCAAGGAATGAATTGTAGGCATGATTTTGGGATACAGATTTCCTGCTATGGTCAAAGCTGTTTGACTTGAGTGATTGTTGTCCTGCTCAGCCTGCAGGGAACAGGTTACATTCATTTAAGAAATGGTGTGTGTATTAAGATGGACTATCCATGAAGTCATTCATCAACTGTTTCAATGAAGAACGGTTCTGCATGGAGGGGGCACACACATTAGGTGAGGGTAAGATTCTGGTTCATTGGCTGTGATTATTTTGAAAAGCATTTATCTCAGAATAAGAGTAACTTATAAAGTCCTTTTCTTCAAAATTGATACAATAATTATAATTATCAAGCAAAGCCTTCAGTCTCACTCTTTGCTGTTCTCTTACAAGTCACCTCCCAAATTAATTGTCTACATTTCTTTTGGCTGTATAAATAATTTTGAAACATGTAAGCTGTTCTGAAAACCATACAATAGTATAAAAACATCAAATAAACAATCCTACTAATAGAGAGGCTGAGATAGGAAAAGCATGAATTCAAGACCATTATGTGGCACACAGCAAGACTCTGTCATATACAAACAAGCAGAAAGTGTATATGGATTGTACCATATTGGACCTATTTTCCCATTACCAAATTAGAAAGACCACGGGATGACAGCCAACAAATTCCTAATTCCTCATATTTTTGAATTTCAGTCGATTAGGATATGTTGGTAATATTAATTTTCATATTATGTGAGATATTAAGGAAAAGTGATTGTTACTTCCTGGTAATTTTCTTGTTTGAGGTGGAATTATGTTTGTGTGGGTTTGATGAAAGATTACTTTCTTGCTTCTCCTAGGGTTTAGTTTCACTCCTTATGTTGGTGTTTTCAATCTATTATCCTTTGTAGGGCTGGATTTGTGGAAAGATATTGTGTAAATTTGGTTTTGTCATGGAATATCTTGTTTTCTCCATCTATGGCGATTGAGAGTTTTGCTGGGTATAGTAGCCTGGGCTGGCATTTGTTTTCTCTTAGGGTCTGTATGACATCTGCCCAGAATCTTGTAGCTTTCATAGTCTCTGGTAAGAAGTCTGGTGTAATTCTGATAGGTCTGCCTTTATATGTTACTTGACTTTTTTCTCTTATTGCTTTTAAAATTCTTTCTTTGTTTAGTGCATTTGATGTTCTGATTATTATGTGACGGGAGGAATTTCTTTTCTGATCCAGTCTATTTGGAGTTCTGTAGGCTTCTTGTATGTTTATGGGCATCTCTTTCTTTAGGTTAGGGAAGTTTTCTTTTAGAATTTTGTTGAAGATATTTACTGGCCCTTTAAGTTGGGAATCTTCACTCTCTTCTATACCTATTATCCGTAGGTTTGGTCTTCTCATTGTGTCCTGGATTTCCTGGATGTTTTGGGTTAGGACCTTTTTGCATTTTCTTTGACTGTTGTGTCAATGTTTTCTATGGTATCTTCTGTACCTGAGATTCTCTCTTCTATCTCTTGTATTCTGTTGGTGATGCTCACATCTGTGACTCTTGATCTCTTTTCCAGGTTTTCTAACTCCAGGGTTGTCTCCCTTTGTGATTTCTTTATTACTTCTAGTTCCATTTTTAGATTCTGGATGGTTCCTTTCCTTTGCCTGTTTGATTGTGTTTTCCTGTAATTCTTTAAGGGATTTTTGTGTTTCCTCTTTAAGGGCTTTTAGCTGTTTACCTGTGTTCTCCTGTATTTCTTTAAGGGAATTATTTATGTCCTTCTTAATGTCCTCCATTATCATCATGAAAAGTGATTTTAGATCTGAATCTTGCTTTTCTGGTGTGATGGTGTATCCAGGACTTGTTATGTGGGAGAATTGGGTTCTGAAGATGCCAAATAACCTTGGTTTTTGTTGCTTATGTTCTTATGCTTGCCTCCCACCATCTGGTTATCTCTAGTGCTACCTGCCCTGGATATGTCTGACTAGAGCCTGTCCTTCCTGTGATCCTGGTTGTGTCAGAACTCCTCAGAGTCAAGCTCTGTCTATGATGCTGTGATTCTGGGATCCTGTGATCCTGAGATCCAGGATGTGTCCAAGCTACTGGGAGTCAAGCTGTCTTTGGGACCTTGAGATCCTGGTGTGACCAAGCTCCAGGGATCTTGGGGTCCTCTGACGCTGGGCTTGTTAGAGCACCTGGGAGCGGAGTGCTGCCTCTGGGAGCGGAGTGCTGCCTCTGGATGACTGCTGAGTTTGCCTATTTTTTCTTTTTAGGTAAAATTTGCATCTTAATGTTATCAGTATGTATTGAAAAAGTGAAAAGCAAGCAGGTACTGAAGAGTACAATGGATGCCAAAGCAGAAAGAACTGCGTATAGGATAGTCTTTTGTCACTGCCTTTTAATGTGTTTTCTCTCTAATATGCAAAGGGAAATTCATAAGTCTTGTTAGGTTACACATAAATATGATTTCACCCTTAAAAGCATGATCGGACATGTTTAATAAATTATCATTTTCAGAATGTACTTCTGCCAATTCAGCCTTTTGCTTGGAGTTAAGGTGAGCCTTGTAGGTTTTAGCGTAAGTTCTCTGACACCTCAGCCCAGCAAGCCCTAGGTAAGTGAAACACCACGCCTTAGGTTAGAGCACTTCTCAGAGTCTCCGCAGGTTCTCAGGACATTTTAGATTGTCCTCAAAATCTCTGTATAGACCAGGATGATAAACTCAGAAATCCACCTACTGGTGCTGAGGTTAAAGGCATTCACCACTCTTTGCAGTTTTCAAGAACATCTTGTAGAGACTTAAAGTCTGTCTTTAGGAAACTTACTGTATTTACTATTTTTTGATCTTACAAAATGACAGGAAGAAAATTAATTATCTAATACTCATTTTAGTCACAATGTGTATGGGGATGTAACTACGTGGAATAATGCTAGTAAAATATGCACAGGACCCTAGGTACTGAGACCTAGGTACAGGATCCCCAGTACTGAGAAAAGGGTTTTCACGTACATGTGGAGGCCAGGGCTCAGCCTTGTGTATTCCTTGGCAGCCATTCTAACTTTTAGATAATCTCCATTTGGATCTGGGATTCACTGGTTAGATTAGGTTGGGCGAGTAGTGAATCTTAGGGATTTGCCTGCCTCTGCTTCCCCAGTACTGGGATTAAAAGCACACATAGCAGGAGCACCCCCTGGCCAATAATTTTAGTTTATGTGTCTTCTTTTTAAAAATATATTTTAACTGAATAGAAATATTTCAGCTTTTCTCTCTCTCTTTCTTCCCTTAAGCCTCTCCTGGCTTTCCTCCCTCCAGCCCATCCTGTGTCCCTATCAACTCTCAAGTTGATAGCCCCTTTTTCTTATATTATTATTGCTATGTGAGTGTATGTTTACACACACACACACCATATATATATATATATATATATATATATATATATATATATATATATATATATATATGCATATACACAGATACAAACATCTATGTGCATTTTTTATTGTTTGTGTTGGTTTCAGGGCTGATCACTCTGCATTGGACAGCCAATGAAGGAGCCTAGCTCAAGGCGACGCTAGCTATGCTGTTATTGGTTGCCTGTAGTTGTTTTTCTAGAGGCAAGACCCTGTGAAAGCTTCGTCCTTCCATGTGATGCTGCTCACTGCTGTTGCCATCCTTCTGGTCATGTTTCCACCCCTGTCCCACTGTGTTCCCTAAGTCATAGAATCAGAGCTGTGATATAGATATACCTATCGGGCCTGGGCTCCTAAAGATCTGTGGATCTTTGCAGTGCCAATTTTTGATCTCTGTGATGGTACCCACGTGCTGCTCAAAGAGACTTCTTTGATGAGGGGTGGTAGCTGTAAATACCTGTGGGTGTGAGGGTAACATTTACAATTTTAGAATGTAGTAAGAAATTCTCCCCTAGCAAACTGATGGTAGTATCTTATTTTCCAGGGACCATGAAGCTAGTTAGGTTTCTAAAACAAGACAGGATTTCCTCCTGTTGAGTAGGCCTTAAGTCCAATTAGTGTCTCTCTCTCTCTCTCTCTCTCTCTCTCTCTCTCTCTCTGTGTGTGTGTGTGTGTGTGTGTGTGTGTGTACCACACAAGCCATGTTGAGCATACCCTTATGTAAACATAATTCCTTGAGGCTTTGCCAAATAACCTTGAAGTTATTTATCCCTGGATCCTTCTCCATTGGTATTGAGGAAAGGAGGCCAATAGCCCTGGCTTTTATGTGGGTCCTGTTGAAATCCCAACTTGGGTCATGACAAGCATATTACTTACTGAGCCATTTTCCTATATCTTACAGAATGTAGATCATTTTCTTCTCATATATACTTAACACCTCTTTAAAATATAAGATTCTATGTATATCTGTGTGAATCTCAATGTAACAGAATCTGTTTGGTTAGGATAGATCCTTAAATTTTATCCACAGATACCACTTGACATTGAAAAATGCCTTTTAAACCAAAACTCGATAAACATTTCATATTGCTCCATTATAATTGTTTGGTGGGAGGTAGCATCTCTCATTACCATTAGACATACTATTTTTCGTCATAAATATCTCACATGAATATTTACAGTCAGGTTTGTGTGCACTGAAAATTTGTCTGATTGTATTTTTATCCTCACAATAAAGTTCCAGGATAAGAGTTGTTGGACATGTGCCTCACAATGCATGTTCCTAAATATGCTTTAAAAATATTAATGCAAACCCTATAGTAGGGATACAGTATATTATCACAGGATTAGTGGGGATGTCTTGCCATGTACTGGGTAATATATCTCTTATGTGGACCACACCATCCTCATCATGACACATAGATGGGTTCTCACTGTTCTACAGCCCCAATTCTCATTGCGTAAAATACAGTTTAAGAATGGCCAGTGCTGGTGTCTTACCACCTGGTTTTTCTCAGGGGAAAATAGAAGTAAGGAGAATTCAATGTAACCAGAGACTGGCAGGTGTTAAGGAGGATGCTAGTGATGGTGCACAAAATATATGGCTTTAAAAAGACTTGGGTTTTAAGCATTTATTTATCAAGTATATGTATAAGTGTGAGATGGCACACAGGCGAAGGGCAGAGGACAACTGTGCAGGCTTGGATATGTATAAGTGTGAGATGGCACACAGGCGAAGGGCAGAGGACAACCGTGCAGGTTTGTTCTCCTCCCACTGTGTGGATTTCAGCAGTCAGGCTCAGCCCATGAGGTTTGGTTGTGTGTGCTCCTACACTGCTGAGCCATCTAGCTGCTCCCTTTCAGAATTTTTAACATGTTATTTATTCTGTGAAGAGGGAGTACACGTGTCACTGCAGATGTGTGGAGAACAGAGGACAGATTGCAAGAGTTGATTCTTTCTTTCCAGGATATGGATTCCTGATCTAAAAACCTCATGGTTTTATATCTTAGCAAAGTAGAGGTCAGGTAAAATTATATAGATGCTTCTGAGTGTCAGGAGTTTTACATACTTCCACACAGACAAAGTATGAGGAGGTATGACATTAGAGGTGTGTACCTTCTGAAGAAGTTTGTTCTGTGTAGGTTTCAAGTTACAGAAAAAACTGTACAAATACAAAATTCACTTATTCACAAAATAATGTTTTGATTCTTTTCAGGTTGAAAATTTAAATATATATTTTTGCTATGCAACATGGTTTTATTATGAGTATATTGTGAAATTGCTTAATTAGGCTAGCAAATATGCTTCCTCTTAGTTCTTATATTGAGGAAACTTAGTCTTCCTAGCCATATTCAAATATATATTATATTGTCAGAAACTATTCATCATGATGACTTTTGCTTCTTAGTACATTTGATCTTAGCCAAAAGATAGAGAAGTTATAGATCTTTCCTTGTGAACTTGAATTTTGCTGTAATTGAACCAGTATACCCCAGCCCTGCACTCCTGTGTTATATTCTAAGACGTGACTTTTTAGCCCTGCGAGGAGTTTATTTCATCTGTGCTTTAGATACTAATGTCTTATCAGATATATGATTTTCAAATATTTTTCTACCACCTGGTAAGTTCTCTCTTCAGTCTTGCTGTGAAGATATTTTAAATTTATAATCCCATTTGTTAAGTTTCTCTCATCTATGGTCTGTACTAACATCCTGGCATGTCCTAAACAGTTACTGCCAAGGCCAGTTACAGGCCACGTCTCTCCATTTTCTTCTCCTGCATCTATAATATACCATCTAATGTTTGAGTTTTTAATGTAGTTTGAGCTGACTTTTGAACATGGTGTGAAGTTAGAGATCTGCTTTCCACCTTCTACCTGAGACATGCACTCAGTCTCACCACTTATTAGGAAGATTCTTTCTCAGCTGTATGCTCTTAGCATCTTTGTTGTAAATTCATTGGTGTATTTGATACCTCTTTGTTCATATTTTTAAAGTAAAGTATTTTGTGGAAGATGGGGCCAGGCTGTCCATCCATTGGAGTTCAGACTAGACCCATTTTTCTTTCAGGAAGCCCTTATTCAGAGGAGCCTTAATCTCTATTAATAATTTAGAGAAGCAAGCTTTATTAATGGTTGTGGGAGAAATCTGACTCTAGCTTGTCTCTGCTGATCAAGAGCCAGGACTTCCTTTCTAGAGTCTTGTATAAGGTAAATCTCAACAGAGAAGATTGGTCTCCCGCAGTTTAGGATACTTAGTGGTCTGTCAGGCACAAATATGAGGGCTCATAAGTAAGCAGGTCTACACTTAGCTTCCTAAATTCAGAATGACAGAGAAGTGGTTTGTTAATACTTAAAAGCTGTTCGTGAAAGCTACTTGCTGATTTGGGGTCACTTAAAAATTGGCACTTTGGTCTGCTTTACAAAATTTATAATTTAAAGGTATAAATTTTAGATATAACACAATCTACTATGTGATTAATTCCTAAGCAGGGAAAACATTACAGATTGGCTAAGGAGTGATAAACTTGCAACTTTGCATTCTTGGGGTTCACTATTGAGACTGCCCTAATAGAGTATTAGTTAGAAATAGTGAGTTCATGGCTTGACGGAATAAATAATTCATAGAGCACAAAAGCAGCTCTTTCTCTTCGCCAGTTCCTTTCTCCTCATTATATTCACTCTCTGTCTTTCAAAGGCCCCTTTACAGCCCAAGAGCAGCTCTGTGTGAACATGGAAGGGCTCGGGCACCATTTCAACCTCAGCTTAGCCGAGCCTGAGGGTCACATCAGACAATGAAGAATGTCTTCAATGTCTATTCTGTAGTAGCAACTGAGAAACACGCTAGCTGAAGTCTGGAGGACTGCAAAACCTCATGGTAGAAGATGCTCGACACTGCTAGCCAGATACAGTTTTACTTTTAAAACATCTTTCAGTACCTATTTTAAAAATTATTTTAAAGTTGAGTTAATCACTGTATTTCTCCTACTTTTTTCAGAAACTTTTACTACATTAAATAAAATATCTGGTACAACATGAGATTTTACATTCTCTCTCATTTTTCAAGTCCTTTCATCTGTGAGAAACTTGAAGATTTGTGATTTTCTGTGGGGTTCTAGCTCTCCTGACTCTCAGTGGCTTGCTGGCACAGGGGCGGGGCCTTGCCTTGCGCATGGGTGTTTGCTGATTTCGACATTGCTAGCGGTGGTGTTTACCTTTCATCGGTAAACTTCACCCTTAGATTTGGTTGGAAGAGTGTGATAACTAGAGCAGCTGTAAAAAGTAAAATTTATGTGGATTAACCACATTCCATGGTATAATAAGACATTGGGGTTTATTAACAGGCATTTAAAGACAATGGATTGTAATCTAGACCCCTCACAAGGGAAAATATTTGTGAACAGGAGTTCTGCTGGTTCTCTGGGACCCAGTGCTTCATCAATGTGTTTGTCCTTAGGCTTTAAGTGGTATAAAATGACTCCTTTGGTAGAATTCTGTGCTTCATGCTCTATCATATGTATTTCTTCATATGACGTGGGCTACGGGTTGCAGAGACCATAGACTACAAAGCTAATCTAAATACTGGGTTCTCAGAAGGGAAATTGGTCTGTTGTCCGTTTGCCTGTTTCTCCAATAACTGCTGCCCTTACTTTCTCAGGACTTAGTAACTTCTCCAATATTAACTTTAGAAGGAATAGTAACTTTGTGACACAGAGTGATTTTCGGTTTTTTTTTTGTTTGTTTGTTTGTTTTTTGTTTTTCGAGACAGGGTTTCTCTGTGTAGCCCTGGCTGTCTTGTAACTCACTCTGTAGACCAGGCTGGCCTCGAACTCAGAAATTCGCCTGCCTCTGCCTCCCAAGTGCTGGGATTAAAGGCGTGCGCCACCATGCCCGGCTTCACAGTGTGATTTTAAATACTGAATCATGTTTTGTTTTTCAACTTAAACTAAATAGAGCCCTCATCAGCACTTAGAAGTTAGGCTCGGCTGTGGTTTTCCAGTTCTGTTTTAGTAGTCACTGAAGCCAAATGTTCTGCAGTTTTTCTCGACTTAAAATTCTTGTGGTGACATTTCTGAAATACATCTTTAAGGAGTGTTTCTTTCAGTTATTATTGCTGCATAGAAAGCAACCTTGAATTGTATTGGCTCTAAGCAGTATTAATTTACTATTGTAACTTTGAGGGCTGGCTCCCTGAGTCTTGAGCTCTTTATGCTCTAGCACTGGATGCTGGGAAAGGCAGCCACAGTGTACTCCTTCCTAGCTGGGAAAGGCAGCCACAGTGTACTCCTTCCTAGCTGGGAAAGGCAGCCACAGTGTATTGTGTACTCCTTCCTAGCTGGCAGAGCCTGTGCTTGCACTTCCTCACAGCATGCTAGGCCTTTCGGGGAGTTTTTCAGAGACAAAGTCAGACAGAAGCTGCACCCTGTTTGTTCGTTTGTTTATTCATTTTTGTCACTGTGAATTTCTAAGAATTTTACTAAAGGATTTCATGAATAATTACAGCAAACTCATCCCACATGCCAAAGAAGATCCTAGAATCACTGAGCTCCTCCTGTATGTTGTGCAAATTAAAGCCACACTCCTTGCCCCAGTGACCTGCCCTGTGACTTGGTATTCTGTGTGTCCCAGAAGATGGATGACTTCATTGCTCCTTCACAGAAGCAGTGACAGAGCTGAGGACAGAAAGGCCGCCTGGCCACTGGCTCAGCTGGAAGGCCACTGGCTCAGCCTGAAGGCCACTGGCTCAGCCTGAAGGCCACTGGCTCAGCCTGAAGGCCACTGGCTCAGCCTGAAGGCCACTGGCTCAGCATGGGCTCCCATAGGTGCTGTCAGTCTTCTCACTTGTCGGGGGCCACCTGGCAGAAAGCCTGGCCTGCAGTGTTCACCCTCTACCTGCTTCTCACTGATCCCGGGGCCTAGGGAGTTCAGAGTAGCAGAGGTCTTCACCAAGGTGACCTGCAAGTCCACATTTGAGAAGCTGTACTTTTCAAAGTCTAGGTTCTGAAGTTTCCCAGAGTACATTCTGCCCATATTGTTGGTTAAAACAGGTTCTATGACCAGCCTAAATTAAGAGAATTATATTCTTCACGACAAGAACTCTGAACAGAAGTGAATGGACGGGGTTAATGGCACTTACAAGGTGCTCCAGACTTCCTGTGGGGTCTCAAAATGTATCCCCTGAGACATAGTTACAGATATTTTGGTAATACATAGTAATTATCCCAAGTCTTTATTCTTTATATTCATCCTTTAAATATTCTTTATTTGTCAAGATATTCTGGTAGTTTTAGTCTGAAAAAGTTAGAGCAATTATATTATTTATAGGTCTTCAGGTACTGCTAATTACGCACAATACCACATAGGCTGCACAGAACCTTACACAGTCCCATGACAAGCTGCTCCTTAGTAAAAGTATTTCAAATAATTGCATGACTCTTCCTACTTGCCATAGTTCTACATTATACATTATTTTCTACTTTATATTTTTGGAAATAATCTTGTGACTTTATTAAGCAGCCTCATCCCCCTCCCCCCTACACTTTGGTCAACTCCAGATGTCTTTATGGTCTGTTCTCCAGATCACTAGCCATTTGGATTTAAGATGCTGAGTAATGAAAGATAGTACGTTTCCAGTGGTCCAGTGGTCAGGTTTTTTTTTTTCCTCCCCATTCCCATGATGAAGGACATGAAAAAAAGGCTTTGTGCATGCTAAGCAGCAAGCACTTTATCAGAGGCCCTCCCTCCACCCCAGTGGCCGTCTTAGGAAAGACAGACAAACACTTCCTGTGGTTACAAACTGGGGGCTACCGTGTGCCCGAGTGAGGCTCACCAACCCGTGTAATATCGACTATTTCATAAAGAGCCTCCTTCACCAGGTCAGAGTCTCAGGAAACTCCTTAAAGAAAAGTAAATAAAGATGCATGTCCTGATTAGTTCTGGGAAATAATATTGAGGGCTAAGTTGATTCTAAAAAAATGTTTACAAAAGGCAAAACTAAATTAAATATTACCATAACAAAACAGATAATTAAAAGAATGCAGATAGGCATAGGGAAGGATTTTGAAACTGTAAAACTTATTAGCTATGAATATATATGAGAAAGAGGAGTGAGTGAGTGAGTGTGTGTGTGTGTGTGTGTGTGTGTGTGTGCAGTAGAAGAGGGGAGGCTGGGGATGTGGGACTTTCTTCTTCTTGACACTTGACACTTGGAAGATAAATTGGAACAGTTTTGTTTCAAATAGTATTCCATGAAGAGATACTTTTCCATTATAGTAAGAGTTTGCATTTGGATCATTGGTTCTAGAAATTGACTCCTAGATAAACTAAGAGACTGTTTTTGAAGCAGTGATATTTCTTGTGATCTGTTTTATCAAGTCCAGCAACTCAGGTCCAGTGCAGGCTGGTCTGTGTGGTTTTTGACCCTTTAGGAAAATACCGAGGCTGGAGCAGAGTTTGTGCTCACCTAAGTGGAAAGGGTTCTATCTGTATCCTACTGTATTGTGGTCATGTGGCATCATTCATCTTGATCATTGACAACCTTCTGGGAAGGATTCTGAAATAAAGATTTTATGTGGGTTAGTTGCTAATTGTAATCAGATGCCTTTAAAATAGCCTACGTCTAACATTGAACTAATAAGCATGTTATACCTTTGGCATACAATGGGCCCCTTCCTTCTTTATAAAATATAAGAAAATTATAAATATTGAAAGACAGAAAAGAAGAAGGAAAGGCAGAAATACTGTTTTCAGGTATAAATATACTTTGTGTTGTGATTTTATTCTAAATTCAAGAAGCTGCTTACTATTATCAGAAGTTTTCACATGCTAGTAAGCATCTGTCTTGCAGGGCCAGTCATCTGAGACTGCAAATGCAAAGTTGGCAACTCAGGCAAGAGCAAGCAATCTTCAGGGAGCCTAGGAGCCAGCTAGGAGAAGGACAGAGAACCACAGGGGTGGAGGCAGTATCTACCGAAGTGAAGGACAGCCTTGGAGTGATCCCACTGAAGCCAGGAATGACACAAGGCTGCCCACTGCCCCCCACCTCTCTTCAATATTGTGCTGGAAGCAACAACTGGAGTAGTAAGGCCGGGGGGGGTGGAATAATGGAATACAGACAGGGAAAGAAGTTGTCTATCTCTGCAGATGATGTATCCTACATAAGACATCCCATAGACTCTATCAGAAAACTTCTCAAAACGATGGAAACGATGCACTTTCAGCTCTCTAGCAGGATACAGAATCAACAGAAAAAACCAATTGCTTTTATATACAGCAACAGCAAGCATAGAGAAGGAGATCATGGATACACTCCAATTCCTATCAGCCTCAGAGAAAAGAAAGGGACAACTGGGAATAGACCTAACAAAGGGGGAGAGGGACCTCTACAGTGAAGATTAACCTTCAAGGAAAAAATTAAGGCACCAGAAATGGAGAGGAGTCCTATGTTCATGAATTGGTAGGATTAATATTGTGAATATGATGATTTTACCAAAAGCCACTTATAGATCCAATCCAATCCCAATCAAAATCTCCATCTCATTCATCATAGAAATAGAAAAAAATACCCCCAAATTCCTATGGAATTACAAAAGATTGCAGTTGGACAAAAAGAACAAAAGCAATGCAGGAAGAATTACAATTCCAAATCTCAGGGTACATTACAGAGTCATAGTGATTAAAACAGTATGGTGCAGGCAGAAAAACAGACATGGTGGGTGTTCATATGCAGAAGGACATCTCTGTCCCCTTACACAGAGATGAGCTCCAAGTGGGAAGAACTCAGTTGTGAGACCAGAGATACCGAGAGTGCTGGAAGGCACCTAGGCAGTGTCTGTTTGATGCAGGGGGAAAAGACCTTCTGAAGAGGACTCCAATGGCTCCAGAATTAGGGCCATCTTTTGAAAAGTGTGACTCCATAAAACAAGCATGTGAAAGGCAAAATCAAGAAAGATGAAGGCCTCAGAGTAGTAGTCTTTGCCAGACATATAACTGACAGAAGATTAATATTCAGAATGCACAAAGAATTTAGAAAACAAAGTTTTTAAAAAGTGGCTCTGAGTTCTATACTGAGAGTTCTCAGAAAAAGAAATAAAAATGGCTGCGAACTCTCAACAGTGCTCCTCATCCCTTGGCCATTAGGGAAATGCAAATCAAACAACTTTAAGACTCCACTCTATCCTAGTCACAGTGGCAGATAACAAACACACCCAGCAACATGGTCTAGCAGGGCTGTGGCAGATGCCCTTCACTTGCCTACTTGCCGTTAGTGGGATTACAGACTGGTCCAGCCACTGATAATCAGTGTGAAAAATCGTCAGCAAGCCAACATGCATCTACCATATGACCCAGCGATACTGTTCCTTAATATATGCTCAGAGAACATCCTGCCATGCTCACTGCTGCTCTAGTCACAGTAGCTGAGAGATATACACAACTTATTCGTCCTTCAACAGCTGAGTAATAAAGATGCGGTACATGTACACCATGGAAGGTTAGCCAGCTGTTAACAAAATAAATTTTCATGTGAATGGATTCAACTAAGAAAAGGTGAGGTAGCCCAGACCCAGAAAGGCAAACATCTCATGTTCTATCCTATGTGAGGTCCCCACCTCCACATGTTCAGTTGTGACCACAAACTTAGAACACCTGAAGAAATCAGAAAAGTTAGGGAGAGACCATTGCTGGGGGCTGGGAAGTGGGCAATAGAGAGGAAAACAGCAGGTTACAAATGATCTGATCAAGGGGTGGGGAAATTGGGAAATGGGGCGTGGGATTGGGGGAAGGGGTAAACAAATAAGGAGGGAGGGGAATAAAGCAACAGTAAGGATATCTAATAAGTCTTTCTTTTTTTTTCTGAGAGTGGGAGAAATAGTCTTCCCCTGGGAAGAGCAGGCCAGTTGGTTATCTAAAGCCAAATATCCCTGAATATATACATACAGGTGTACAAGTAGCATTCTACAGATTGAGCAGATTGTACTTATTTAGGAATACACACACACACACACACACACACACACACACACACACACACACCTGTGTGTGCACACACATATAACAACTGTTAAAGAAAAAGAGACCATGAATTTGGAAAAGATCAAGGAGAGATTACATTTGGAGTGTTTGGAGGGGGGGGGGGGGATGATGTCATTATTTTAAATTTTCAAAAAATAAAAAGAACCTTTAATTTAAAAAATTTTTTTAAAAAGCAAGAACAAGATGCAGCTGGTATCAGAACAACACCTCTTAAGACCTAGTAATCTTGAGTACTCAGTTGTCCCATGAAGGTCCTGATGTCATAGAGGGACAATAAGGGTGACAGTTGATTAATAAGGTTATATTGTTGGGAATAATGTCATGTTTTAGATATTCTCTTCTTAATGACTTAAAATACACAATCATTGTAGGGAGATTTGAAAACCCACTAAAATAACACAGTATTTTTAAAGCCAGAAATAAAGTAAAAAATGATTTTATATTTTTCTATAAAGCAATTTGGCAGTGTTAGTTCTTTAACAGCTGACTCGTTTTCCAGTGGGTGCAGTTTAGGTCTAAGTAGTGAGGTTATCAGCTGGCTCATATGAACCATCTCTCACCTGTCTGAAATAGCAGTGTAAAAATGGATCAAAGACCTTAATGTAAACCTAGAACTCTTAATCCAGGAAAAACATTTAAACGTCCAGGCACAAACAAGGACTTACTGAAAGACTTCAGTAGCTTAGGTAGCAATATCAAGAGTAGACAGTGGGGCTGCATACAATTACAAGTAAGTGAAGGAGTGAGGAGAAGTCTGCCAGCTGTGTGTCTCACAGGTGGCATCTAGAATACACAAGGAACGAGGAAGCAGGCAAGGGGAAAACGTAAAACTAAAATGAGATTCTATCTCAAGACAAGAAAATGGCATTCATTTAAGAAAACAGTAATAAATGCTTGGATGGAGAAAGGAAGGATCTTTCACACAATGTTACTTTGGATTGTATAATTTTCTCTTTCAAATCCAAAGTGAGAAATTGAACTCCCTCAGCCTTCTTGTACACAGCACAGTTCCCATTTTGACAGTCCCCCCACCCCTTAGGCCTGCTTCTGTCATGTGTGATGCTATACATAACTGATCTTCTATGCACTACACGGGCTTTACTGTACTTGGCTGCTCTGCTAATATAGATTCTTGTATGTGGTGCCATTCTGCTTCCCCCCAGGCACACGGACTGCTCCTGGAAGAAGAGCACCTTCCCTTCTAACCTCAGCACCATAGCATAGACACAGATGGGTGGATGGCTGATAAAATGGAATACTCACAATATGTGGTTTCTTTCTCATGACTCGGTCATAAAAGCAAAGTTCATTTACAAAAAAATGCATTATTTTAAGGTCTTAAAAATCCATGAAGATGTTAATTATGTTGTGTCATTTTGACTGAAATATATTTCACTAACTATATACTTTCAGATTTTAGATTTGTGAATATCAATATTTTCATCTCTAGGTCACACAGACTTTATAAACAGATGGAGCCAGACAGTTTATGCATTTCCATGCCAGCTTAGTTCTTTGACCAGGCTCTGAATTTCTCTTTATTTGGTTCCTTTTCTTTTCTCTTCTTTTCTTTTCTTTTTTTAAAAGATTTACTTATTTATTATATGTTAGTATGCTGTAACTATCTTCAGACACAACAGAAGAGGGCATCAGATCTCATTACAGATGGTTGTGAGCCACCATGTGGTTGTTGGGATTTGAACTCAAGACCTTCGGAAGAGCAGTCAGTGCTCTTAACCTCTCTCCAGCCTATTTGCTTCCCTTTCAACTGAACCTCTTTACTTGTAGTTGCACTATACCCTGTTGATTCTCTGCTCAGAAGTGGTCTGCTCGTGTGCCCCCCACCCTCTGCCTTAAATAAGGATAACAAAGCAAGTAAATGATTGTGATTTGGTCTGAGATGGTTGGAATCGTTGCTGTATAGAAGTTCATGTCTGTTAAATTCCCTACTGCCATGCTAACTATCATGAAGAAGCTTGTTTAAAAAACACTTGTTTAAAAGACACTTTCAGTTTGTAATTTTTTTTCCTTCAGCACTATGCATTGAGCCCCTAAGCTTGCTGTACACTGATACCCTGTCCTGCTGCACTAACATGTCATTAAACACATGTGTACAATTTGGTACTGGCTTGCGCACACTGGCTCAGTCTCTCTTCAGACAGAGGTGACCTTTGCTGTGGTGGGTTCCCCTCAGGCCTAGTTAAAGTGGCCTCTTGTCTCAAGACCTTTGCCACTCAGAACTGACCCTGGACCCTCCTTTTGGAAGGGCACTACTGACTCACTGACACAAACAGCCAGAACCTCAGGGCTGGAGGCGAGTGTCTGAGACATGGACTGTCTCACCAAAGATCTGGTGCCTGTGGTCCTGTCTTAGTCAGGGTTTCTATTCCTAGACAAACATCATGACCAAGAAGCAAGTTGGGGAGGAAAGGGTTTATTCGGCTTACACTTCCATACAGCTGTTCATCACCAAGGAAGTCAGGACCAAGGAAGTCAAGGAGGTCAGGAAGCAGGAGCTGATGCAGAGGCCATGGAGGGATGTTCTTTACTGGCTTGTCTCCCTTGGCTTGCTCAGCCTGCTCTCTTATAGAACCCAAGACTGCCAGCCCAGAGATGGTCCCACCCACAAGGGGCCTTTCCCCCTTGGTCACTAATTGAGAAAATACCCCACAGCTAGATCTCATGGAGGTACTTCCCCAACTGAAGCTCCTTTCTCTGTGACAACTCCAGCTGTGTCAAGTTGACACAAACCTAGCCAGTACAGGTCCCTTGTCTCGTGGGGACTTGAGGGCAGGAAAGGAGAGCTCCAGAACTGAAGTCTCCTTTACAGGGAGGAAATAAAGGAGTGGGGTGCTGATAAAAAAAAAAAAAAGAAACTCAAAGCACCAACACCCTACATACAGTTCAAATGTGAAGTTACTTCTCATAGTAGATGGAGAAGTAGATGGTAGAGCTTCATCATCAAGTAAAATGAGTGCTCTTACTATATAGCTTGTTTGAGAGATAGAAAGAAAAGCAGAGGCCAATGAAAACAACTTCATCAAGTGCTATAAAATCTCCAGATTTCATTCAGACTTTGTAAAATTTTGTAAGTGGTGTAGTTTGCTGGTATTTTTTGTGTTATGAGTAATGTTGCTTAAAATTAAAAACCCATTACTTTCAGAATTTATAATAGCTTTTATTTAACCCATCTATCTCTAATGTACAATTCATGTTATAAGCATGCTAAATATATAGCTAGTATTGTAGCATTTCAGTAGAAAAGCAAAACATAGCCTCTTTATTTTCGGGACTACTCCTGAGTGATGTCAGCCAGTTGATTGAGAAGATCTTCCTTGTGCTAACCAACTCTACAGGGGTTTCCAGAAATAAGAGGGACTCAAATCATGGATGTGAGTTTTGATTTAAGACTTCCTTATGTCTAAAAGATTAATATATGATAAAGGTGGGATCAGTCTAACTGAACAAGTATTCTTGCTCCTACAGAAAGAAATGACCTTTGTTTTTAATTGAAATTTGACTGTAAGCACTTGATAGAAGTGCTGATGTTAAATACAGCAGTGCTTCTGGTTGACTGTTTTGCATATTTTACATTATTTGGTTGCCAAACTACATTTGTTGTACATAATTTAAGCTTTGAACTCATTTGGAATTTGGCTGCTGCTTCTTCCACTAAGCCCCTGAGGTGTATCATTAAGTTATTCGTTTAAGATCTCTGTGGTTTTTTTTTATTGAAAATAGATATTTTTTTCCCTCTCATCTCCTAGTATCCCTCTTCCATCCAGTTTCATAATAAGATAAAACAAAACTAACATATTGGAATTGGACAAAACAGAAGAACCCAAGTGATGACGTAACTTAGCTCACCACACTCTCAGGACTCCCATAAAAACACTAAACTGGAAGCAGTAATATATATGAAAAGGACCTGGTGCAAGCCCTGTGTTGTCTCTGTGAGTTCCTGTGTGTTGTCTCTGTGAGTTCCTGTGTGTTTTGATCATGTTGATTTGAAGGACTTTATGTTCTTGATGTCCTCCATCCCCTCGGGCTTTCTGCCTCCCTTTTTGGTTGATCCCTGAGAGGAGGGATATGATGAAGACCTCCCATTTAGAACTGAGTGTTCCAAGGTCTCTCTCACTCTTCATGATGTCTAGCTGTAAGTCTCTGTATTTGTGCCCATCTGCTGCAGGAGGAAGCTTCTCTGATGATGACTGAGCAAGGCACTCATCTATAGCATAGCAGGTTATTAGGAGTCATTTGTTATCATGTGCTCCCTCCCTCCCTCACTCCCTCCCTCACTCTGCCTGTCTTTTAGTAGTATATGTTTTAACTCTAGGTTCCTGAACCATCTAGTCTTGCTCACTCAAGCATCAGATATAGGTTACATCTCACCTGGAATGGGTCTTAAGTCAAATTAGACATTGATTAGTTACACCAACAAGCTTTGTGCCACCATTACCCTAGCATTTCTTGCAAGGAAACCATTGCCATTTCAAGGGTTTGTGGTTGGGTTGGTATTCACATTTCTCATTTGGTAACATGCAGAATACCTTTCTGTACTAAAGATACCAGCTAGAACATAAGGTGAAAGCTCTGTGTAGGCACCAGCTCAGCTTCTCTATGTTGAATGAGTTGTATAGGTGTTGTCTTCAGTAATGAGGTCTTGCTGTCAGTTTGTGGAAAGAAACCTGTAGTCCCAATACTAGATGCTTCATTTAGTGACAAGAGATGGCCAGTTGGGGCTCTATTTCTCCCATTATTTGGTGATTTCAATAAGATTGCCTTTATATGTGTATATGTAGGCATTTATAACTTTAAACTAGTTTGCTATTATTTTCTAGGCATTCTGTGTACTAAACTGTACTTCTTTCCCTCAGTAATATTTAGGATATTAGATGTATGTTAAAAAGGCATATGTAAGCTCTCTGCTTTGTCCAGCAAATGAGCACTGGTAAATCTGAGGACTGTCATAAATACCATAGCTTAGTTCTTTCCAAACTCTGAATTTTCTGTGACCACTACTGAAGTCACATTTCACAGTCCACCATTCCCTTCCTCTGGAATGTACCAGTACAAAATATGAGGTTGCCTGAAGAAAATAGTGTTAACAGTTTAAACCATCATTTTATCTTTCCTCTCCCTTCAACACTGAGCTAAGCTAACCATGGACAGTAAGAGCTCAGGTAAGGATACTTTTCTGTTTGTGGAGGTTTGGCCTAAAAATTATTACTATTTTCTACCCAAGAAAGGATAAAATATGGATCATTTTATAGTTCCTCATTGACTGGGGATCCCCTTGTTTCTGTCTCCATCTGCTCTGTATCTGCTCTGTACTGTGGGCACACAGGGAATACCTGTGTTCTTCTGGATGGGTTGAATGTGCTTGGGGGAAGGAAGCTAATTCAACACTGAACTTTAAAAACTCTAGTTTTGATAGGTGTGGTGGCTCATTCCTGTAGTCCCAACACTCAGGAGGCTGAGACAAGAGGATTACTATAAATTGTAGGCCAGTCTGGGTGTATGTATATTGTGTTCCAAGCCAACTTGGTCTAGACTAAGACCCTTTCTCAAAAAAATTTTTTTAAAAAGGAAGCTCTTTTGCTTCTTCTTAAGATGATAAGATGGTGCTGGTATGAGCAGTGTGTTACATAGGCATCTGTGAAAGAGGGAAGTAGAAAAAAATCTGTGATTTTCCTTTTTAATCTAGTTCTTTCAAACATTGGATTAATCCTATCGAGCTATACACATTTAAGATATACATTTATAGATACTCGTACAGATAAAATACTGAGATTGTCACTTTGTGACCAAATAGAATATAAGTAAAATGCCTTATGCACATGTATTTTTGGTGCCATAGGATAATCTTTTAACCTTTAAAATAATAGGTAGCTAAATGTTGTCTGCCCTTTGGGTTTCTAGCCTCTGACAGAATAGAAGCTGAAAGGGGGTTTGTGGTGTGTATGACAGCACTGGTGGGTGCAGAGTTCCTCTCTGTCCACAGATGTGTTGGGATTATAGATATCACCCAGGGAGAGTGCTCTTTTAAGACATACAGAATAAAAAGCATGCTGCACTTTACTAGAAATGTTTGAGTTGAAGCATTCTATATACACTAAGGGAGGAATTGAGCTCTTTATTATAACCAACTCTAAATTCAGGCTTCTTAGACGCTTCACACTCAAGACTCCTTTTCACTGAAGACATTTTTATGTGACCCCTGACTTATAGGCATATAAAATAAGCCTACAGATCAAGCACTGATAATCATTAGTGCAACTACAGTTGTTTGACACACATGTAGTTTCCTTTTATTAAAGATGAAAGCAAATATGCACACTAAGGAGATGGTTGTATTTGTTTATTTTTTCTAAAAATTAAACTACAGAAAAAAGAACATATTCGCTGTTTTTCAAAGTTGATTGCTTTGATTTTATAACTATCAATGCCGAGCCTGCCATTCACAACAATCTCTAATGGAGAAGATGAAGTAAGCCTGAGGAGAATTTCAAAAAATATTGGAAATTCTGTTCTAATCCCAAGCTGGAAACCTCATCAGCAACAGGATAGCAATTAAAAAGTAAACACTCTTAACACGGTGCATTCCAAAGATACATGAACTTGCTACGTGTTGAGAAATGGTAGTAGAAAAATACTTAGAAGTCTATGTTTTCTGTAATTAAACCATTATGTTACATAAGAGCAGACAACTGTGAGCAGCAACAGCACTGCTGTCTGTCCTGCAGTCTGCACTGAGGCATTTCAAGCAGTCACAAGGACCTTGCATGCATGGCATGTGCAGTGCAAAGTGCACATGCAGTGTTGCAGAGCTGCAGTGCGATTGTGAGATGCAGTATGGGCAGGGCTGATAGAAACACCTGCCCTTGTTACTGTTGGATTCCTACTTAGCTTGTGACTGCTGTATGTGCAGAAACCTTTGATTGTTGACAGCTCTTCACAGCTCTCACTTAGCTGTCCTATTTGGAGTCACCAATCAGTCTAGAAGCTGGTGTCAGAACAGTGTCTTAAGAGTGTTTTCTTGGAGAAGGAAGATCAAAATGTGGACATGTCACCTCTTCCTAGAATTAAGAACAAAGCACACATTGAAAGAGTTACAGAGATCATGTGTGAAGCTGAATCCAAAGGATGGACCCAATGACTGCAGCTGCCAGGGATCCATCCCACAATCAGCCACCAAACATAGACACTATAGCATATGCCAGCAAGATAGTGCTGAAAGGGCCCGGATATAGCTGTCTCATGGGAGACTATAC
>LR753309.1:863493-900833 GCA_902729485.2 Mus minutoides
AGTGTTTTCTTGGGAACCCTGTATTCCATCTAATAGCTGACTGTGAACATCCACTTCTGTGTTTTCCAGGCACTGGTATAGCCTCACATGAGACACCTATATCAGGGCCCTTTCAGCAATATCTTGCTGGCATATACAATAGTGTCTCCTAAGGGAGTAGCTAGAGAAAGTACCCATGGAGCTGAGGGGGTCTCCAACCCTATAGGTGGAAGAACAATATGAACTAACTAGTACCCCCAGAACTCATGTCTTTAGCTGCATATATAGCAGAAGATGGCCTAGTTGGCCATCATTGGGAAGAGAGGCCCCTTGGTCATGCAGACTTTATATGCCCCAGTACAGGGGAACGCCAGGGCCAAGATGTGGGAGTGGGTGGATAGGGGAGCAGGGTGGGGGATGGGGGAGGGTTTAGGGGACTTTCAGGATAACATTTGAAATGAAATGAAGAAAATATCTAATAAAAATTGGGAAAAAGAGTGTCTTCTTACATCTAAATAGGAAAGTCTTCAGACCTTTGCTTGCTGTTGCTGTTCAGGTGCATATACAAAATACAAATATGTGTGCATTGTATTTAGAGAGAATCTGTGCATTCTGTCACCAGAAACAGGGAGACCTTTGTTTATGCAGAGCTTAAATTTTAGATAACCACATGCTTAAAATTTAGATATCCACAGGGGGGTGGGAAGGGAGAGAGAGTAGGGTACAGTGAATGAGAGAGAAATGGATGTGAACCATAGAATTTTTAGGGAATTCCATTTCATGAGTCTTGTTCTCTCTAATTTCATGGAGTATGTTATTTACATTTTCTAAGGCTTATGGGCTATCTGAAAATGCAGTATTAGGCATGGATGTTAAAAATTTGAAATTTCTTATATTCCTTCCAGAGTTTCTTTTTCTTAACTTCAGGAAATGTAGCATTATTACTATTGGGAGTCTTAATTTCACTGATACCTGTGATTTTGGGCAAACAATGGCAGGTTTCTGGGTCTGTTTATAAAATGAAGATTTGGAGTTGAACTTTAAAACTCTTACACATGTATTAGAAACGTTCAACTACGTGCAAGCACATGCATGTATGAGCTAATTTTAAAGGACTCACCCGCTGAAATCTGAAGCGACCTGTGTGTAGGTGTGCTGGCAGTAGTCATTATGTATAAGGTGATGTTTATCTCTGGGACTTGTCAGCTTTGTGTCTCACATTAAAATTGAATATATAGCCACAACGATTGTGGTCATTAGAGTGAGTGGACATGCTTACAGTTGCTTCTCTCCTGATGAAAGCAGGGCTTTGAGAGTATGGGCTTAATTCCCTGATCTGTCATTTCTTTTGGCTAAGGAATTTCTCTTTGATCTTCCAGACTGAGGACATGAACACTTCCACAGCCATATTCTATGTTCTGTCACTGTTTGTTTTATAGGCTTTATTAAAACAAATAAGAAAAAGTATTTTTCACAGAGATAGTCTGGTGTAAATTGGGCTTCTCAGATTGGTTCCATATGTCATCAACCTGTTCAAACTCTTAACATGCTGCAGTATGCTTGCTTATATGGTAGAGATCCACTTGTTCTTGTAACATACTTCACACACTATGTTCTTCACTGTGTTTGTTTCTGTGGTGGATATATAGTCATTTGTACAACACACTTAACACATGTGCCCCATTAAGTTTTACATTATAAACCCTTTAAGAAAAGAACCTTTCTTTTGTAGCTCCATAGCACCCAAGACAGAATTGTTAGTCTCTGAATAGTTCATAAAGGTTACACCTATTAAGGGTTTGAGGAGACCTAAAACCATCAGACATAGCAAATGGAATGGAATGTCCTGTTTTTAGGGTGGTAAACTCTGAAAGACAATATGATTAACTCTATTAAAGGTCTATCCTTAACTACTAATAACTCTATTAAAGACTTCTATATGAAGTTCATTTCTTTTTGGTTTGCTCATAAGCTGATTCAGCATATAGCCTCTCTTACATAGTACATGTGTAGCAATTTTAGGTTATGAAACAGGAACATTTGATGGGTGGAAGAATGGATGGATGGGTGGGTGGGTGGATAGATGGATGGATGGATGCGAGGTTGAGTGGATGGGTAGATGGATGAATGCATATCCATGTGATTGTTCATAGACTCTGAGATTTGAGATTTTTAAGCTGTGTGTGTGTGTGTGTGTGTGTGTGCGCGTGCGTGTGCCCACTTAATTTTAGACCTACTATGTTAATACTAAAAGTTTTTAATCTGTAGTTATTTTTAATATTAGAAGTAAAAACAGATTGCACAACTGAGTTATAATAAAGACCAGTATGATCAGCTACCATACATAATTGATAGACTCTCCAAAGAAAGCTGTCAATTTAATGTGGCTGGGAAGAATTGGTGTGGGAAAGAAACTAAAGCTTTTTCATACTATATTTGTAAAATATGAATAACCATTTTTCCCCAATACTAAGATGATATTTTCAGTCAAGGCCTGCATGTGCAGTGTAACCTTGAGTTTCTGGTATGGTACATAGTACTGCAAATAGTTAATGGCTTAGTACTTTGTAAATATGAATGTCTGAAAATGGTAATTGGCTCTCAGGCAAAGGTAGTATTTGGTGGCATTTAACCTTGTCACTTAATGATTTATTGCATCATCAAATAAGTACCATCTTTATTACATGTTTGAAATGGTTGTGGAGACCTTTAGGGGTCTAAACTTAGTTAAGCCTATTCTGTGAAGGTATTGGAAGTTTTAGTTTGGGATCATAGAATTTCTTCTCAAACATAATATTACTGCTTAAAGGACATAGACCAAGTTTTTTGGTTTTTTGTTTTGTTTTGTTTTATTTTTCAGTTATTTTTAGTGTCATTGCTCTTTATCAGCTGGTGGACATGGGAACAACTTAATAAAATTTGGGTAATTTAGTTTTCAGTTTAAATTCTCAACTGGCAATTGGCCAAAATTCACCTCGGAAGCCATGAGCACCCAAATGCCATTTTGTGATTTGGTTGCTGACAGCCGACATAGGAAGGAGCCACCGAGATGGATGGAGTAACTAGCTCTCCAAAGGAAGGCAAGGGTAAGAGTCTCGCTTAACTTGTATGTGCATTTATTTGTATAAAGCATATATATTTAAAATAAAGTTTTAATTTTATTCTAGGACATATGATCAAATATGTGAGTTTTGCATGTCTTTTACACTTTTTATAAGATGAATGTGGAGAACGGTCTTACAAGAGATTTTATATATGCAATGTTGAGGAAAACTAATAAAAATGTGCAAAAATTAGTTTATATGGTTCATGAAAAGTTTAACAAGTTTAATTTTTTTGTAGTTCTACTGTAGCTTATTATCTTTAAAGTAGTATGTTGTAAATGTTGTTTGAATAAAGTTACGTTTTAAGGATATTTATACCAAACTGAATTTGCCTATGTAATTTTTAGGTATCTCTCAGAGTATAAATTATAAAGTTTGAAATAGTCTATTGAATGATATTTTTTACCTTGATAGCAAAATAATATAAATAAGGAACAAATAAAATCTGTTTACCTTCAAAATGCTTCTATAAAAGTCAGGATGGTAGTGCACCTGTGTTTCCAGCACTCTTGAGACAGAGGCAGGAGGATTGAGAGTTTGAGGTCAACCTGGGCTATGTAATAAGATACTGTCCAAAACTACTTCTGTACACTGAAATTTGCTATTATGTCTTTGTTTCAAATATTAATTTTACAAAATTGTTTCTATAGCCCAAATGAGCCAGATTGTCTATTCATATATGAAACTTTGGTGATAAAAATCAGGTATATCTGTCTTGTTTTTATGTTTACATTGAAACAAGAATCCCAGGTTGCTTCATTTTGATACACTGCAAATGAATTTCAACTGAAAAATTTTTTGAACAATGTATTTAGTGTCTACACATTTCTTCTTATGGATCCTCTGTCCTGTTGGGTTCATTATTATTTTGGTTTAACTTTGGGGAGAGCAACAGTTATGATATAAAGCCAGCACTTATCAAAGCCAACGTCACTATCTGCATGGACACAGTATTTATGATCACTACAGAATAACTGATAAAGACCAGCATGTTTAAGCTACATCATAATTTAGTTGACCATTTTGTTATCAAACAGGATTTTGAGACTAAAATAATTTTAATAATTTTTAGTCTCATTAGTTTAGTAATCTAAATTAGTTTAGTAATTTTTCTTGCTTAACTGAAAGTGAAAATTATATTAACTTAACCTTGCCCCCTGTGACAAGCCCCTGCCTCAGCATCCCTCACGCCGTCAGTCAGGTTTGCCAAGTACTCTAGGTCTCACCTTCTCCCTCCGTCCGAAGGCAGAACGTCAGCTGTAGACAGTCCATGGGGAAGCATGCGTTGTAGTGAGCAGAGAAGCAATCAATTTAATATATAATAAGCCAGGTTTCTAAAAGGAAACTTTTATATTATAATCCTATTAATTGAATGTTTTTAAAATAAACCCTTGGAATGACTCAGTTCTGACCATGGAGAAATAATTTTTATACTTCTATTATAGTTTCTTAAAGTTCTTAAGCATTTGTAACAGTGACTTGTGAAAGCTGAATTCTTAGGAGATCATTTTGTCTGTGAGAGAATTCCTACTGGATCCTTTGGTATTTCAGAAATTATGTATGGAGGACTCCAAGTTCTTCAGTTGATAGAAAATATATACAGACATTTTAATGTATGATTTCTTCATCAATTTTATTCTTATTTAAAGTATATAAAATTTATATTCTTACACATCTATTTTGAGGTTTATGTATCATTATGTTTTGAAAAATAAAATTTTAGGTCATTTGAGACTAAAATAGTTCTATTAATATGAGGCTATTTTAGTCTCAAATAAAATGTCAGATTGGCACTTCATGATATGATCTCAGTGAAAATAGTAGTAAACATTTAAAAAATAATAGCTATTTTCATATGTTAGATCATGAATATTTTGAAAACTCCTATTCATTAGGGATTAATTTTACCATGTGTTAATTGCACTTACGCTGGCACTGGATGGGCTACTGTATGTTCATGTGGAGCCTAGAGCTCAGGGTAGTATGTGTGCTCTAGGCACTGCTTTATGTTTGCAGTCCCAGTCTCCTTTCTCCGACCCTTGTTATAAACCATGTGACGTCATTATAAACGGGCCATCTCACACATAAAACTAAAATCTGAAAAGTTCGTGCTTTTAGAACTAATGGTCTTTCCCTAATTTAACACTGAAATGTTTAAATGTGAAATAAAAACCAGTGTTTTTCAAGTAATAAGATCCAAGTTAAGAATGATTATATCTATATGGACTAAGACATCACCAAGCTGTCTCTTACATACTCTGATTTGAAGGTGTCAATACAGAGATAGTCCTACTTGTTAGTGTGGGAGAAGGATGTCTTCACAGGGCCCTGGAGGGGTGACCTGGGGAGATGGAAATCTTCGCTGTGTAGTATGCCTTGAGGTGTTCATGGCATGGTTCCGTTAACCACTCCTTTGGGTTCTGTGAGTTAGCTTTGAATGGTCCAGGATGTCAGTCAGACAGCTGTGCTACATGAAGGAATTTGAAACACAAAGTAGAAGAAATGGTACTGGGAGGTGAGCATGAGCAAGGGGTAGTGTGTGCCTGTGAGGATGCCATAGGGAAGCCCGCTGCTGGGTTCGTGCACGAGGTAAATGCACGAGGTGGTGATGCATAGCATCTGTTGTGCTGACATGCTTATCAGTGGCTCCAGAAGCAAACAAAGGCTATTAGGAATTTTTTAGTATATCTGTAGTGCAACCAATGGCAGTATATGCTATAATAGCTTCTGTAGGGATTTTTGAAGCTACTACTGTCAGAAGAAAAAAGTAGCAACTAAAAATGGTGTGGAACTGGAATTTTGAATTATTGCTTTGAACTACACAGGTTCATTCCAAAGTTGCATCCTATCTTTAAAGTCAATATCCCGATACTAGCAATCAACATGTTACATTTTATGGGTGGTCAATGTTATTAAATATTAAACTGCCACTTACGTGGGTCTTTACTGAGTAAACCTAAAAGAGAGAAGATAAATCCCATTTACACATCAAATGACTGTGTAGTGGAACCTGCTATGCGTTAGATATTGCACTGGAAACTCGGAGCTTGTGCTAAGGCTGTGTGATCCTTGGGTTGTAGTTTAGCACAAAACACAGATATTGAACATAGTCACAACGCAGTGTCTAATGGCATTGTAAAAACAAAAGCCCTTTCTTAAAGGTACTTCAGGTTGGTCCTCTAGAGTACTAATAATTTATTAATAGATGAACCAATATGTCACCTATCTCCTAAAATAAATTTCAGTTTGACATTAAAAAAATTGGCAGGAAGTCTTTGAAAATGTTTCTTAGAAAGCAAAACAGTGAATATCTTATTTAGTACAAGAAATTTCTATGGAAGGTTTTTAAGTTACTGAAACAGTGACTATGGCAGAACATGCACAGACTGCCTGCCACGTGTGCCATTTACTATAAGCTCATAGCACCTGCCATGGATATTATGCATTAGACATAATATTTAATAAAATGACGCTGGGAAGCTTTACATAAGCACTTCCACACTGTAGTTAAGAAGCTGGTCTCGGGCTGGTGAGATGGCTCAGCGGGTAAGAGCACCCGACTGCTCTTCCGAAGGTGATGAGTTCAAATCCCAGCAACCACATGGTGGCTTACAACCACCCATAATGAGATGACACCCTCCTCTAGTTCGTCTGAAGTCAGCTATATGAATAATAATAAATGAATCCTTGGACCGGAGAGAGCAGGGACTGAGCAAGTGGGACCAACTGGAGAGAGAGGGGCCCGCCGGAGCGAGCGGGGGAGACCAGAGTGAGCAGGGTTGACCAGAACAGGAAAAATAAAAATAAAAATAAAAAATAATTTTAAAAAAAAGAAGAAGAAGCTGGTCTCTAGGTCAGACTAACTGGCTTGCTATTGATGCCCGCACTTAGAGAGTTCAGAGCTTTACAGCAGTCCCCTGTCCTGTACTCTACTCTAACACGAAACAGGGGTATACATCATGCAGAAAATCAGGTCATTTTATGCATATTAATTCTTGGACCAGTATTTAACATGTAGAAAGTGCTCTGCATGGCTCCATATGTTACTGTTCACACATATAATAATAATTGTAACAGTCCTCCATCAGATGTCCTGCTTGGGCTGGGGATGCAGCTTAAGGTAAAGTGCTTCTGTAGCATGCATAAGGCTCTAGACTAATACCCAGTACCAGGAATCATGCTCCACCAGACTCACAAACATGAACCACCTGAAATAATACAAAATAGAGGACTTTACATGATGTATACATGTATATATGTTTTCAGTCATTCCAAAGAATTCACCTCCAATCTGCAGATCATATCCTATATTCAAAGGCCAGGGGAATTGTCACCTAGTCTGTGTTTCCTCTTTAACTGCACCTCAGCAGCCACTCTAAAAAGGCCTCCATAATTGCATCTCTAGGAACAAGATCTCCTTAGCATTTAGCTCAAGACTTTTGACTATCCCAGCCAAATGAGAGTGATCCTTCTCATCTAAGAAGGAATATCAAACATCTGTTATATACCTCATGAAAGATAAACCAAAGTAAAGTAAGCTTGCAAATGAAAAGATTGTGTCGAATATTCTTTACCTTGTGAAAACCCCAGTATAGCATCTTCTCATCAATAGGTCTAACTTACAGTATGGATTTGTAACCCTAAAAGGACATAATAATGATGATTAATAACTTGTCGGAAAACAGTATTGTATTAGCACAGTCCCATCTATAATTGTCATAACTTTTAATTTGATGTCCTACACAGATATACTCAGACCTAAATGATTTTTCCAAGTAATACATTTGCTGAAAAAACAATTTTAGGATGAAGTTTAAAATGACACATTCTTTGAACTGTGATTCTATGGCTTTGAAGTTTACTCATACAAAAAGAGAACTTATAAATTTTTTAAGTACAAATATTTGTATTTAAATAATAGTAGAAAGTAGGGCTGGAGAGACGGCTCAGGAGTTAAAAGTACTTGTTGCTCTTGCAAAAGTCAATTTTCAGCAACCCCCTGGTGCCTCACAACAATTCCAGTTCCTAGGGATCAGATACCCTCTTCTGACCTCTGAATATAGCAGGCACACATGTAATGCACATACATACATATATACATACATACATACATGCATGCATGCAAAACATACACACGTGGAATAAATGTATCTAAACTTTTAATACATAAAAATAAACTTAAATTTATATTTTATAATGTCGTGTATCTTTTAGTTTGTAATATAGAAACATTTCTCTCATTGTGAGATGCTGAATGAAAGATAATTTCAGCACTACAAGCATGGTCTCCCTTCCCCACTGTTAGTTTTTTTTTTAATAGGTTATTTTATTTATTTACATTTCAAACGTTATACCCCTTCCACATTTCCCCTCCACAACCCCCCTTTTCATTTCCCCCTTCCCCTGTCTTTATGAGGGTGCTCCCCCACTTGCCCACCCACTCCCACCTCAGTGCCCTAGCATTCCCCTATGCTGCTTTATCCAGAGACTGACCCACTGCTAGTTTTAGAGTGGCCAGCTAACAAGCATTTACTGGGGATTCATTCTCTCTCTGTGTCATTGCTCTTTTAGGAAGAATAGAGACATTTAAAGAATCTTAAGCTTGAATCAGGAGCTCTACAATCTGGTCTCTCTCATGACAGGGATGAATACAGAATATGAATCTACTGAAATTATTAGTTTTCTAATATGTCAGTTTTCTTGTTATTTATAGAATGTATATATTTCTGTCTTGGGCATACACATTGACATCCCCAATTCTTCACATTAATGGAAATTTATGAAGTTACCAGTTGTTTTTAATTTCTAAATGTATGTAGTAAAAAATTCTTTCCTGGAAAAAATAAAATGTATTCATGCTGTGAAATGAAAACACATTATTGTTTTTTACATATATTAATTCAGAGCTTCCCAAATATCCCAACATGAATCACCTGTTTATAACTTGTATCTTTTGGGCTTGTTTGCTGAGATTAAGTATAGTGTTTCTATTTCTAAGGTTTTTTTTTAGAATACTAATTATACATACTAATATACTTCATTATAACCCCTATACATGTATACAATGTATTTTGATCATATTCACCACAGTTACCTTCCTCTTCTCAAATCATCTGCCTTTTACTTTGATATTCTCTCTCTCTCTCTCTCTCTCTCTCTCTCTCTCTCTCTGTGTGTGTGTGTGTGTGTGTGTGTGTATGTGTAAGTGTAATAACATTTCTTATTGCACATAGTTATAATTTATTTGCAGGAGCTTGATCAGCTTCAGGGGCTGTATGGCTGAACAAAATCTCTCTCCTTTTCCAAGCAAACATTAACTGCCAGTGATTCTCAAGGAGGGATGAGGACTTTGTGACCTTGACATTCCTAATAACCTCAGGGAAGGGGTGGGACTGTGAAGGAGTCTTCCCCTTCCCCTCTCCCTTTCCTTCTCCTTCTCCCCTCCTCCCTCACTTCCTCCTTCTCCTCCTCATCCTCTTCTTCCTCCTCTTCCTCCTTTCCTGTCTTATCCTTTCCCCTCCTAGTTTTCTGGCCTTGGCACACACTCTCTCTGACAAATACACATATATGAAAATACATCAGAAGCTGGAATTGTTGTGCAAGAGAGAACGGGTATACATTTGCCTTTGTGAACCTGATTGATGGCACATTTTCCAGCTTTGTTTTTCTGAAAACTCATGATTTTATTTTTCTTTATGGCACAGTGTGTATCACATTTTTATTATCCATCAGTTTTTATTATCCATCAGTTTTTTTTTTATTATCCATCTAGTCTGCTTCTGTTTCCTCGATGAATAGAGCAGCAATAAATAAGTGTGCACAGGCTATCTGTATGGTGGGACACACAGTCCTTGTCTTTCTCCCAAGAGTGGACGAGCTGGATCATATGGTAGTTCTACCTTCACACTGAGGTCCACAGTACCTGCACTGCTTGCCACTCCCACGCACACCGTACAAGGGCTCCTGTTTACCTAACTGTTTACCTGGTACATTCTTGCCAGAATTTGTTATTTGTTATTTATTTATGTTTTAACCATTCTGACTAGGATAAGATAGCATCTCAAGATGGTTTTAATTTGTATTTGTTTAATAGCTATGAATGTTCAACACTTTTCATAAAGGAAATGTAGTTTCTTTAGTCTAATTTGGACATTGATTTTCTTTCTCTATTGATTAGGATTCATTTGTTCTAATAATAAGTTGTTAAAGATACCAAAGTTTGTTTTTACCTTTGCAATAAATCTTTATAACAATGGTTTACATTGCTATAAACAGTAGTGATTACAAATCCTGCTGTTTGAAAGGCTTCAAGGCAGTTTGGGGGATTGCAAATAGTTTCAACAAAAAGGACACTGTAGCATTTTAAGGGAAACGAAATAAAAGCACACACAGTAATATGTATCATAAAGTAAGAGTGTGTATGTTTGTGTGTGTGTGTGTGTGTGTATGTATGTGTCTGAGTTATCTGATGTTTTCAATGAATCATTTAAACAATTTCCACTATTTCTGAGGAGAAGAGTAGAGGAGACAGCATTTTAATTTCAAATCTAGGTGTAATTTACTGTTTGCTAAGTGTCCTCTGATAGGTATAGATCATAGGAACTTTGGCTTTTTGTGTGTATGTACATACTGTTTAGACTATATTTACACCATAATTTACTTACTAGTTATCATTAGGACACTTTGTTCTACTGTGTTATAGCCTGATCTGCAATTGATTCTGAGTTACACCAGCCCTACACTTCCCGCCACTTTTTACTCTGTAGTCTCTGAACAATAGTTGGGAGCCTCTGTCTGAATGAAATGTGCTGTTACAGTTTCCAGTGTATCTTGAAGACCTACATCACACTTTCAGAATGTACAGTCAGACATAATCCCATGCATCGTGGAGAATTGTTTTTTGAGCCCTGTGCCCTTGCAGATTTGATAATTTAAGTTATATTTAGTGCTTTATCAACAGCTATGAACAAGTGGCTTCAATATTTCTTCTTATCCTACCAAATTAATTAGTCTGAATAGTTGGCCAACATTTTGAGGAAGACCATCTGTTTTTAGCAATAGTCTACAAATAAATAGAAAATAAATGAAGAGGCTTCATTACTGAGTTTTACATGTTTAAAAATATAAAATATATACTCTTAAAACTATATATGGAAATCATACTGATTGAATGACATCTTCTGATTTTGTAACTTATTCAGGCAGCATTAGTGCTATAGTAAATGATTTTATCACAGAACTTCTGTCCAATTTTCCATAAGATGAAAAGAAATGTTGAAGTATAAATAGGCATATTATATTCCATCTGTTATTATCCTAATACTTAATAGCTTGTAAAGTAGTATTCTAGTCCATTCTTAGATCTATTTGTTGTAATAACATACTTTGATCATTTCTCATCATTTTAGAATATTTCAACATTTAATATAGGATTAAGATTTATATTGTTAATATTGTTTTAAAGGATATATTTTCAGAATTAAAACATGTAGTCTTTTAATTATTTCATTTTATATAAGTTTTGACTTCGTAAATATTTAGTTTTTTAGTATTCCTTCTATTCATGAAAAATTTTAGAGCTTACTAAATGTTGAAACACTATAGGTAATCGCCACATTAAGACAAGAACAAGAACAAGAGTCTATTGTGGCCCTCACACCCTAACAGACCAGTGCAGACATGGTTCTAGAGTCTGTTGTGGCCCTCACACCCTAACAGACCAGTGCAGACATGGTTCTAGAGTCTGTTGTGGCCCTCACACCCTAACAGACCAGTGCAGACATGGTTCTAGACTGTAGTAGTCATATTTACTCACACAAGGTTTAATGTATGATTGGGATTATTTGCAACACAGATTTTTCCTGAGATTTTTTTTCCATTTTTTAAAATTCCCCAGAGATAAGGCAGAGCGTAAATTTCTCAAGGTTTAATGTAGGGCATAATACTTGAACATGTAGTATGACTTAAACAGAAGATAATTTTAAACAGAAAATGTGACCTTTTAGAATTGTCACAGTTCAATCTAATTTTTTCTTCAGAGCCTCATTTTGTTCTAGAAGATAAACTTGACCCCTGTGGTGTGGTCTTAGGGTAATATCTTACTCTTCTCTCCTCCTTCAGGATAATCTTAAACTTCCACCACAAGAAGACTGTAGAGGTCCCTCCCGCACCAAGAACCTCCTGCAGATCTTTTTCAGTGTTCTTGGAGGTGGGCTGAGAGCTCGATCAGTTTGTGTCAGCCACCTTGTTCTCTAAAGGTAAGCACTGGGCAGTGAGCACACTGTGAGGCCAAGATCCTAATGCAGGCCTGGCTTTGGCATGCTCCACTGAGGGCCTGAGAACATCAGACCTGGACCACCCACTCCTGTGGGTGGGACATCACCTGTCCATCAAGAGTTTTCACTGTTTGTAAGTGGAATATGCCCTAGAGATTATTAATTTTTTAAGTTTTGTTTTATTATTACTCTTTTTTAATTAGGGCCTGGGGATATGGCTTCATCAGTAAAGTCCCTGAAACACAAGCACAAGAACCTGAGGTTACATCCCCATCACCCATGTTGCAAAGCTGGGTGTGGCAGCCTGTGTCTGCACTCAAGGGAAGTGACTGGAGGGAGGTCTGATCTCTGGACTTCATTGACTAGCCATTGACAGCTTGAGGAGCCCCTGTCTCAGAAAGTGCACTCATGTACACACACACACACACACACACACACACACACAAACCCAGTTTTACTAAAGCTTACTTTTTCAATTCAGGATGATTCTTGAATGTCTTGAGATCTGAAGTGAAGAATTTTGAAACCATATCAGCATTTAGGCAATCTGATGACACATCTTTAATTGATATATCCAACTTTGAAGCCCTTCTTTTCATGATCTCTTTGAAGCTGAGTCTTGCCTTTCCTTCTGAGGATCTCTAAAATCATTTGCAATCTATTTGAATTTCAAAAAGTATGGTAACAACAGCTTTCTTTGTGTTTAGAAAACAATAAAAAAAGATCCTTTTACTCTGTAACTTTCTTCTTTAAGAAACATGCAGTGAACACATGAGCTCCAGCAGGAGACACTTAGAGCAGAGAGAGAAACTAATGCACCAACTTTCCTTCCAAACTTTTCACAGCAGAAAACCTCACGGTTCTTTTGTCGATTATCGACACCTTAAAATGACTCATCCTAGATGAAAATGTCTGTTAGGTCCCATTTGTTTTCTACAGAGGACAAGAAGGTGCATGTTGATTTTGAAAATGCCATCTGTGTTAGAAGTAGGTTAGTGCTAGATAAGTTTGGCTTCCAACAAGAAGCTAACTCCTAACACAGTTCCCTGGTACTATGCATTGGTAATGTGATGGCAATGCTAGTATGTGTGTGGGGGAGATATATCACCTGTCCACTTGACTCGCTCACCTGAGTGAGGGACCCCACCTGTCCGCTTCACTCACTCACCATTTCTTGCTGGGCTTGGAGACAAGCTGCACTGGAGGTGACCTGATGGGACTCCAGCTTTGGAGAGAATGCTGATGACTTTGTTTGGCAGCCCTACTTCTGAAACATGACTAACATCACCCTCCTTTCAAAAACACAGTCCTTCCTGTATCTGTTTAACAAAATGTGTTGAATGAAAATAACCCCTGGTTCCTGTTAGAAAAAGTAGAATCAGGGCTAGTTCCATTGCAGGTAATTTAAAAATAAGAAAATCGTAAGTAACTAACACAGGTTATATTACATAGAAGCATTAGTTATTTATAATGTAAAGAATCTATATATACACATACAACTTAATTCATTTTCTTTTAATTTCTGGAAGAGAGTGGGTAAATACAACTCGTTAGCCAACTGGGAAGAAATTTGTAAATAAAACATAAACCTACTGAAATTGTAAGGTGATGTTTAGTAATACAGAATAATTCTTATTCAAATTAAAGCTTTATTGTGAATTTTTGATGTAAAATTACATTCAATTTAAAAAGTTCCCACACATACCTTTAAAAAAGTCATGAGCATTTGGGGTTCTAGAGCTAGCTGAGCAGTAAAAGAACACTGGCTATTTTCACAAAGAACCTGGGTCCAGGTATCTGCACACAGGACATCCCAGTTCCAGCGGTTGACAGCAGTGGGTTTGGTGGTAGATTATTGTCATTTTTCAAGCTGAAGTGTTATACATTTCTGTGTCTGGAAATATCTTAAGTTTGTGTAAGACTCTTATTTTACCCAGTTCCAAATTTCTAAGGCATGAATAATTTTGTGTAATTAACACCTACATCTATATATAAATAAGGTGTTTAGCCTTTTCTAGCTAATAATTTTTAACATTAAAGAGTATGTTAATGACTTGTGTTTGGGTTTTCACTTTTGTTCACAAGACTGATTTTCTTTTGCTTAAAGGCTTCAACATTATTTTTAAAACTACAGTTTAAAGCTACAGAAAAAATTTCAGATTAAGTCCTGTTTAATCCAAAGATGCTAGGGTATCATCAGAGGGTCTGTGAAACACTGGATAACTTAATCGCTTTCTGTGCATACTCCCCATTGCTAATCATCTGATCCTTAATTTTCATCATATCTCCAAATAGTCTGTATGAAGACTTTTGTCAAACCACCACTGATACAGTGTCCTAGGGTCAATTTACTTACAGACAAACGGAGGGATAAAGAATTTAGTAATTTGCAATTATCTATTATATTCAGCATGTGAACATTTAAAACCTTCTCAGAAACATTGCAAATATGTATGGGTAGGCATATTGAATATTATCTTCTCATTCAAAACAATTACTTGACCAAGTTATTAAGTTAGTGGCAAAGCCTTGATTTTCATATCATCAAACATAATCCAGCATCTGTGTGATGGTAATGACTTAGTTGTTTATGTTTTTAAGGCTAGTATTACTGTGGGTTGCTGTTTTCACTAGGTTTGTAGACAGTCATGAGAGAGCCATTAAACATGCCTTCATTTGCCTACATGCATGTCTTTCTGAGCATTAACAACTTAGCTTTTATGTATGTCCTTCATGTTTATGTATTTAACACTCTTAACAATTTCAATTTTTACTAAAATATTTAGACTTTGAAATTCTGCCATAGCTGCCTTTTATGTTCATAGATAGGGAATAAATCAAGCTTATCTAATCAATCATTGAATACATGGAGAATTATGACAACAGAATGATAAATAAAACATTTCCTGCCTCTCCTAATTCAGTCCATGGAAGGATACATGCACAGCATTGGGGACAGAGGCAACAGGGCAGACATGTCACTTTTAGCTGTGAAGATGAAACTTTAACTGAATCCATGTCATCAGTGGGAGTTGGTAAAACAAATGGGAACCAAATAGGATTCTGGGCTGTGGGCATTATGGATGTTGTACTGGCTGGTTTTGTGTGTCAACTTGACACAAGCTGGAGTTATCAGAGTGAAAGGAGCTTCAGTTGGGGAAATACCTCCATGAGATCCAGCTGTAAGGCATTTTCTCAATTAGTGATCAATTGGGGAGGTCCCTTTGTGGGTGGGACCATCTCTGAGCTGGTAGTCTTGAATTCTATAAGAGAGAAGGCTGAGCAAGCCAGGGGAAGCAAGCAAGCCAGTAAAGAACATCCCTCCATGGCCTCTGCATCAGCTCCTGCTCCCTGACCTGCTTAAGTTCCAGTACTGACTTCTTTCAGTGATTAACAGCAATGTGGAAATGTAAGCTGAATAAACCCTTTCCTCCCCAACTGCTTCTTAGTCATGATGTTTGTGCAGGAATATAAAACCTGACTAAGACAGATGTCATGGCTTTGAAGGGTAAGGGAGGACAAGATATAGTTAGACCAGAGATTTTCAGACATAGGAAATGAGGGGGTATGGTGAGATGCCATTCCCAATCTGTTAGATATTTGCAATTTGGCATCTGTGTAAGAGCAGAAAGACAGTGGCTGCAGGATTTGTATTTTACCTAGAGCTTGCTGTGCATGCAGAGCACGGAGGATACTGGAGGTATGGGGCTTCAAGGTTCGTCACAGCTCATAACATTAGGCAGCATCACCAGAGGCTCAAACTCAGTTTTCTCTCCTTCCTGCCAGCCTTGTCCCATATTCGTCAAGGAAATGTCATGCCTGTGTTCCAACACATCCCTGGTGTGCCTGTGCTGAATTTATATAAAAAGCAACATGTAGAATATACTCACTTAAATGAAGGAAGCCAAATACAAAACTGTAAGATCTGTGTTGTTGAGCAAATTACTAGTCATTCTTGTGGTTGCATAATGCTCTGTGATCCAGGTGAGCTTCACAGTGCAGCTAAGACAGAGGCTATGGGCTTAAGCTAGTCTGGTGACACTGAAGGTGAAGAGTGGGCATTCGTGGGTTAGAGGTTTATAGCACATGGGAGGGTTAACTAGATAGGAAATAGGAATGAAAAGACACTGTGGAAGAAGTTAGTGATAGTCTCTTCTTTTAAGTCCAAATACTGGGGAGACAGGATTGCTTGAATTTTAAGTGCTTTAACTTCCAGGTATATTCTGTTTCCCACACGTAAGTACTCATTAGCTTATTCAATGAGTGACTGTACGTGGATTAGTACATGTGCTAACAAAGTACCTTCAGCTTATAGAAAACTGTATTCTATTCTTCCTTGGCCTCCATGGATGCTTCTGATCAATGTTTGTAGGCGTGACCTTGCCTTGTGATGCTTTTCCTATCTATGCATGCATATACAGTATACCTCTCCTGGAGTGGCACAATCTTTCTTGCAAGAATAGCATTCCCTATGTACTTTATATGAAGGCCATTATTACATTTTATATTATTATATTCTTGCCTTTAGTTAGCATAATCACCACACCTGGAAGTGAGCTTCTTTATGTGAAGAGATTAACCTAGTTCCTCACCAACACTAATAAATTGAAATATATGCTCATCAGGCTTTGTTAGGGATGGAATGAAAGATGGAGAGTTATGTCCTAAGCCTAGGCACAGGCAGGGTGCCCAGGGAGAAAACTGTGACCACAGAGTACAGCTGGAAGCACTGGCTTTGGGATTACAGAACAACTTTACCTGCCCCGCTACACTGCCTAGCAAAGTTGGATCTTTGAGAAATTTTCTATAGAGATGAAACAAGTACCTTAGGAAGATGGACTGCTGAGTAGATTTAATGGTTTATAACATCAGTAATGATTCAATTCTATCTTTAGACCACAAATTGAACTAGAATCAGGACAATTTATTACTTCATCACAATTCTAGGGAAGAACAAGAGCAATAGAAGTGTGGTCATGCTTTGCAGTTGATAGAGTTTCCTGGCTTTGGGCTCTCACTTATAAGAGGGTACACTTTTAAAAATTAAATGTTCAAGTCTATTTAATTGTGGTTTTCTTCTTTCAAAATTTTATCTTTAATTCAGATTTACCTTTAACAGCCAAACTGTGTTTTCATAAGTAAATTTGTTTAATAATTAATTATTAAATATGTATCATGTTTGTAATAGTGCCACTGAGATGGTGTGAGAGACTTAGAGCATACCATGACCTTGTGGCAACATGGATTACTATATAGCTAGCCATTCATGCTAACTGATGAGTAGTAGATTCTGGGAAAATTAAAGGATGGAATACAGTTTCAGAAAGAATAAGGGCAGAAGTAGAAGAATTTAACTGAGGTCCTTGTGGATATGTACAGTTTGAATAGGTGGTAAGAAGTTGAGGGCCATGGTCTGTGGCTGTGAGGACAGAAGATGTATGCCCTGTCCTGTGTAGGACAGATGAGAAATCAATTAGACTCAGACCACAAGCCATGTGGGGAGAAGGAAAGGTTCAGAAAGATTTGTCCAAGCTGTGACATTTGAACCGTTCAAAACTCCTCCAGACATAAAATAAGAAGTGAGAATTAGTGTCTTTGGCTGGTCTGGTCTGGTCTGGTCTGGTCAGGTCTGGGGTTTGATGTTGGGGTCCTGCCTATTAAGCACTCATCTAGTTGGCCTTGGTTTCTGGTTTTGAGTGTAATTTCACTTTGTCAACATATGGTAATTACATAGATTCCTAAACACATGAAATGAGACGTGAAATTATTGTTCATTCAAATTCAGATTCTGTACCTGGGATGTATATAGGTGGACTGTATAGGAGTTCATGACAATGAACTCTGGACCTCTAAAATGGAAATTGGTCTCTCTTGTAGAGTAAGTGTTTCTTGGGTCTGAAGAGATTGGTCAGTGGTTCAAAGCACTTGTTCTTTCAGAGGACCTAGGTTTGATTCCCAGCACCCACATGGTGGTTTATCTAACTCCCTCTTCTGGCTTCCCTGGGCACTGTATGCAAATGATGGACCTATGTACAGGCAAACCACTCATGTACATAAAGAATAAATAAATTTATTTTAAAAACTCAAATATTCTTTTTTTTTAAATTTCTCACTAGTTACTATACAGTCCCCAAAGAGCATGCAGGGGCTGGACCTAGGTCACCAACACATTTGTAGCAGACACACAGCTTGGCCTTCATGTGAGTCCCCTAACAAGTGGAATAGAGGCTGACCATTCTAATTGCTGCCTGTTGCTTGTCTTTAAATCCCCTTCCCCTGCTTTGTCTGGCCTCAGTGGAAGAGGACACACTTAGTCCTGCTGTGACTTGATGGGCCAGAGTAGGAGGGTACCCACTGAGCATGTCCCCTTCTCTGAGGAGAGGGGGAGGAGGTAATAGGGGAAGGGGTTCGTGAGGGTTGGACTAGGGGGACAGGGCACAATGTAAAGTGAATAAATAAATAAATAAATGAAAAAAAAGATAATTTTGTCCAGTATATCTAATTAGGTTATATAACCATATGTGATAGTGATTATCTTATTAATTCTATGACTGTCTTAGTTACATTTTTATTTTTGTAATAAACACCATGACCAACAAAACTAATAAAGTGTTTAATTTGGGTTTATGGTTTCAGAGGGTTAAAGTTCATCATCATGGTGAGGTGCATGGCAGCAGGTAGGCAGACATGGAGCAGTAGGTTAGAGCTTACATCTTGATCCACAAGGTAAGACAGAGAGAGCTAACTGTGCAAGGCTACACCTCCTAATGCCTAAGTAGTTCCACCATCTGGGTGGACTAAGCTTTCAAGTGTATGAGACTAGGGGAGCCAGTATCATTCCAACCACTATAGTAACTGTCCTTAAAAGCAGGATAAAGTTTCTTTTAAAGATCTGGTCTAGGCACTTGGGAGATGACTCCGTGGTTAAAGTGCTTGTAGGGATTAGAGTTCAGGTCTCCAGGACCCACAAAAATGTCAGTAAGTGTTCCAGCAGACATGGAGTTACCGCCTGGAGGTGAAGGCAGGATTCTCCAGAGCAAGAATCGCTACAGCAGCATGTCTTGGTTTGATTGCCTCAATGAAGCAAAGTGCAAGAGCTGTCAAGGACGGACTTTCAACGTCAGCCTCCCTTGTGGCCACAAGAATGAAAATATGTCTACCTGTCTACTGTCTGTGTCTGTCTCTCTGTCTCTGTCTCTGTCTCTGTCTCTGTCTCTCTCTCTCTCTCTCTCTCACACACACACACACAGACAGACAACCTGAAAAATAAAGCTGTGGTGTCTCCATTCCCCCTTTCTTTCTGTGCTAGTCTTTCTTATATTAAGTTCCTCTTAACCATACTCCCTATCTGTCCCATTATCTTCATGCCTCTCCCATGCCTCTTGACTCTTTCTGCCTGAAGGTCTTGTACAAATTGTCACATCTGCTATGTGTTGTTGATGGCAGTGGGCATGTCAGGTCCAGAAGATAGCGCCTTAGATGATTCCTCCATCTTCCATCTTCTTTTACAACCCCCCTTTCCCTCTTCTACACACAAGGGACCCGGAGGTTCAGTTAATGTATCTACAGGGTAAATTACGATGTGTGAGTCGCCAAAGGACAAAAGTCGGTGAACAGACCCAGGACTCAGAGGTGAGTATTGATAGCGAGTGACAGACTCTGACCCTCGACGTCATCAGATACCTATATTCACATGTGAAAATCTTCAAATTGATGTATAGGAAAATCGCTAATACCAGTTGTACATTCTACCATGTGCATTATGTCCTCTCTGCCCATGACCTTTAACCAGCACTGTCTTTCACGGACCATGCCTTACGTCCAGTCAGTGGCTGTTCGCTGCTACAGTAGTTATGTCACTATTACAGCAGTAGGCCTGACTCGGAAACAGGTTCACATTACAGAACCCAAACCACTGCTGGGTTACTTCTTTGATTGATATCAGCATATTTTCCAGACTTCATTTTAAGTAGGAACTGATCTTTATTTTTGGTGATGCATATTACAGCTCCTCTTTCTGCAATATATAATGATTTTTAATTAAAAAAAGATTCTATTCAAAAGCTGGACTTTTCTGTATTGTGTATCTTTTGTACAACTGTTTAAAGCAAAAGTCAACAAATTATGCCTAATAACCAAATCCATTTCTTGGATTGATTTTTATGGCTCTCAAAGTCAAGAACTGTTTGACATTGTTTTGAAAAGGATTACAAAGGATTAAGATCATTGTTTTTAATTAGCAAAAGCAATGTGGTTCTCACAGCTGAATGTGTTGATTATGTAGCCCTTGGTTGTTGATTGGTAGGTTGGTTGGTTGGTTGGTTGGTTATTGGTTGGTTGGTTAGTTGGAGTTTGACAAAGTTTTATTTCCAGTTAGGTCAGTTTTTCTTAGTTCATTGTTTTAGGTTTTTTGTTTTGTTTCATTGTTAGTAAATCTCTAAATTATTTAATAATAAAACATTGTGATGAAAATAGGAAGTTCACTTCCTGTGAGAATGAAAAAACACAAAGAACCAAGAGTTGCTGGCTACAGTGTACAGTGACTAAAACACAAAGAACCAAGAGTTGCTGGCTACAGTGTACAGTGATTAAAACAGTATACCAGCACATTCTGATTTCTTACCTTCCATTGCTGAAGCCAGGAACGCTGCTCTGGACATTTGACTGGAGTTGGCTCCCTAAGGCTTCATGGAAAATTTACTTATATAGGGAATTAAAGTAGATATGTATCTTCAGTTTGATGTATTCATTTTCAAATGGACCTAGAAAGTTCCCTCTATTTGAGGGTACAAAGAACATATAGTTTCAAAGCCAAGGAAAGATGGATGGAGGTGAACCGATGTGGTTCTAACAGCTGCGTGTGGCTCATCAAGTAGGAAATATGCTAATGGGGAAGGTGACATCAGAACTGTAGAGACTACAAAAGAAACATGAAGGTGCACACACTCATGGCAAAATGGTCTTCATCAGACCTGCTGCACTGGTGGCCGCCAGACTGGGGTAGACTGCTGCCTGGTGAGCAGGCAGCCCCTGGCATTCTGCTTTCACGGGCTCCCCCTGGGTATAATGTGCTTACTCTAATCTCTGCCTTGATAAGATACATAGTTATTGCCCAAGGCTGTCTTTTCATTTATGCTTTCTAGCTTCTTGACATGTCAATGAGGACTTTACATCCTTTGATAATTACTCCTGTGTGTAGCTTATCATGTTGCGGAAAATGTTTTGGGCATTTGTATGATTGATTTCTTGTTTCTCTTTTTTTAAGTCATTTTTGTTTTGTTTTGTTTTGTTTTTCGAGACAAGGTTTCTCTGTGTAGCCCTGGCTGTCCTGGAACTCACTCTGTAGTCCAGGCTGGCCTCGACCTCAAAAATCTGCCTGCCTCTGCCTCCCGAGTGCTGGGATTAAAGGCGGGCGCCACCTCTGCCTGGTTTGTTTCTCTTAAATTGATTTTAAATTGTGCGATTTATCCATCTGTAGATAGTGTTATACAAAATTTGAGAAACTTGATACATTTTTAAGACATGCTATGCCACTGGTTTTAAAAATTGTATGTATCAGAGTTACCTGGAAGGCTGTTCACTCATTGGTTTGGCCATTGTTCCTAGTTCTAAAGGTCTGAAATGGGGCCCATAGCCATGCAAAAATTATCAAGTCCACAAGGTGGTGTTGAAATTGTTATTCCAGGACATGTTTTGAGAACTACTATACTTAACTCATAAATACACACATACACATACACATACACATACACATACACATACAGAGAGAGAGAGAGAGAGAGAGAGAGAGAGAGAGAGAAACAGAAACACAAAAGAGGAGAGATTATTAAAAATCAGGAATGTTTGAATTGCTTCCATTGAGTAATTTGTGACTCTTTTAACTGGTCTTACCATAGAAGCCAATCGTGACCTTATCTGAGGCAGTGGCAACAAGCCTCTTTTAATAAACACCAGCATTACTCATTGCTTAGAGAAACTCTTTGAAATTAGAATCTTTCTCTTCTATTTTATGCATCTAAAAATCTAAAAATAGTTTCTAAGACAAAAACATATAACGCTCATTGTTAAAGTCAGAGTCCCTGAGTTGGTCATCTCCCATCTGACATGAGAGAATTAGAGTCTTGTAGGCTCTGCTGGTCATGTCTTCCTGTAAAAGATAGTCTGCAACAGGAGCAGTGAGCGGTTCAATATCTCAGAGTGCTTCCTGCTCTCCAGAGGACTGTGTTCAGCTCTCGGCCCCAACATGATACTGCTCATGAGCACCTGTTGCTCCAGCTTCTGGCCTCCATGGGAACCAATGTATGCATACATAATACAGAAGATAAAATGTATGACTTGTTATTAAATTAATTTTAGTTTTTCAAAAAAATTACTGTAAAACTTTGACTTTTTTGTTTTTGAGATTATAACTTAATTACAACTTTTCTCCCTTACTTTTTCTCCCTCCAAACTTTTCCAATACCCCTCCCTCCCTGCTCTCCTTCAAATTCATGGCCTCTTTTTTTAAATTAATTATGGTTATATGCATTTATATCTATGTATATTCCTAAATATAACATGTTTACTTTTTATGGTAGTGTGTGTGTGTGTGTGTGTGTGTGTGTGTGTGTGTGCCAACCATATACTTTCCAATATATCTAATTTGGTTTTGATTTAAACAGATTGATAATTATAATGAAATAATAAAACTAGCATGATTTTACAAACATTAAATTTTCTGTTATCTATTAAAATAGATGCAGATAACAGGAAAAGAAAAGTGTTGAAAATTTTATACAATTTTTAAGAAATAAAACTATTTGCTATAAACAGACTAGTTACATACACTAAATTTCTAGTAAGATATTAAAGATTAAGTATATTATCCTTTTGGATATCTAAAATTTTAAATCAGATTTATAAAATAAGGAGCAGATTAATTTTATGATTATAGTTAACCTTGAAAATTATATCTGTGTGAGTGGCACATGGACGTACAGAAGTAGAGGTCACAGGGTAACCTTGGTAACATTTTCAGGATGCTGCCCACCTGGATTTTTGAGGCAGGATATCTTAGTGGAATGTGAGGCTTGCTAACTGGACTAGATTGGCTGTCCAGTGAGCCTCGGGGACTCTGCCTGCCTCTGCCTTCCCAGTGCTGGGATTGCCAGCTATCAAGCTCAAGTCCTATTGTCTACATAGCCAACTTTTACCAAATGAGCCACCTCCCCTGTTCCTGAAGGTTGTTTTAGTATAACCCCTGCTTCTGTGGTGGCATGTGCTCTTTTCCCATAACCTATCAGCCATCGACTCTTCTTCTGATTGCATTGTCCCAGTGATTCTCTTATCTCAGAAATAATAAATGCATCTCAGCCCTAACCAAGAACTGATCTGCAGCTGATATCCACTGCCTAAGGAAAATTGATTTTCTCCAATGGAGTGTCACCTGATGTTTTAACCACACTCTGGGCCAGAGCTGATGCTCAGGAGTAATTGGCCAACAGGAAACAGACTTAATGATATTTTTGTGGAGATATTTTGTTTTGTTTTGACTTACTAGTCCTAGACTGTTTTGGTTTTTTGTTTGTTTGTTTGTTTGGTTGGTTTTTTGGGGGGTTTTTTTTGCTTTTTTTTTCTATTGAAAAAGAGGGAACAGAAAGTTGGGTATATCTGGGGAGGGGAAACATGATCAAAATATACTGTATGAAAAACTTTAATAAAGGGAAAGTGAGGATAAATTATTGCAGCTGAGAATAACAGTCCTTTCACATGCTAGGCCCTCTCTCTGGTGGCTTCCATAATTTAGCAAATGAAAGTCAAATAATGCTTCTTATGCAGGCTTCTGGTTCTCTGCTTTATATATTTTTACAGCACTTGTGGCAAACAGTTATAGAAAAAGTAAACAGTATACTAGCCTTGTGCTCTTACATGTCTGCTGCCTGTGGTGCCTGGGTTACAAGCAGGGCACTTGTCTACCAGCTCCCTCCCCTCCCCCACTTTTACAGAACAGTGGTAGGCAGCCATACTGCAGTGCCATGGGCTCTCACACAGGCCATCTCCCATTCCTACTGTGTGTCTGCGTTAGAGTCTGAGTACTCTGGTGTCGTTGGAAAATGCTGTTCTAAGCTGTGGGTCCTGCCTTTTATCTTGTTCAGACTTCATTCCTCCTTTTATTTGACCTGAAGGTAGAATCAGCAATTGTAATTGAGATATCGGCTAGTGAGCCACATGGTGGCTAATATTGGGAAGGCATATAGATGACCTCAACGTTCTTGACGCCGCAACCCTTTAATATATAGTTCCTCATGCTGTACTGATCCCAACCATACAATTATTTTCATTGCTACTTTATAACTGTAATTTTACTACAGTTATGATTTGTAATGTAAATGTCTGTGCTTTCCAGTGGTCTTGGGGGACCCCTGTGAAACGGTCATCCAACCCTCAAAGGGGTCATAACCCACAGGTTGAGAACCACTGCCTTAGAGGAGATGCATGTTTGACAGGGGAGGTAATCTAATGAAGTCAAGATCACAAAAGACAGAGAAGAGAGAGGCCTGCTTCATGGGTCTGTGATCTGTATAGACAGCCCATTCTGTGATGGGCTCTGGATAATTCTTCGTTTTCAAGGGTGGTTGGTAGGCAGCTGTTATAGGGCCTGGAGTCCTACAAACTGTGTAACTGATCCTGCAATAGAAACTATAATAGAATAGGAAGCAGAACATTCTTCTTTTTAATTCTTCATTCCTTTTCATAATATCACCAGACTGTGAATGATAACTCAAAGACATTAAAAATTTGCAGGAAAAATTGGCCCAATTTCAGTGCAATTTTACAGGTATCTAGATAATCTAGTAATTGAAGAAGATTGATGAACTTTTTACATGATATTAAAAATAATCACATTGATAATTCATAAAGAGACTTTTTGAAGTCAGATATGTACATATAATTTGAGAAGCAAAAATGATCAGAGTCACAGACTCGTGCTTCTCAATGCCCATGTGTCCCAGGCACAGAAGAGCTGTGCTTCTCAATGCCCGCATACCCCAGGATGGTGCTCTTGCTTGCTTGCTTTCTTCTGTAGTTCTGGAGATTTGAACCCAGTGTCTCACATATTCCAAGGAGGTGTAGTACAATGCTTTTATTATTTGATAGTCATTTCCTCTGACGATTACTCTTATAGTAGCCATTGTCCCATGAATTTATCATAGTACTAGTAAAATTTATTTCTATAAAGACTTATCACATGATGTGTAGAAACTCAGAATCTCAACATTATGATTTTTAATGAAGCTTGTTAGTTTCATATTTTGATAGCTTTATAGTGCTTCCATATTTAAAATGGAAGGTAATGTCTATATCATACCTAGACTTTATTTTCTTTATCTCTTCCTTGCTAACATTTTCCTAGCTTCATTGATTATAGAACAAACAGAAACACACCTGTGCTGACATTCTTTAATATGTGTTTCCTTTTATTTTAATAAACTATAGTGCAGGGTGATGTAGGGAGTTACCTGAATCCACTGACGTGAGTCAAGTCAGATTATTTTCTGACAATCTAACCCTGCTCTATGAGTGCCAGCCAGAATTGGTTGTGTTGGTTGAGGCCCTTGTCCCTTTAGGGAGTAGAAACAAGTCAGGAGGATTGTTGGCCATAATGCTTCTCTGCAGATGTAGTAAAAGCATGTGGCTACCTTAACCACAATCTTCTGTGTCCCCATCTGTACATGTCATAAAGAGCTAATATAGAAGTAGGTAAGGAGAGTAGTCATTTTTATTATTACTTTTCTTGTGAAATTGAGCTTTAAAATAGAATAAATGTCTATATTTAAGACTGTGTGAGAGGGGGTGGGATTTGAAGGACTTAGTGGCTCAGTTTTAGATTTCTCTATGGCTTCAGTCCAGAAGGCAACAGCCTTTTAGAAAAACCTGTTTACAACTTGCACAGACTTCCAGAGACATACCAGGAACCATCAGGCTTAAGGTGTAAGAAGGACTGTTGCTATCACCCTGTGGACAGAACTGAAAGTCCTTATCCCAGACATGTGACCTAGAGAGGAAGCCTGGCCTACTTAGTGGACTTCTGTGCAGCTCTTCCTCCATCGTAAGGACATGTTCATGAGGCAAACACTCTAAACTGGAGAATCAGCTTTAGTTCATTGAGTTTTATTTAAAATAATAAAAGTGTATATTTAGATCATGTAAAAAATTAAACTGCATTAGATTCTGTATAACATTGTATAAGGCACTAATTGTATGAGTGAAGTTAAATATAATGTGTCAGCAGACACTTAATACATCACCCACATAGACAGTGGTATCAGCTTAACAAAGAACTTGGACCAAAGGAGAAGCTAAGGGGCAGATGCATGTGCACCTCTAGGTGTAAGGCCTTCATTTTTTCCTTTGGACTAGTTGAACAAAATCACATCGTCTTTTCCCTTTAGCCCAGGGAAACTTTCTGCAGGAAATAGAAATGAAGTTGATGGCAGATGCTTGCTTTTGACACATTTTAGTGAAGAAAAAAAGGAAATGTGTGATCACAAAATCAGGGGTAAGTAAGAAAGCACTGGAGTTAGGGTTTGGCGACAGACACACTGGTAATGGTGTTAGAATATACTGCAAAAGCTACTGAGCAAATAAACTACACACAGTTGTCAAAAGGAAAGATGAGGACAATGGGGAAACAAGGGACTGATGTGCAGAGTCCAGTGGACGTGACATGACGAGTTCTCAGAGACAAATGACAGTCTGTAAGGCTGCTGTGAAAACCTGGTCTACTTTCAGACCTGGACAGGATCCTTGCAAACCACCTAAGTTGTTTTCCCATGTAAGACTTGGTCAATGAAGGTTACTGTTCACACTTCAGAATTAATGCTCTGTTACTATGTGTGGCACATGTTGCTTCTCTTCTCTTTTCAAGTAATAATATACAAAATACTTTAATGAATTGTATTTGATAACATTGTAGTTTGTATTTATATGATTAATGTGTTTTTAATAAATGGTTATTTCAAAGGACAAATTAGGATACAACAAAATATAGTAGCAGTATGCCTCGAAGTTCTTAAGTGCCACACCTGACTCACAGATAAGTTTAGGAGTTAATGAATCGGCTCCTGTGTAGGGCTGGCTGTACTTGGTCTGACTTTTAGTTTATTACTTTTTAACTCAATACTTTTCAACTAAAATGTCTAGTTCTGTCTCCATCAGTGAGCCTTTAGCTCACTGTTAGACAATTGCTTTCCTACCTGTAATGATTCACTGTAAAATATCTGGTGGTTGTCTCCTCATCCTCTACTCTCTGCATGACACTCTGAAACCTTTATCCATTAGTAACTTTCTCTCTTTTGTGACTTAGGATCCCTCAGCAAAGTAAAATGCAGTCTTTACTTGGCTAGAAATAGTAGCATTGTCAAGTAAACTTTTGATATATTAAAAACAGAACACAAATCTCAAAGGTTGACAAAAGCATTATTCATACCTTGTAGAGCTTAAACATGAATGAAGGAGCAGAACCAAAGGTGGAGGTCGCCTGCACCTAAAAAACTAGCAAGAACCAAGGCCATCGAGGTGGTCATTGTTGAGCACTATGCCCTGTGCCTCACAGTCACAGTTTTCACTTGCACTCTATACAGAGCATGGGTTTGGTAGCCCTACCTATTGTGAGCTGCAATGCTTATGGTTTCCTCTTGAGAGTAACTTGACCTTCAAGAGGGAGGCTGTGACATGAGGTGGCTTCATCCATATACACTCTAAATCAGGCATGGGGACCTCACGAGGTCTGATCGCTATGGCTGCTCTGATGGTAACTTCTCTGACCTTGGTGTTGTGGGAAGTTTGGGTAAAAGGCATCAATGGGCAATGGGATCCTCTTTTAGAGCCTTTTTATTTTCCAATCTTAAGGGAAAACTTATTCAAACTTTTTAAAAGTTGTAATTTTCAAAGGAGAATTAATCTTCTCTCAATTGAGTTCTAGGGTCTATAGGACCTGTAGTAATTGCTCAACACTTTAGCATACTTTTATCAGTTCTACAAATATAGTTTGAAGGGTATGTCCTAAACACATAAGGTAAAATTTTTATTTAAATGTGAAACATACATTGTAGTTACTTGGTTTCTTTTTTCTTCTAAATTGCTCAATCTAGAGACACTGCTGCTTCTACTTGGTGGTTTTGTTTCACCGCTCTTTATGGATTACTTCTAGCTATTCCACTTCTCTGACATATTAATATTACTCAGAGTAGCATATTATTCAGAATTGCCCACTGGTTAAGAGGTACTAGATTGATACCTAGAGTGTGGCGGGCTTCAGTATGGGATCTAATTGTTGATTGGAGCTGGATTGTTTGTAATGATCTTACATGTAAATGCCTGGGTCTTGTCCCTCTGTCCCCATCACTGTTGATAGAAGAGTGTGTGGCATGTTTAACGTGATCTCTGTGGTTCTGGTCCATGTCCTGTCCAGAAGTGATTTTCCCCAGATTTTATATGTGAAGTAAGGTTTACCGTTACCATTAGTCACAAGTACAGTTTTTTGCTTTTCTTCCTTTGTAGGGAGGAGAGTACTGGGGATTGAACCTGGGGCCTTACACATGCCAGGCAAGTGTTCAACTAGTGAGTTAGATTCCCAGGCTAGCTGGGAATTGATACATAGTATATCAATTAAATATTCTTATTTTAATTATTATAATTTAGTATTTATTATGTTTAATTAGACTTATATTTAGTAAACATTTATAAGTGTGTTCTTTTCCCTTTCTTCTGTAGACTTCCAGGCCAAAGTTGGTATAATTAAATATTAAGAATATTTATTGTTTGTTTTAGTATTGTAGTAATACGGAGTACAAAAAAAGCATTAAATCTTTACTTGGCTAGAAATAGTAGCATTGTCAAGTAAACTTTTGATATATTAAAAACAGAACACAAATCTCAAAGGTTGACAAAAGCATTATTCATACCTTGTAGAGCTTAAACATGAATGAAGGAGCAGAACCAAAGGTGGAGGTCGCCTGCACCTAAAAAACTAGCAAGAACCAAGGCCATCAAGGTGGTCATTGTTGAGCACCATGCCCTGTGCCTCACAGTCACAGTTTTCACTTGCACTCTATACAGAGCACTCTCAAATGTTCAGGCATTGAGATGGAGTTACAGAAATGTTAAATATTTTACTCTCATTTTCCAACAAGGTGTGGAGGCAATTGAAGGTGATACTTGTATTAATTCTTTAAGGTTTTCACACTGTGTGTTTTGATCATTTTGATCACATTCATCCCCCATCCCACAACTTCTCCCAGATCCACTACCATCTTCCAGTCAACCCAATTTTAAATACAGTGTTTCATCAAAGACATAAGTGGGACTATTGGAGGTAGACTTGAATCTTGTTCCTTTAGAACCAGAGGGACATGGTACATAGGAGGAATGAGTTCAGACAGACATTTTACAGTTAATCTAAACATTCAGTAGCACGGGCCCAAGGAATAAAGCTCTATAATTGGTGTTCCCCTGACTCTGCTGGAACAACCCCCACAATCTGTAGTGTCACTGAGGAGTGGGGTCAGCCTTGGTACAGACATGCTGCCTCTCACAGTGTTTGCCACCCTATTGTTAGTGAGCTGCTACCCCACCCCTGTCACACCTTTCAGCTGAGCATTGGCTTCAGTCTTCCATTGCATACATCTAATCAGGAATCTGTTTATGGAGCACACATTTGAGGACCTACCATTTGCTGTGTGTTTAGTTTAGCAATGTGTTTGTGTTTACCATTCCTAAGGGAGGGAATAGTTTCCAGTTGGCTACCAAGTCAAAACTAAACAGCCTTGAATTTAGTTCTCCAGAGCTTGCCTGTTCTTAACTGTACTGTCTGTATACACCATCTTTCCTCTTAAGGATACACCTCTTCAGCTCATTTAGCTCTTTACAAACACATTTGGGAAGCTTATGGTTTCAGTTGTCTTACACTTCTGATCTGGGTCATTCTCTCATTGGGGTCCATAACATGCCATTAAGGAAGCAGGGTGCTGCAGCTCATCGGCACCCACCCCACATCACCCCTCACACAGTATGATGTGCACAGTAATAAGTATCAGCATGTTGAACAAGTTCGTGATGAGGTGGAAGGTAGCTAAGAAACGGAGATAGGTAGGAATGCTTTTTGAAATAAAAATCTTTACATTTTTATGACAATGTTTGTTAATGTTTGGGTTTTTGAAAATATTTCAAATGTTTCAAAATTTAAAGTCAGGTACGTTGTCCATTTTCCTGTTTAAACACCCAATTTGCTTCTGTTTATACAATGGTTTTTATAAGTGTTTGGTTCACATAGTCCAAAATACACATTTATTTTATGCCAAGCATTTTGTTAGATTGTTAGAATTTGGGACCACAAACTCATAATGGGAGCCTATGCTGACAGCCATTTCTGGGCTAATGGAAGAACTCTACCAATAAGCAGACGGCCCTGGCACAGGCTCAGGTCTCTAAGGCAGAGGGATGTGAAGTGCTTGGGTGCCCATTGCCTCTACAGCTGTTAGATACACTCCTCTAGTAGAAGCAGTGTGAGAATGAAAGATGAATGATAGTTTCAGTGTCTGCTTCAGGTGACTCCTGGGTCATGTAGAATGCAGTAATCAAATGCTTGCTGTGTAAACACTACCATCAAGGCAAAGCTACTTGCCTCCCCCAGTGCATGCTCTGAAGTCTCCTGCACAGACATTTTTTTTAATCCTCTCTGAAAAGAAGGGATGGCAAAGATGGGGTGAGTCTGAGCTGCCCTGAGCAAAGAGAGGTTTCTTTGGCAACAAGAACATGGACAAAGTTTAGGATGTGTGTGTGTGTGTGTGTGTGTGTGTGTGTGTGTGTGTGTTTGTTTGTTTGTTTCTCTCTTTGTCTGTTATAAGATAGGGTGGGAGAATTAGGGAGAAAAGAGCCCAGTGATTAGAAAGTAGCAGTTGTCTTTGGTTGGAGGAGGCAGAAGACACAGATGTGGACACAGCCAGAGATAAGTCTTAGCATTGGGTGATCCATGTCATGAGGATTTTTTATGTCAATAATTGAAAAGCTTTGTTTTCCTAAAAGTGGAATGCCTAAAAATTTTAAAAGCATAAAAAGAAGCCCAGTGTTTTTAGAAGATATGTCAGACTTTTTTGCTCGTGTTGTTTGGAGTTTTGTTTGATTTGTAGTGGGGATGTGGAACATGCAGATGTGGTCAGAACTACTGTGGTGGCTTGCTTGTCTCTGCTAAGTTAGGAATTTTACTCCAGAGTGGGATACATTGCTGATTGGGCTTCTTGGCTCAATCTTGTGCTAGTGATGGTAACCTTAAGCTTGTGCTGCTGCTCCCCAAAATAATATCTCAAAAGCTTATTTACTAAAAACAAACAAACAACAAAAAAACAGTGCCTACACCATAAGCTAGGCTTGTTCCTACTAGCTTATAACTTACTTAACCTGTTTATTCTGTCTGCCACATGGCTGTTTACCACTCCATCAAGTCCATGGGGCAAATATCCCCATGCCTGAGACTCTGTCCTGTTACTCTGCCATATGTCCCACCTTCTAATCCTGCCTCAGCTCATTGGGCATCAGATTTGTATTGCCTGGTGATGCTTCCACACAGTACACAGAGATTATCTTTGCAAGTAATAGCTCTCATCCTTGTGATTGGATGGTATCTTAAACATTCACTCTTATTTACTTGACAAACTTATCAACAACTAATAGATGTTTGAATAGATTATTAGACAACCATGCTACTACCATTGCCTTTTTGAGCAAAACAGACACAACAGTGATTTCATGGCACTTTAGCATAATTCAGGGGGTAGGGATTTAAGAGTGTCCATAACTCTCATCCACTTCCACTATCTATTTTATTTCCTATTTTGAGAAAGATTCAACCACCCTCCCTGAAGCTCTCCTTGTTATTTGGCTTCTTTGGCTTTGTAGATTGTAGTGTGGGTATCCTGTACTTTGTGGCTAATATACCATTTATATACCATGCCTGTCCTTTGGGGACTGGGTGACATTACTCAGGATATTTTCTAGTTCCATCCATTTGCCTGCAAAATTCATGACATCTTTGTTTTTAATAGCTGAGTAGTATTCCATTGTGTAAATGAACCATGTTTTCTTTATCCATTCTTCAGTTAAGGGACATCTTGTTTCTAGTTTTTGGATATTACAAATAAAGCTGCTATGAACATGGTGGAGCAAGTGTCCTTGTGGGATGGTGGAACATCTTTTGGATATATGCCTAGGAGTGGTACAGCTAAGTCTTGAGGTAGAACTATTATAAATTTTCTGGATGGGAGAGGGAATAGGGAGGGGATGAGGATGGGGAGATCAGGTTTAGGGAGAGCAGAATGGAAATCAGTGGTGGGTGTTGGGTTGCATTTCTAGGATGTGTCAGTAACCTGGGATGGGGATGGGAAGGGTAGTGAGAGATGCCCCAGGGAGTCTAGAGCGTGATTCTAGCTAAGACTCCTAGCAGTGGGGAGGGGCGACAGGGTATGGCACCTGTAATAGCCACAGTCTTAGCCAGGCAGGATTCCTAGTAGAGTGATAAGGACAGCAACCTGCCCACAAAACCTAAACCAAAATTTTATTCTGCCTACAAGATGTGCAGGGACAAAGATAAGAACAGAGACAGGGGGAATGGCAGCCAATGACTGGCCCAAATTAAGACTCATACCATGAGCAGGAACCAATCCTTAATACTATTGATACTCTGTTATGCTGCAGACAAGAGCCTAGCATAACTGTCCTCTGAGAAGCTTCACCCACCAGCCAATGGACACAGATGCAGAGACCCTATTCCCATAAGTCTTAATACATGTGGCAAGACCTGACAACTTAAAGGGTGAACCCCTTGACTCTAAGGAAAGTTGGGTCCCAGTTTAACAGATGCGCGTTCTGTTGTTCTCTAGCACATTGCTACACATTTAGTGATCAGAATAGTGTGTGGTTATTATTCTAGTTTCTGTGAGTCAGAAGTCTAGGCACTGCTTAGCTTGGTTCTCTGTTCAGCTCTAGGATGAAGATGTCAGTGGGCTGCATTCCTCTGTGGGACTTGGAGTTCCTGCAAGATAGTTTTGAGTTTTTTTTAACTGTTCTTACTTCCCTATGCTTCTAAGATACTCTTGTCATGTGCAGCTCACAGCATGGTATCCCTGCTTTACCAAGGACAGTAGGGACAGGCAGGGAGCTTTTTCTGTTGTTTTAAGTCTCTAAATTCAGGAAAGGTTTAAGTCCTCTTTTGAAGAGTTTACCTTAGGAAGCAGAGACTTCAGACTCGCCCAAGAACATGGTCATCCTGGGATACATAGTAAATGGTAAGCCAGTATAGACAACAGAGCAGAATCTGTCTCAAAACAAGCGAATAACATTGAAGGATTATGCTGGGTCCATCCAGGTTGTTCTTCTTTGATAAACAGAATCACTTAATTGGGACCTTAATTGCACATGCCAAACCCCTTCATGTTTCCTGGATAATTTAGCATAATCACAGGAGTGATAAACTGTCCTCTTCATAGGCCCTGTCCACATCCAGGCAGAGGGGACAATATCAGAAACAGTGCCCATGGCCTTTGGAACTCAGTCCTCTTAGAATTTTGGTAAATCATTTGATCCTTTTAAGGACCCTAATGTGTCTTGACTCCCAACAGGTCACTCACCTTACAGGCTTCATGTTGCTATGGCTCCTTCACTGGTCTCTTTCTGCATTTCATAGATGGTACAGTTTTCCCAAATGTCCCCTCAGCTATTTGGCTCTTTCTGGATATTGCACCTGTTTTATATGTCTTGGGGCCAGTTTATTTACTCTAGAAATGAAACCAAGGGCCAGCACTCTTTGCTCCAGTTGCTAGAAGAACAGAAATGCATTAGATACTGAAGTGAAGCAGCCCAAGGGCCTTGACAGTGTGAGGCCTTTTACGACTCCTGATACTCAAGGTCTGGAAAACTGATTAACAGAAGTGTGAGGAAAGTTGGGAAGACCAGATATATCCAGGGTAGGTGCTAGTGGCAGAGCACTTAAGGGAATTGGGGACACAGTCTCACTGGCATGAAGGGGTATTGGCCTATTATGCTAGAGTGTCTTTAGAAAATATGGGTGTGCTCACAGGTGTCACTGGGAGGGGCTGCTTGTCCATAGGTTAGGGCAGCCCTGTCATATTCATGCACAGATGGCTTCAAATCATATTGGCAGTTGCTATTGCTGCTGCTGCTGCTGCTGTCCAGCAGTGTAGTGTAGCACCCAAATCTAACCTTGTGTCTTCTAGCAGAACCCTGTCTTGTATATAACTCTTCCACAGCTGAAAGGCAGTTTGGGGGCTTTGCTGAGGAGTGCTGTGATTTTCTCTCACTTTATCGGATACATTAAAACCTTGCTTACAGAAATAAGCTTCGATGTTTTCTCCTTCTTAAAGCCTTTCCATTTCCAGAAGCCTATCTCCAGTGTCCGTTGTCAACTCTTCTGCTCTGCTTTACTCTCTACTTGTTGCAGGCGTGCTCTCAACTCTGCCTGTCACAGTGTGTCAGAACTTACAGATTTGTTTCTCCACCTGGCTGGTAAGACCCAGGGGGACAGGCATGATGTTCATTTTCGTAACTATTAGACCCTGATATGACAGATTCTCGACAGATGGTTTGAATGAAGGAATGGCCTATGTCGCAGAATCCATTACCTTCTACTTGTCTGACTATAGGTGGCCAGATCTGACTCCCTTAGACATACATGCCAGTCCCTTTTAAATCTTGTTTAGTTTGTCCAGTGGGTGGGTGGGTGGGTGGGTGGATGGATGGATGGATGGATGGATGGATGGATGGACAGACGGACACACACTTCTGAATGCCATTTTCCCTTTGCTAGTTGGGTTGCTCTGCCCTGGACTTCTCTTCACTTTCCTTCCTTGCTCACTAGCACATGTCAATCATAAGATAGGTCTTCAGAACAGATGTCATGTTGTAAACAAAGCCTTTTTGTTTTGAGGCCTGCAAGTCATTCCACAGTCTGGGAAAAAGCCATGTTCTTGGAGTGGAATGCAGCATAAATAAAGACTAGGAATGACAGTTGTTCACATTTGGGTGAAGTTCTGAAGGAAGGAAACGGACAAGTCCCCCCCCCCCCAACAACTTGAATATCTTTAGGAGCCTCCTCATTTTGAAATATCAATACAAGGGTAAAGCCATAGATACAGAGTGACATCTATAGTGAAATATTGGAACCACCAAAGAGAGTGATTTTTACTTCAGGCTCAGCAGAACTAAATCAGAGTTAGTGTTTGTATTACCATCTCCTTTGTGAAAAGCCTCATAGATTTCTGTGGTTGACAACAGTGACAGAGATGACATGTCACTGGAAGAGCAGGTTTCTGCCTTAAACCCAGGCTTCAAATCTGAGAACCCTGTGAAATCTGTTGTACTACACGGGTTTTCATGTGGTTCAAAACTCCTAACATTTCAGAACAGTTATGTGGTAGAAGATATTGACTTACTGCAACTGACAAAAAGTTTTTACTTCTATTTTATAGGTGAACATAATCTAAAATGTGACTAGTATTATACTTTTTAGAAATAGTTTTGTACAAAAAGCTCTATGAGTAGGTAAAGTGGTTAAGTAAAAACTAGGCAATGCCTTCAGTTGTTCTTAAATTTTATTTTATGATTTTTCTCTCCGGTGACTCTCTAAGGAGGGTCCAGTCAGGAGCACACAGGCCGCAGCAGCAGCAGAGCAGCAGGGACCTATGGGCCTACATCTGCACCCAGGAGGTGGGGCTGTTTCTCAGTCCTCTGTGCACCTTTCCTGCCAGAGGAGGGCTTGCATCCAGGACGTGTCTGTCCCTGGACTCCGGTGAGATCGCCATTTTCTCTCCAGTGACTCTCTAAGGCACTCAAGAACACACAGGCCAAAGAAGCAGCAGAGCATCTGGGTCAGGGTTCTATGGGCCTACATCTGCACCCAGGAGGTAGGACTGTTCCACAACCCTCTGTGCACTGGTATTGCCAGGAGACGCTGGTCTCCCAGGAATACTGACACAGGCTTACAGACTCAAAGGAAGAACAAGCCTCAGCCAGAGACAGCAAGAACATGTAACATCAGAGATTAGCAGATGGCCAAAGGCAAAAGTGAGAATCTACCAACAGAAACCAAAGAAACCAAGACTACTTGGCATCATCAGAACCCAGTACTTCCAACACAGCAAGTTTAGGACACCCCAAGACACTGGAAAAGCGAGATTCAGATTCAAAATCATATCTCATGATGCTGGTAGAAGATAATAAGAAGAACATTAATAAGTCCTTTAAAGAAATACAGGAGAACACAGGTAAACAGGTGAAGCCCTTAAAGAGGAAACACAAAAAATCCCTTAAAGAATTACAGGAAAACACAACAAAACAGGTGAAGCAATTGAACAAAACCACCCAGGATATAAAACTGGAATAGAAACAATAAAGAAATCATAAAGAGAGACAACTCTGGAGATAGAAAACCTAGAAAAGAGATCAGGAGCCATAGAAGCAAGCATCACCAACAAAATACAAGTAATAGGAGAGAATCTTAGGTACAGAGGATTCCATAGAAAACATTGACACAATGTGGGAACTAAAAAGGGGCCTGGGGAAAGAGGCGGGAGGAAAGACCCACATCCTGCCAGAGTCCCATCTATGCTCTGGACAGGCAGATGTGGGAAGGCTGCCAGACTTTTCACTCAGCCCTGGGTGGGCATCCAAGCTTCTGACCTACTTGATGGGGGTGGACAAGGGGCAGCCAAACCTGGGGGCCCCAGGGCCACAGCCTGTAGTCCCAGGGTTATGGGAGAGAGGGAAGAGGGAAGAGAGGTTCCCACACCAGCAAGAGTGAGCTCAGCAGATCTTGATGAGCAGAGACTGTCTATGGTTTTAGAGCTTTATTGTTGAAAGGCAGGGAGAAAGAGAGAATGGGAGAGAGAGAGAGAGAGAGAGAGAGAGAGAGAGAGAGAGAGAGAGAGAGAGA
>LR753309.1:900933-1017645 GCA_902729485.2 Mus minutoides
AAGGCTAGAGAGAGAGTAAGAAGGAGAGAGGAGAGGAGAAGGCAAAGAGAGAAGAGAGAGGAGTGAGAGAAGTGAGAGGTAAGAGAACAAAGGAATGAGAAAAGTGAGAGAAACAAGGAGGGGCCAAACAGCTCCTTTTAAAGTGACTCTGATATAGCTGTCTCTTGTGAGGCTATGCCAGTGCCTGGAAACACAGAAGTGTATGCTCACAGTCAGCTATTGGATGGAACACAGGGCCCACAATAGAGGAGGTAGAGAAATTACCCAAAGAGATGAAGGGGTCTACAACCCTTTAGGTGGAACAACAACATGAACTAAACAGTACCCCAGAACTCATGTCTCTAGATGCATATGTAGCAGAAGATGGCCTAGTTGGCCATCATTGGGAAGAAAGGCCCCTTGGTATTGCAAACTTTATATGCCCCAATACAGGGGAATGCCAGGGCCAAGAAGTGGGAGTGGGCAGGTAGGGGAGCAGGGTGGGGGGGGCGGTATAGGGATAGCATTTGAAATATAAATAAAGAAAATATCTAATGGAAAAAAAAGTGAGCTGCTGTCTTTTCTGTTGCTAGGTAACTGGGGAGGAGTTTAGCCTGAAGGTCAGAAGCTTGGGACATTGCCTATTTGACTTCTAGCTATGCTTCTCTTTTGGGGGCTGGGGGGGGGGTAACTTAGACAGGAGCCAGAGTTCCAGGAGACATGAGAAAACTCCTTCTGTCCCATGTAGGTAAATGATGACCACCATGTCCCAGGGTTCAGCATCTCAGCTCAACTGGAGACCAGCCTGTCTGTGCATAGCCCAATGCCCCACAACACAGCAGTCAAAGAAAATGCAAAAAGATCCTAACCCAAAACATCCAGGAAATCTAAGACACAATGAGAAGACCAAACCTAAAGATAATAGGTATAGATGAGAATGAAGATTTTCAACTTAAAGGGCCAGTAATATCTTCAACAAAATTATAGAAGAAAATTCCCTAACTTAAAGAAAGAGATGCCCATGAACATATAAGAAGCCAACAGAATTCCAGTCACATGCTAATCTAAGCACCCGATGCACACAACAAAGAAAGAATATTAAAAGCAGTAAGGAAAAAAGTCAAGTAACATATAAAGACAGACCTATCAGAATTACCAGACTTCTCACCAGAGGCTAAGAAAGCCAGAAGATCCTGGACAAATATCATACAGACCATAAGAAAATACAAATGCCAAGCTACTATACCCAGCAAAACTCTCAATTACCATAGGTGGAGAAAACAAAGTATTCATGACAAAATCAAATTTACACAATATCTTTCCATGAATCCATCCCTTCAAAAGATAATGTAGGGAAAACTTCAACACAAGGAGGGAAACTATGCCCTAGAAAAAGCAACAACATGATCTTTCAACAAACCTAAAAGAAGATAGCCATATGAACAGAATTCTAAATCTAACAACAAAAATAACAGGAAGCAACAACAACTTTTCCTTAATATCAATAGACTCAATTCCCCAATAAAAAGACATAGACTAACAGATTGGTTACATAAACAGGACCCAACGTTTTCCTGCATACAGGAAAACTACCTCAGGGACAAAGACAGAAACTACATTAGAGTAAGTAAAAGACTGGAAAACAATTTTCCAAGCAAATGGTCCCAAGAAACAAGTTGGAGTAGCCATTCTAATATAGAATAAAATCAACTTTCAACCTAAAGTTATCAAAAAAGACAAGGAGGGACATTTCATACTCATTAAAGGTAAAATTTATCAAGATGAACTCTGAATTCTGAACATCTATGCTCCAAATGCAAGAGTATTCACATTCATTAAAGAAACTTTACTAAAGGTGAAAGCACACATTGCACCTCACACAATAATAGTGGGAGAATTCAACACCCCACTCTCATCAATGGATAGATCATGGAAACAGAAACTAAACAAAGACACAGTGAAACTAACAAGTTATGAAACAAATGGATTTACCATATATCTATACATTTTATCCTAAAACAAAAGGATATACATACTTCTCAGCACCACACGGTACCTTCTCCAAAATTAAACATACAATCTATCACAAAATAGTCATCAACAGATACAAAAATATTGAAGTAATCTTGTACATTCTATCAAATCACCACTGACTAGGTCTGATTTTCAATAACAACATAAATAATAGAAAGCCTGCATACACATGGAAGCTGAGCAACACTCTACTCAATGATAACTTGATCAAGGAAGGAAGGAAGAAAAAGAAAAGAAAAGCAAAGAAGAAAGAAAGAAAGAAAGAGAGAGAGAGAGAGAAAGAAAGAAAGAAAGAAAGAAAGAAAGAAAGAAAGAAAGAAAGACTTTTTAGAGTTTAATTAAAATGAAGCCACAACATATCCAAATTTATGGGACACAATGAAAGCAATCCTAAGAAAACGCATACCTCTGAGTGACTCCAAAAAGAAACTGGAGGGAGCATACACTAGCAGCTTGGCAGCACAACTGAAAGCTCTAGAACAAAAAGAAGCAAATTTACCCAAGAGGACTAGACAGCAGTAAATAGTCAAACTCAGGGCTGAAATCAAACAAGTGTAAACAAAAAGTACTATACAAAGAATCAACCAGTCCAGGATCTAATTCTTTGATAATAACAACAAGATAGATAAGCTAGAATGACTAGAGGACACAGGGACAGTCTAATTGGAAAAATCAGAAATGAAAAGGGAGACAAATAATAGAATCTGAGGAAATCCAAAATATCATCAGATCCTACAACAAATGCCTATACTCAACAAAACTGAAAAACCTGGATAAAATGAACAATTTTCTAGACAGATACCTGGTGCCAAGGTTAAATCAGGATAAAGTAATTGATCTAAACTGTCCCATATACCCTAAAGAAATAGAAACAGTCATTGATAGTCTCCCTGAAAAAAAAAAAAAAAAAAAAAAAGCCCAGGACCAGGTTTAGTGCAGAATTCTATCAGACCTTCAAAAAGACCTAATACCAACACTCGTCAAACTATTCCACTAAATAGAAAAAGGTATCCTACCCAATTCGTTCTATGAAGCCACATTTACTCTGATGCCTAAACCACACAAAGACCCAACAAAGAAATAGAACTTCAGACTAATTTCCCTTATTGATGCAAAAATACTAATAAAATTCTCAAAAACCAAATTCAAGAACACATCAAAACAACTATCCATCATGATCAAGTATGCTTCTCCCCAGTAATGCAGGGATGGTTCAACATACAGAAATTCATCAACATAATCCACTATATAAACAGACTCAAAAACAAAAACCACATGATCATCTCATTAGATTCTGAGGAATTTAACAAAATTCAACACCTGTTCATGATAAAAGCCTTGGAAATATTAGGAATTCAAGGACCATACCTAAACATAGTAAAAGCAATATACACTAAACCAGTAGCCATCATCAAACTAAATGGAGCAAAACTTGAAACAATCCCACTAAAATCAGGGACTAGACAAGGCTGCCCAACCTCTCCCTATCTATTCAATATGGTACTTGAAATTCTGGCCAGAGCAATTACACAGCAAAAGGAGATCAAAGGGATACAAATTGGAAAGGAAGAAGTCAAAATATCACTGTTTGCAGATAGTATGATAGTATACATAAGTGACCCCAAAAATTCCACCAGACAACTCCTCAATTGATAAACTTCAGCAAAGTAGGTGGATAGAAAGTTGACTCAAACAAATCAGTGGCTTTTCTCTACACAAAGGATAAACAGGCTGAGAAAGAAATTATTGAAAAAATACCTTTTACAATAGTTACAAGTAATATAAAATACCTTGGTGTGACTCTAACTAAGCAAGTGAAAGATCTGTATGATAAGAAGTTCGTGTCTTTAAGGAAAGAAATCAAAGAAGATCTCAGAAGATGGAAAGATCTCCTATGCTCATGGTTTGACAGGATTAATATAGTAAAAATGGCCATGTTGCTGAAAGTAATCTACAAATTCAATGCAATCCCCATCAAAATTCCAACTCAATTTTTTACAGAGTTAGAAAGGGCAATTTGCAAATTCATCTGGAATAACAAAAATCCTAGGATAGCAAAAACTATTCTCAACAATAAAAGAACCTCTGGGGGAATCACCATGCCTGACGACTACAGAGAAATTGTAATAAAAACTGCATAGTACTGGTACAGTGACAGATCAATTGAACTGAAGACCCAGAAGTGAATCCACACACCTATGGTCACTTGATCTTTGACAAAGGAGCTAAAACCATCCAGTTAGAAAAAAACACCATTTTCAACAAATGGTGCTGGTTCAACTGGCAATTATCATGTAGAAGAATGCAAATTTATTCATTCTTATCTCCTTGTTCAAAGCTCCAGACTAAGTGGATCGAGGACCTCCACATAAAACCAGAGATTCTGAAACTTACAGAGGAGAAAGTGGGGAAGAGCCTCAAAGATGCAGGCACAGGGGAAAGATTCCTGAACCGAATAGCAATGGCTTGTGCTATAAGATCAAGAATTGACAAATGGGACCTCATAAAATTGCAAAGCTTCTATAAAACAAAGGACACTGTCAATTATACAAAAAGGCTAATATCAACTCATCAGTAATGCATATCATGTGTGTTCATCTCATTAGATTCTGAGGAATTTAACAAAATTCAACACCTGTTCATGATAAAAGCCTTGGAAATATCAGGAATTCAAGGACCATACCTAAACATAGTAAAAGCAATATACAGCACACTAGTAGCCATCATCAAACTAAATAGAGCAAAACTTGAAACAATCCCACTGATTGGGTTGCCTCCAGATCCACCCATTTGCCTAAGAATTTCATAATTTTATTGTTTTTAATAGCTGAGTAGTACTCCATTGTACCACATTTTCTGTATCCATGTCCTGTTGAAGGACATCTGGGTTCTTTACAGCTTCTGGCTATTATAAATAAGGCTGCTATGAACATAGTGGAGCATGTGTCCTTATTACAACTTGGAACATCTTCTGGGTATATGCCCAGGAGAGGTATTGCTGGATCTTCTGGTAGTACTATGTCCAATTTTAGGAGGAACCACCAGACTGACTTCAAGAGTGGTTGTACCAACTTATAATCCCACCAGCAATGGAGGAGTGTTCCTTTTTTTCCACATCCTCCTCAGCATTTGCTGTCACCTGAGTTTTTTATCTCAGCCATTCTGACAGGTGTGAGGTAGAATCTCAGGATTATTATGATTTGCATTTCCCTGATGACTAAGGATATTGAAAAAAAAATTTAGGTGCTTCTCAACCCTTTCATATTCCTCAGTTGAGAATTCTTTGTTTAGCTCTGTATCCCATTTTTTAATGGGGTTATTTGATTTTCTGGAATCCAGCTTCTTGAGTTCTTTGTATATATTGGATATTAGTCCTCTATCAGATTTAGGATTGGTAAAGATCCTTTCCCAATCTGTTGGTGGCCTTTTTGTCTTGTTGACAGTGTCTTAGAATACTCAAGATACAATTTGCAAAACACATGAAACTCAAGAAGAAAAACCAAAGTGTGGATACTTCGTTCCTCCTTAAAATGGGGAACAAAATACCCATGGATGGAGTTACAGAGACAAAGTTTGGAGCTGAAACGAAAGGAAGGACCATCCAGAGACTGCCCTACCTGGGGATCCATCCTATAAACAGCCACCAAACCCAGACACTATTGCATATGCCAACAAGATTTTGCTGATAAGACCCTGATCTAGCTGTCTCTTGTGAGGCTATGACAGTGACTGGCAAATACAGAAGTGGATACTCACAGTCATCTATTGTATGGAACACAGGGATCCCAATGGAAGAGCTTGAAAAAGTATCCAAAGAGCTGAAGGGGTGTGCAACCGTATAGGAGGAACAACAATATGAACTAACCAGTACCCCCAGAGCTCGTGTCTCTAGCTGCATATGTAGCAGAAGATAGCCTAGTTGGCCATCATTGGGAGGAGAGGCCCTTGATCTTTCAAAGATTATATATGCCCCAGTACAGGGGAATGCCAGGACTAGCAAGCAGGAGTGGGTGGGTGGGGGAGCAGGACAGGGGACGGTATAGTGCACTTTCGGGATAGCATTTGTAATGTCAATGAAGAAAATATCTAATAAAAAAATACAAGCACCAAAATATAAAAAAATAAAAAAGACAAAAAGATGACCAACAGATTGGGAAAAGATCTTTACCAATCCTAAATCTGACAGAGGGCTAATATCTAATATACAAAGAACTCAAGGAGTTAGACTCCAGCAAACCAAATAATCGTACTAAAAACTTGGGTACAGAGCTAAACAAAGAATTCTCAACTGAAGAATATGAAAGGGTTGAGAAGCACCTAAATTTTTTTTCAATATCCTTAGTCATCAGGGAAATGCAAATCATAATAATCCTGAGATTCTAACTCACATTTGTCAGAATGGCTAAGATCAAAAACTCAGGTGACAGCGGATGCTGAGGAGGATGTGAAAAAAAAGGAACACTCCTCAATTGCTGGTGGGATTACAAACTGGTACAACCACTCTGGAAATCAGTTTAGTGGTTCCTCAGAAAATTGGACATAGTACTACTTCAGGACCGAGCATTACTACTCCTGGGCATATACCCAAAAGATGCTCCAACATGTAATAAGGACACATGCACCACTGTGTTCATGGCAGCCTTATTATAATAGCCAGAAGCTGGAAAGAACACAGAGGAATAGATACAGAAAAATGTGGTATATTTACATAATGGAGTATTATGCAGCTATTAAAAACAATGAATTTATGAAATTCTTAGACAAATTGATGGATCTGGCAGAAATCATCCTGAGTGTAGTAACCCAATCAAAAAAGAACATACATGATATGCACTCACTAATAAGTGGATATTAGCCCAGAAGCTTGGAATACCCAAGATACAATTCACAAAACTCATGAAACTCAACAAGAAGGAAGACCAAAGTGTGCATTCTTTGATCCTTCTTAGAAGGGGAACAAAATACCCATGGAAGGAGTTACAGAGCCAAAGTGTGAAGCAGAGACTGAAGGAATGATCATCCAGAGACTGCCGTACCCGGGTATCCATCCCATGTACAACCACCAAACCCAGATACTATTATGGATGCCAACAAGAGCTTGCTGACAGGAGCCTGATATACCTGTTTCCTGAGTCCGAGACGTTCACGGACTGTTTATGTCTTCACCTACGAGTGTCGGCAGGTAACATACCCCATGTCCCAGGGATTACTTCCTCGATGTCTTTCCTGGGTTCCTCGACTTCGTCAGGGTATGCTCCTTGTTGTTATACTTTATTGATCATGGAGACTCGAGGGACCCTGATTTGGTGGTTCGTTTCTTTTGTATGCCACAGAGTCATGGCTCCAACTGCATATGTAGCTGAGGATGGCCTAGTCGGTCATCAATGGGAGGAGAGGCTCTTGGTCCTGTGAATGTTCTATGCCCCAGTATAGGGGAATTCCAGGGCCAGGAAGTGAGAGTGGGTCGGTTGGTGAGCAGGGGGAGCAGGGAGAGGATAGGGGGAGAAGGTTTTCGGAGGGGATACCAGGAAAGGGGATAACATTTGAAATGTAAATAAAGAAAATAGCTACTAAAAATTTTTTTAATTATTTTATTTTTTACTAGTTCTTTTTACATCCTGCTCACCGCCCTGCTCCTAGTCACCTCCTCCCACAGTCCTTCCCTTTCCCCTTCTCCTCTGAGTGGGTAGAGTCCCCTGTGGGTATTCCCACCACTACCCTGGCACTTCAAGTTTCTGCACAGCTAAGTGCTTCCTCTCCCACTGAAGCCACACAAGACAGCCCAACTAGAAGAACATATCCCACGTACAGACAACAGCTTTTGGGATTACCTCCCTCCCACTTCCAGTTTTTCAGGATCCACATGAAAACCAAGCTGCACATCTGCTACATGTATTCAGGGAGGACTAGGTCCAGCCTGTGTATTTCCTTTGGTTGGTGGTTCATTTTCTTAGAGCCGCAAGTGTCAAGTTTAGTTGACTCTGTAAGTCTTCCTATAGTGTTATATTTCCTTCAGTGCCCATACAATCCTTCTTCCTATTCTTCCATAAGAGTCCCCAAGTTTCATCCACTGTTTGACTGTGGGTGTCTGTATCTGCCTGAGTGTGCTGCTGGGTGGAGCCTCTCAGAGGACACAATGTTCCTGTCTGTAAGCATCACAGTATCATTAATAGCAGCAGGGTGGGTGCTTGCCCATTGGATGGGTTTCACATTGGATTGGTTACTGATGAGCCATTCCCGAAGTCTGCCCCCTACCTGCCAACCTCAATTGCCTGAATTTCTTGTAGACAGGACAAGTTTTGGGTTGAAATTTTTGTGGGTGGGTTGGTGTCTCTTTTGTTCTACTGGGGTTCCTGCCTGGCTATGGGAGGTGGCCTCTTCAGGTTCCATTTCCCCAATGCTATGAGTCACATCTAAGTTCACCCCCATTGTATCTTGGGTACCTCCTTTATCCCAGGTCTCTGTCTTGCTCTGGTGCTGTCCCCTACCTCATCACCTTGTTTCAGATTTCCATTCATTTTCATGGCCATCTAGTCTGTTTATCCCCACACCTGATCTAAATCCCCCATTCCCCTTCCCATCCCTCTCCCTTCCAGTTTCATCTCTCCATCTGCCTCTTATGGCTGTTTTATTCCCCCTTCTAAATGAGATTCGAGCATCTTTACTTATGCCTTCCTTCTTGTTTAGCTTATTTGGTTTTGTGGGATATAGCATGAGTAACCTGTGTTTTATGGCTAATATCTACTTGTAAGTGAATATATATCATGCATGTCCTTTTGGATATAGGTTACCTCACTCAGAACACTCAGAATGATATTCTCAAGTTCTATCCATTTGCCCGCAAAATTCATGATGTCTTTGTTTTTAATGGCTCTGTGGTTAAGAGCACTGACTGCTCTTCCAAAGGTCCTGAGTTCAATTCCCTGCAACCACATGGTGGCTCACAACCATCTGTAATGAGATCTGATGCCCTCTTCTGGTGTCTCTGGAAACATCTATACTGTATTCATATAAATAAAATAAATCTTTGGGGACTGAAGAGATGGCTCAGTGGTTAAGAACACTGGCTGCTGTTCCAGAGGTCCTGAGTTCAATTTCCAGCAATTGTTTGGTGTCTCACGACCATCTGTAATGGGATCTAATGTCCTCTTCTGGTGTGTATGGAGAGAGCTACAATGTACTCATATTAGATAGATAGATAGATAGATAGATAGATAGATAGATAGATAGATAGATAGATCGATCTTAAAAAAAACTGAGTAGTACTCCGTTATGTAGATGTACTAAATTTCTGTATCCATTCTTCAGTTGAGGGACATCTGGGTGGTTTCCAGTTTCTGGCTACTGTGAATAAAGCTGCTATGCACATGAGCAAGTGTCCTGGTGGCATGGTGTGGCTAAGATCAATAATTGACAAATGGAACCTCATGAACCTGCAAAAGTTCTGTAAGGCAAAGGACAAATCAGCAACCTACAGATTCAGAAAGGATCTTTACCAACCCTACATCTGACAGAGGGCTGATATCTAAAATATACAAAGAACTCAAGAAGTTAGACACCAACAACCCAAATAACCCAATTTAAAATTCTGGCACAGAGCTAAACAGAGAATTCTCAATAGAGAAATCTCAATGGTTGAGACACACTTAAAGAAATGTTCAAAGTCCATAGTCATCAGGGAAATGCAAATGCAAACAACTCTGAGGTTCCATCTCACATCTGTTAGAGTAAGATGAAAAATTCAAGAGAGAGCACATGCTGGTGAGGATGTGGCGTGGAGCAAGGGGAACACTTCTTCATTGCTGGTAGGAGTGCAAACTTGCACAACCACTTTGGAAATCAATTTGAAAACTGGGAATACTTCTACCTCCTGGGCATATACTCAAAACATGCCTGCCATTTTTAAAGACCAGGAACCTTGCTTTCTAGTATGCATGTTTTCCAGCTTCTTTCCACCACCATGGCAAATGTAGTAAAAGGCCATGAAGGTTCGTGGAATCTATATTTCAGCAGGTGATCAAAATCCCTCATCTCTTCCCTGAAGTCCCTGCTTGTCTCTGCAGTCAAGGATGTAAGGATAATGGAAAGTGGAGCCAAGTTGGTTATGCAACCGGTTTGTTCATTCAGAAAAATTGATGAGTTTTAGTTAGAAACTTTTATTGGAAACTTTAAAATAAACATAAAAGGAAATCCAAATGTGTGTTACTTGATGTGAGTTTTCTTCAAACTTAGTCTTGAGTTTTGTTTTGTTTTGTTCTTTTTAAATTCTTGAAAGAGTATTTTAAGAATAGAGCCTGACCTGAGTGAAAGCAGGTATGAGTGGAAGCAACAGAAGGAGTCATGGCTGCCAAGTATTTCAGTCCATCAGATAGTTTGGCCTGTCATTAGCAGTTGCAGGAGGCATGATGAACTCCACTTTGTATCATGTGAATGCTGGACACAAAGCTGTCATCTTTGACTGATTCCGTGGTGAATAGGACATTGTGGTAGGGGAAGGGGCTCACTTTCTTGTCCTTTGGGTACAGAAGTCAATTATCTTTGACTGCCGCTCTCCAGCACAGAATGCACCAGTCATCACTGGTAGCAAAGACATGCAGAACATCAACCTCACACTGCGCATCCTCTTCCGGCCGGTGGCCAGCCAGCTTCCTTGTATTTATACCAGCATTAGTGAGACTCAACCACCAACCAAAGAGTACACATGGATTGAGCCACAGGTCCAGCCGAATATGTAGCAGAGAATGGCCTTATCTGGCATCAGTGGGAGGAGAGACCCTTGGTCCTGTGGAAGTTTGATGCCCCAGAATAGGGGAATGCTAGGGTGGTGACTGGGGAGTCAGTGGGTAGGTGGACAAGCACCCTCATAGAAGTAAGGGGAAGGGAGGAAGGGATAGGAGGTTTGTGGAGGGGAAACCTGAAAGGATGATAACATTTGAAATGTAAATAAATAAAATAACCAATAAAAATGCATCTGTGTCATTATGGGGATGCCATAATCTTAGAATATTCTTAGAGATCCTATGATAGTAATTTTTTATAAAGTACCTTAGGGCAAGGCCAACTTTCAACTATGGGTTTGCAACTGTTTGCACAATGCATCCCTTTGTTTTCTCTGGACAAATGGGCTCAGCTTGTTTTAGATTTCTGTCTACTCTCAGTAATCAATTTTAATTTTTTCCCTGAAAAGTGTCTGTTACTCCATTAAAACACTTTTCATTTTCTTTTCTGTTTATACCAACTTGTGTTAAAGACTGAAGATGAGATCATTAGATCTGTGCAGTTATTAATAGCCTCTGCCAGCCCAGGATCATACTTTTCCTTGTAGAGTACCCCTTCATCCTAGTGTAGCACTACTTCAGCCATATCAACAAACATAGTGACCCAAAGTCTATTAACATAGTGAAATTTATTAAGGGGGCATTTCTTTGATGCTACTATTTTAAATGTGATGCAATTTAGTTGTCATTGAATCTATAAGTACTTGATAGAATTAATACATGATTCTGTTAACTTTACTTAAACATGGGACTGATTAACAATTATGTTGTACCTTACAACTGGAAACCCTTATGTTCAAGAACATTTATTAGCTTGTTTATTTCCTTAAGAACTGCCTATCATTAAAGAGGTGTCAGTAGTGGATCACTGAGACCTTAAAGTTCCTGGCTGGCTAAACTTTCCTTATAACATCTGTGCTACTCTCAGGACTGAGGCAGGAATTCCTGCTTAATACATTGACTTGGGTATAATATAGCACGCATTAGGTTTTTTGTTGAAGTGATAACAAATCTTAGTATTTTATTGTTTCATTTGCATTTAGAATGTAACTTTCAGATTAATTGATTCACATTTTATGCTTGGTGATTTATGTGTTAAGTCAAAATATAGTACTCATCTTGAGTATTCACATTTTATTTAATGCTCTTTCCTATAAAGTAAATATAGCCAAGTTTTGTTGTTGATAGAAAAAAATCCACTTATAACAGATGAATACTTAGCAGTTCCAGTCCTTCTGGTGGAATTTGGGTTCTTGTAATATATACAAAAGAACAGACATACTTAATATTTTACTAAGTCTACTAAACTCTAAATAGTAAATACTAAGAATTTAGACTTACTAAATTCTTAATACAAAGAAAAAAGTATGCATATAATTATTTAGTTATTAGATTGTTTTACTTAAAAGTAAAAGCATGTAGGAAAGGTAGAAGTCAGGAATAAGCTCATTTAGAAAGCCTCCACTGCTGTGTGTCATGGGCGCAGAGTACTTCGCCTTTACACTCAGAATGTGCAAGGCTTACCAACTGAAATTCATTTTCCCTTACCCATCAGGAAGTAGTGTCTGAAAAAGTACAATACAGAAAGTTGGGCCTTATGAAAGAAAAAGTTTAGAGAAATAGTAATAAGTATTATGTTGAATATTCTACAATAGGTCTGAGAAATTACTTAATTCAACAAAAAATCCATTTAAAGCACACATTCAGCATTTAGCATGTCAAGCATCTGTCACTGAATTTGTTGTCCCTTGACCCTCTTTCCTTCATTGTAACCACAACTAGCATCCGTCTGCAAGCAGTTTTGAATAGTGCAAATTTCATTCACTTATTTAAATATCTGGTATTAAATCAAAGTGACAGTTGCTATTTTTCCCTTTTATTTATTTATTTTATTTTTTATTAGATATTTTATTTATTTACATTTCAAATGCTATCCCGAAAGTTCCCTATACCCTCCCCCTGCCCTGATCCCCCACCTGCCCACTCCCACTTCCTGGCCCTGGCATTCCCCTGTACTAGGACATATAAAGTTTGTAAGACCAAGGGGCCTCTCTTCCCAGTGATGGCTGACTAGGCCATCTTCTGCTACATATGCATCTAGAGACATGAGCTCTGGGGGTACTGTTTAGTTCATGTTGTTGTTCCACCTAAAGGGTTGTAGAGCCCTTCAACTCCTTGGGTAATTTCTCTAGCTCCTCCATTGGGGGCTCTGTGTTCCATCCTATAGATGAATGTGAGCATCCCCATCTGTGTTTGCCAGGCACTGGCATAGCCTCACTCGAGATAGTTATATCAGGGTCCTTTCAGCAAACTTGCTGGCATATGCAATAGTGTCTGGATTTGGTGGCTGATTATGGGATGGATCCCCGGGTGGGGTAATATCTGGATGGTCCATCCTTTCGTCTTCTTGATTTTCTTGTGTTTTACAAGTTATATCTTGAGTATTTTAAGTTTCTGGGCTAATATCCACTTATCAGTGAGTGCATATCAAGTGACGTCTTTTGTGATTGGGTTACCTCACTAAGGATGATTTCCTCCAGATCCATCCCATTTGCCCAAGAATTTCATAAATTCATTGTTTTTAATAGCTGAGTAGTACCCCATTGTGTAAATTACCACATTTTCTGTATCCATTCCTCTGTTGAGGGACATCTGGGTTCTTTCCAGCTTCTGGCTATTATAAATAAGGCTGCTAAGAACATAGTGGAGCATGTGTTGTTATTACCAGTTGTTTTTCCCTTTTTATTATCATGTAGCAGTATTGTTTTGATGGAGTTTGTATTAGGGTTCCCTAGAGTAGCAGAACAGATAGAATTAATATATACTAAAGGGATACTGATTAGCTTGGCCTTCATGGTATAGCCTGGATAGGTTCAACAATAGCTGTTTTCACAATGGCAAGGCAAAGAGCCTGCTAGCCACTGAGACCATGAGATTGGATGCCTCAGCAGTCCCCAGCCAACTCTGAAGGTCTGGACATTCCTAGAGAGGCACTGGTCTTCAGGTCTTCAGCCAAAGAAGGTAGGCTCTGCTATCAGCAAGAAGGTGTAGCTGCAACAGCAAGGTGGATGAACTCATGAGCAAAACACCAAAGCAGTGACCCTCAGACATCCTTCTAACCAGCTGCTATAGCAAAGTGTCACCCAGAGTTAAGATGAGTCTTCCCACTTCAAATAACCTGATTGAAAACGTCAACTGTACCCAGTAGCCGACTTCTTAGTAGAATCCAAATGTAGTCAAGCTGGCTTCTAAGATTAAGCAGCACAGCATTTGAGACCTGGACTCCTGTCCATATAATGAGAAGTTCAAGTACAAATGTCTAATGAGTGATAGACAATTTTGAAGAAACTTGTATTTAATCCTTTCTTAATCTCTGTGTAAATATGAGAAATTTATTTAATATAACTAGGCTTCATATGGCTCTTCCAGAGAAAGTGATGGCAAGTCCACTAATATTGTAGTTGCTCTTCTATTGCTATGACAAAACATCATGACCAAGGCAACTTATAAAAGGCATTTAATTGAGAGCTTGCTTACGTTTTCAGAGGTTTGGCCACGATCATAAGAAGTGCAGCAACAGACAAGCAAGGATGGCCATGCAACAGCAGCTACAGCTGAAAACTCATATCTGATCCTCAAGTTTCAGGCAGAGACAGAAACAGAGACAGTGAGACAGAGATAAGCTGCACTTGGTATGTGCTTTAGAAATCAAAAAGCCCACCTCTAGTGACGCCTCTACAACAAGGCCACACCTCCTAATCCTTCCCAAACAGTTCCACAAACTGGGGACCAAGCATTCAAGTATATGAGCCTATGGGGCCATCCTCATTCAAAGTACCACAGCTAGGCTTGCAGTATTGCTCTGAAGATGTACTAGCCAAAGTGCCCTGTAACCTGTAAATTGCAAAGATGTTACAGGGTTGGTAATGTTGTAGTCCTTACCCATCTGAATTGCAAGTCTAAAACAAAGCCTAATGACTCATTCCTGTAATCCTGTCACTCAGTTTGAAGTAAAGGATTGTTGCAAATCTGAGGCCCTTGGCTTCAGAGTGAGACTCTTATCACATAAAAACAAAGACAAGGAGTGGATAGAAACGTTTCTTGAGAAGTTCATGCCCATGCCTGTTGTAGCCTTCTCCCCTTGCCTCTCTTGATGCTTGTGCTCAAATATATATTAAAACTAATGCTGAATAAACTCCAGTTTTCTTTTCTTAGAAAAACAAACAAACAAACCAACCTGTGGCCTAGAGAAAGCATGGCTCCCATGTTGGCGCTAACCAGCCCACCTAGTGACTTGGGTTGACTCATGACTTGCTACAGAACTTCCCAAGGATCTGCTGACTTCGGGCCCCATCAAGCCTTCTGACACACAATTCTTAAGGAGAGTTTTATGTCTGCAGATTTACTTTGGAATCCTTAGATTGCTGAGACATTCTGGCCCGGGAATTAATCTGACTTCCCAGCTTTTGCATTGTAAAGAGAGCTCTCTGATTTTCCAGTTGAGGACATCCTGTGACTGCCTGGTCCACAGGTAATCCTACACATATTCTGTTTGCAAGTGGTTGGATGTGTGCCAAGAAATTCTAGCACCAGATTGTACAGTATCTCCTATGGCAGGAATCTATTGTTCACGTTGAGGGTAGGTCTCTTCTCAGAATGGGAGGATTATGCATTCAGTTGGGTCCTCGGCACATATCCAAAATCACACCTTAGATGGCATTTGTCACTGACCTGGTGGGAGATAGTGACAGTGGAACACAGAGCTGTGGTCTTCCTGTGCAACAAAGGCAATAGGTTTTGATGTGTGGCTGCTTCTAAATATGTAGGTCTTTTGAAGGAATTTAAATTGCATACTGAACCAAATTGTTAAAGATTGTGAAAATGGCATTGGAAAGTCAGGGTAGGAATTCAACACAAACCTGGTGACAGGAACTGAAGCAGAGATGGACCATGGAGGGATGTTGCTTCCTGGTTTGCTTTTTCTGGGTTTCTGGTTTTCTTGGCTAGCTTTCTCATGAAGCCCAGGTCCACCCACCTAAGCCCACAGTGGGCTGCAGTTGTCTACATCAATTAGCAGTTACTAAAATGCCTCACAGACATGGCCACAGGCCAGTCTGATCTAAGCAGTTCTTCAGTGAATTTCCTTCTTCCCAGGTGACTCTGGGTTGTGTTAAGTTGACAGCTGAAGCTACTTATGACACCCATAACTTGTATAGTAATAAAGATGTGTTTTAGTTATCAGTTTCAGAAACTCAGCTCAATTAGCAAGTACAAGACACTGAAGGATCAGAGAATGGTCCTGATGGACTCATCTAACTGACAAGCACCAGGTATTAGTTAGTACAGGGCTCATAGTATCATCAGAGTGGGACTTGCTGTCAGCCTCTCACCTTCTATCTCCCTCACTTCCTTCCTCCCATCTTTTCCTACCTGTATGAAATGTGAAGGACTTGAAGTGATTTAGAGGTTAATGGATTGTTGGGAATTTTGATAGGTAGAATTCTTAATCAAACCTAGCTATACCACTCCTGAGCATATACCCAAAAGATTCTCCAACATATAACAAGGACACATGCTCCACTATGTTCATAGCAGTCTTATTTATAATAGCCAGAAGCTGGAAAGAATCCAGATGTCCTTCAACAGAGGAATGGATACAGAAAATGTGGTACATTTGCACAATGGAGTACTACTCAGCTATTAAAAACAATGAATTCATGAAATTCGTAGGCAAATAGATGGAACTAGAAAATATCATCCTGAGTGAGGTAACCCAGTCACAAAAGAACACACATGGTATGCACTCACTGAAAAGTGGATATTAGCCAAAAAGCTTGGAATACCCACAATACAATTCACAGACCACATAAAGCTCAAGAAGAAGGAAGAGAAAAGTGTGGATACTTTGGTCCTTCTTAGAAAGGGAAACAAAATACCCATGGGAGGATATACAGAGACAAAGTGTGGAGCAGATACTGAAGGAATGACCATCCAGAGACTGCCCCATCTGGGGATCCATCCCCCTATACGTCACCAAACCCAGATACTATTGTGGATGCTAAGAAGTGCTTACTAACAGGAGCCTGATATAGCTGTCTCTTGAGTGGCTCTGCCAGAGCCTGACAAATACAGAGGTGGATGTTCTCAGCCAACCATTGGACTGAACACAGGTTCCCCAATGGAGGAACTAGAGAAAGGACTGAAAGAGCTGAAGCGGTTTGCAACCTCATAGGAAGAACAACATTATCAACCAATCAGACCCCCCAGAGCTCCCAGGGACTAAACCATCAACCAAAGAGTACATACACATGGAGTGACCCCATGGCTCTAGCTGCATATGTAGCAGAGGATGGCCTTGATCCCATGAAGCTTGATGCCCCAGTGTAGGAGAATGCAAGGGCGGGGAGGTAGGAATGGGTGGGTGGGGGCACACCTTCATAGAAGCAAGAGGAGGTTGGGTGGGATAGAGAGGTCCTGGGGGCGATCGGAAAAGGGGATAACATTTGAAATGTAAATAAATAAAATATTCAATAAAAATATTGTACTAGCCAGGTATAGATTATTAGGATGAATTCAAAGTATAATGTGTACGCATACATGAAGATATGTGTATGAGTGGGTCTGTGTGCACACATGTACATGTGTGCTGACTTAGTTATTAAGGTTTTACTGCTGTGAACAGGCACCATGACCAAGGCAACTCTTACAAGGACAACATTTAATTGGGACTGGCTTATAGATTCAGAGGTTCAGTCCTCAAGGTGGGAGCATGACAGTGTCAAGGCAGGCATGCTTCAGGAGGAGCTCTTCTTCCAATGGCATCTAGGAGAAGACTGGCTTCTAGGCAGCTAGACAAGGGTCTTAAAGCCCAGGCCCACAATGACACACTTCCTCCAACATGGACATGCCTACTCCCACACCTAATAGTGCCACTCCTCCTAATAGTGCCACTCCCTGGGCCAAGCATATTCAAACCACCACATTATACACAACGTGTGTGTGTGGGGGGGTGAGCACATGCATGTGTGCATATGTGTGTGCATCTGTGTATTTTCTCTATAAGTTTCTACCATGCAAGTATATTACCCCATATTTACTCTTAGTATCAGATTAATTTTACTTGGGAAATAAATGCATACACATAATCTTTATAGACTATAAAAATTTATTTTTAGCACATTGTTTTTCTAAGCCAAACTGTAGCTGGCCTTTATTAAAGATACTTTTCAGAAATAATGTTATTTTAGGTGGACACAGTTTTTAGCATAGAAGAGCATTGAGACTCCCACCTTGCATGGGCTATTCTAATCAGGAAGCCACTGTGAATCCAGTGAGTCTTCCTGTCACCATGTAAAGGAGAAGAGCTTAGAGTAAAAATGAACACTTCCCACTTAAGGTACTGTTAATGGCTTTTCACAAGCAGGATCTTTCCTTTCAGGAAATGAAAATGGCAGAAATCCTGAGTGTGAAGGTGCCCAGCCTTCTAGAGCAGAAACACGGCTCTCCTGACTCCACCACTGAAAGTCTGCATCAACAGCACACTGGACAACCAGAGTCTGGGGTCAGGTCCCAAGAGCTGGTAGATTTTAAGGGAGTTAAGTCTATGTCAATGGTGTGTGGGAAAGAGAATATAAAACTGAATTTAGAATCTTCACACACCACAAGGTATTTTGTGCCAATGTAGCTAATGTGTGATAAGAGAGATCTTACAAAAACTATCAGGGAAAAGAAAGGTGTTTTCCCTTTATGCCTGGTGGTTTTCCTATCCAGTCTGCCATGTTCATTGGTGTCATCATAGTTCAGCTCCTGTTTGAGCAGTTAAGCTGTGAGACTTTGTTTCGCTTCTGAGGTTGCTAGGATACTCACTCTTGTAGCAAAGTTCCTGATCCTCTGGCCCTTACAATCTTTCCATGTATCTTTAGCAATAGTCCCTGAGCCCTGGGTATAGGAATTTTTGTAGTTGTATTCACTGAGACTAGACTTCATAATTCTGCATATGGATTAGTTGTGATTTTCCTATGCTGGTCTCTGTCTGTTGCAAAGAGAAGTTTCCCTGATGAGGGAAACTACAATTCCCATGCTGTAAGGACAAATGCTTATACCGTTGTCAGGAACTGCACTGGTCTTGTACACTAGTGGTTATAGACTCTCCTCCAGTAACCACAATTCACAAGCATGGAGACCAGTACCAGATGTGTTTTCCCTCTTGTTGAGTCGGAGCCCTTGGTTACTGTCAGGGTACATGTGTCACTACTGCACCCTCAGGATTATCATGACAAGCTGGTTGTTGATGTAGTTCATAGCATCATAGCTGTAGTCAACTACAGACAGCTGGGAGTGGGAGAGGCAGCCCTCTCTGGGGAAAGGTACCAGCAATAGTAGGTGGACTTCATGGGTCATTTCTAGGAATATGAACTCCTAAATACATCTAATCAATAATACTTGATTAAAAAATAGGCAATGAATTTGAAGGAAAGTGGAAATATGTATCTGGAATGGTTTGGGAAGAAGGGGAAGAGAGAAAGGTGATAAAATAAAGCTTTGAACAATAACAACAAACCTATGGGCCAACAACATAGCTTTTAAAAAAGTTAAAAAATATATTTTTATAGAACTTGAGAAAAATAATAGTTCAACTGTGTAGTCACCGGAAGTCATAGTTGTCAAATGTGTTAATACCATAGGTGTCTCCAGAATCCTCAGCATTTCGTGCCTGTCAATGTTCTGTTCCAGACTGCATGATGATCCCTGCCAGTGTTCTGTGCCTGTCCACACAGTTATCCCTGCCAGTGTTCTGTGCCTGTCCACACAGTTGTCCCTGCCAGTGTTCTGTGCCTGTCCACACAGTTGTCCCTGTCAGTGTTCTATGCCTGTCCACACAGTTGTCCCTGTCAGTGTTCTGTAACTGTCCACACAGTTGTCCCTGTCAGTGTTCTGTAACTGTCCACACAGTTATCCCTGTCAGTGTTCTGTGCCTGTCCACACAGTTATCCCTGTCAGTGTTCTGTAACTGTCCACACAGTTGTCCCTGTCAGTGTTCTATGCCTGTCCACACAGTTGTCCCTGTCAGTGTTCTGTGCCTGTCCACACAGTTATCCCTATCAGTGTTCTGTGCCTGTCCACACAGTTATCCCTGCCAGTGTTCTGTGCCTGTCCACACAGTTGTCCCTGTCAGTGTTCTGTAACTGTCCACACAGTTGTCCCTGTCAGTGTTCTGTAACTGTCCACACAGTTATCCCTGTCAGTGTTCTGTACCTGTCCACACAGTTATCCCTATCAGTGTTCTGTGCCTGTTCACACAGTTATTCCTGCCAGTGTTCTGTTCCCACCTGTTGGCCTGTTTATTTCGGTTAGCATCTATGCCTGTCTGCATGGTTATTCCAGTCAGCATGTGTGCTGGTCCTCATGATGATCCCCATCCTTACCAGGTCAGATAAGTTTTTTACCTTGCTGTTTGGGCCTTCTCTCCCCTTCCTCTCTGCAAGGACCCAGTTAGATACTGGCTTTGGCGGAGCAGGTTTAGCCAACAGGTTTGCCAATCTTTGCTGTGGTCCATCCTACTCCTTGCCGTCCTCTCCTTTAGTATCCGCTTCAGTCTATCTTTGGGAAATGGCCTTGGGGGAGGCCATGACTCATGTAGGCATCAAGCAGTGGGCATGGCTATGTTGAGACTCAGACAGTTATGGACTCCACACTGCTCTTGCATGTGCCTTTTGGATTGTGAGCTTTCCTGCTACAGACCAGTTGTTTTGAATGAGCTTATATAGCAAGACAAAATGAAAAACATAGCTTTAGAAATAAGCATAATATAAATCTTACAGTTCATACAAATTATTCACATCGCAATATTTTATATGCTTTAGCTGAAAAGGATAAGTCCTCTGATTTAAGCCACATAGGAAAAAGTGGTTTGACCCAGCCACAGTCAGCAGTGCTGACCATTCGGACACCGTGCTGCTTTTATGAGGGAATTTTTGTTTCTCTTGACCAAAAACCAAATTTAGGATGAAAAATTCTTTTTTCTAGAAGGATATACGGAAATATGGAGGGGATGATATATAAGCCTTAATTGGCAGATTTTTGTGCTTGCTCTGTGCCTGAGATCAGGTCCTTGTCCTATGTGCTGGCTAGAAACCACACCTGGCTGGAAGTCCATCTATTTCTCCTGTTCTTCCTACAAGTGCAGCTTGCTTCTTTGGGTACACTGCCTTAACTGACGGGGAATGAGCAGCATTCACACGTGTTATCTCTACCTGTTCCCCAGAGATCAGACCAGGCCAGCCCTAATGGCTGTGTTAAGTACAGAAAAATACCCCAGAAATATATTTTTTATTTTAATTTTTAAAATTTTTATCTTTTATTTTTATTAATGTATTTTTCTTATATGTTGTGTGTATATGACAGGGCAAGTGCATAGGTCCCAAGGGGGGATGTGCGTGCGTGTGTGTGTGTGTGTGTGTGTGTGTGTGTGTGTGTGTGTGCTGGCATGTGTGTGTGACAGAGAGACCGACAGAGTAGAACAGGTGCACAGGTCCCTCAGTATGCTTGGCAGGGAATCAGAGGACAACTTTTGGGAGTGGGCTCTCCTACCATCATGGGCTCCTGGAGCAAATTCAGGTTGGCAGGCTTTTATGGCAAGCCATTTTAGCTCTATGCCAACCTGCTAGCCCTAAAGCTTATTTTAAAATGTTCAAACCTCACTGATTTAGTAGGAAATAAATATTCCCAAGCCAACTTGACCAGAGTCCAAACTCAGGAAGGCAGAACTCAAGACCCATGCAGAAGCATACAGAAATTGAAGTTGTAAAACCCCAGGTGATACACATTATCCAAACAAATTTATTACTGTATTGTGTTTAGATATAATTTAATGAAAACATTTCTTTCAGACATATATACAGAGTTCTTTAGAAAACTTTAAAGCCATAATTAATGGTCTGTAATTATGAACTGTAGGACCTACTTGGTATTACCAACAAAAAAAAGGACAGTTGCCTTTCTTATTTTAGAACTATGAAGTGACGTAGCACAAACAAGAAGTTGTTAATGACTTTTTAAAAATGTGTTATGAGTGTTTTGCCTACATGTATGCAATGCCCAAGGATTCCAGTAAAGGATTAAGATTCCCCTATAACTGGAGCTACAGGCAGTTGTGAGTTGCCACGTGGGTGCTGGGAACCAAACCAGGTCCTCAGCAAGAGCATTAAGTGCTCTTAACCACTGAACTGTTTTTCCAGCTCCAATAAAGTAATTTATAATAAACAAAGTAAGAGGAAAAGTGTCTGTAAATTTGGACAGGACTATATTGACATGTAGACAACATATAAACACATCGTGCCTGGTTTATGTAAAACTGACCATAAATATTTATTAAGTCAATAAATATTCAGTTCTTCAGGTGTATTATTTGGGTGTTTTGTCTCACTGAAAATATAAAATTTTATATTATCTATTATATACATAAAATATCACATCTATATTATCACATACAAATAAATACAGATTTCAGTGTTAAAATCCCTGCCTTTAAAAGGGCATATATCCTCTGAAGGGAGTTAATGAAGATATGATAAAGTGCTGAAGAATTATGCTGGTGGTAAACCCAATGCACTCAAATGCTATATTTATACTATATAGATGGTAGGCCAACTTTGTCCATTAAAACTGTCTGTGGCAAGCATAATCTTTTTTATCAGTAGCTCTAGTTCCTGTTTAAAAACTGGGAGCTTGTCTGGGACAAAAGGGCAGCTGTATTTTATATATTAGAACTGGAGCTAACTTTAAATAGATACATGTGACTAGCAACTACTATATTAGATATTGCAGTTCTCAAACCTTATTTACCTTATTTACCTTTTCATTTAGAAATAGTTGGCCCAAAGTGATTTTAATTATGTAGGTTATTATTGATTTATCTTAACTGTACTCAAAATTTAAACTCATAAAATTTTAAAATATTTTATACTTTACAGTCATTATTAATGTTACCATTTTATGAGAACTAAAACAGCTGGGGGGGGGGGCGCTGTGCAGTTAGCACTTGTAGGCCTAATTGACAGGTTGACAAAGCATACCCATTGGTACATCAATGAACATCAGTGATGGGTGTCCCAGTAGCTGGGACAGCTGTGGAATAGAGGAGGAGGAGGAAGCTTGCTAGCACACGCATCTGTCTCTCCTGCTGCATGAAGATGCTCAGCTCTTCTCCTCATCCCCAGCCAATGGTGATGGAATAAAACTGTGAGCCAGTTTATCCTTCTTCACACAGCCTGAGAGTTCAGAGAGGGTCTGAACTTGGCTTCTGCTTATTGTTAACTGTAGCTCTTACCACTCACAACAGTCAAGCATTTTTCCTTATGAAGCCGAAAACTTAAACCCTTTTCCCATAATGGTAATGTGTTATTGCTTCTCCATCACATGTATAATATGCCAACATCACCATTCTTGTTCCTTGGGGAAATTAGTAAAATAAAAGTTTCTTGAGCATAAGCATTGGGAAAAAAAACCACAGTGCTAGTTAGTGTGCTAATAAAAATGGCTACTAAATGGCCATTAGGTGGGGAAAATACACAAGAAGGATCTGCTACACAAAGGAATGATTCACATGCCAGGTGGATGGGACACTACTCAGAGAAGCATGGAATTTATAATTTATGCATCATTTATTTCTGGAATGTTCCATTTAATATTATTGAACCAGCATTACTTCTAAGTAATTGACACCATGAAAAATGAAATTGCCATTAGGGAGGAAATCGTGTTTGTTACTTTGGTTAAAGTATGTTAAAAATTCACACAGATATTGTTTGTGTTCTGTGAAAATGCATTTTATACAGATAGTATGTGTGTGTTCTGTGAAAATGAATTAAGTATTAGGTTCTTGCACACAGTCATCTATAAGATGGAGCATGGGACCCACATTGGAGAAGCTAGAGATAGAACCCCAGGAGCTGAAGGGGTCTGCAACCCTAGAAGAGGAACAACAATATGAACTAACCAGAACCCCCAGAACTCGTGTCTCCATATGTAGCAGAAGATGGCCTAGTCGGCCATCATTGGGAGGAGAGGCCCCTTGGTATTGCAATCTTTATATGCCCCAATACAGGGGAACGCCAGGGCCAAGAAGTGGGAGTGGATGGGCAGGGGAGCAGGGCGGTGGGAGGGGGGAGGGAACTTTCGGGATAGCATTTGAAATGTAAATTTAAAAAAATATCTAATTAACAAATTGAAAAAAAAAGTCAAAGATAAAAAAAAAACCTTAGTTGTTTGGAGAGTCGAGCAGTGCTCAGTACACTTTGTGAATCTCATGCATGGTGAGAGCCAGCTTGAACTTGGAGTAAACCTTTTACTTTTTAACAAATTTGTAACTTCATGCATCAATTGTTAATTATCAATTGGAATAGATCAGTTCACTAAGTTGTACAAATGTTATAAATACTGACATATTTTATTTTGCTGTACTTAAAAATATCAATACTGGCACCAATTGCTTCAGAATGATCTTTTAGGTTGGAAACTAGAATTTTTATGGCAGCTAACTTGTTTCCTAGAATTCAGATTAATCCCAAATCTCAAGTTTTAGCATTGGCAACATATTTGACCATGGTTTTCACATAGAGTAGGGCCTTTCTTGGGAAAATGTCTGCAAGTGCCTGCACCTGTGTAACAACCTTCCCATGGATAAAGTGGAACCCCTAGAAAACTTGTGTAACCCTGGGGTGTTTGCCATAAGACAGCCTTACACTCCAGTGTCAGGAAGACCTGTGTCCCTGATGTCTTGTTGCAGAATATTCAGAGGAAATAGAGAGCGCTGCAGACCCATTAGGGCCAAGGCTTTAATGGGATGAATTTGTTCCTTCATCGAGGCCATTGTTAAGTAAAAGTACTGGACCCTGAAGTTAGGTTGGTTTGGGCTTGTTGAGTTGTTTAGTTGTGTTTTTGTTGTGCCTTGTTTTGTTTTATTTTGTTTTTAGGTTGCAAGGGCAGGGTTCCCTTCACTGCCTTGATCTTGATTCATGCCAAAGTGCCAATGGTTTTAGAATCATCCTGTTAATACAGAAGTAAAAGCATAAAAGGAAGATAACCTGTGTAAGGTCAAAAGTCGCATCGCAGAAGGTGAACACCACAGTGTTATCATTGTAGAAATGGTTTGGGCCTTTCTGTCTAGATGATTAGGGCAAAAGGAACTGATTTGGGGCCATTTAGGAAAAGCTACCTGATAGAGATTGATGAAGAATGAGTCTCATTCTTCTCTTTTATTGTGTTGCCTATAAAAATAAAAGTAGAAAAATTGCAAAGTTAAATTGTATTTATCATGTTATTTTGTTAATCATCCACAGATTTGGCAAGTGTTTAGTGAGTGCTTTGCGTAAGTTATTTTTAATTAAGGAATGAAAATAATTGCATGAAGAACAGAATAATGATAATACCAATAAGTCTGTGTACTGCCTGTCTACAGAGGTTTTGTAACAACATCTTCTCTTTGAAGCCCCAGAATTTGAATTTTATATAAAAGCCAATAGATAGGAGAGCCAGGTTTAACAATTTTTTTTTGCACAGTTGGACAAACATTTACCTTCTTTGGCTTTCAGTTTTCTTAAGTGTGAAATATGACGCTAAGATTTATCTTCTCTGTATCCATTCCTCTGTTGAGGGACATCTGGGTTCTTTCCAGCTTCTGGCTATTATAAATAAGGCTGCTATGAACATGAGGAAACCCAATCACAAAAGAAGTCACTTGATATGCACTCACTGATAAGTGGATATTAGCCCAGAAACTTAGAATACCCAAGATACAATCTGAAAAACAAACAAAAAAAATCAAGAAAAAGTAAGACCAATATGTGGATACTTCATTCCTCCTTAGACTAGGGAACAAAATACCCATGGAAGGAGTTATAAAGACAAAGTTTGGAGCTAAGACAAAAGGATGGACTATCCAGAGACTACCCTACCTGAGGATCCATCCCATAATCAGCCACCAAACCCAGACACTATTGCATTTTCCAGCAAGATTTTACTGAAGGGACCCTGATATAGCTGTCTCCTGTGAAGCTATGCCAGTGCCTGGCAAATACAGAAGTGGATGCTCACAGTCAGCTATTGGATGGAACACAGGGCCCCCAATGGAGGAACTAGAGAAAGTACCCAAGGAGCTGAAGGAGTCTGCAACCCTATAGGTGGAACAACAATATGAGCTAACCAGTACTCCCAGAGCTCATGTCTCCAGATGCATATGTAGCAGAAGATGGCCTAGTCGGCCATCATTGGGAAGAGAGGCCCCTTCGTCTTGCAAACTTTATATGCCCCAGTATAGGGGAATGCCGGGCCAAGAAGAAGGAGTGCATGGGTAGGGAAGCAGGGCTGGGGGGAGGGTATAGGGAACTTTCGGGATAGCATTTGAAATGTAAATAAAGAAAATATCTAATAAAAAAGGCAAAAAAAACTTTTATCAAAAAAAGATTTATCTTCTCAATATTCCCAGATTTCTTTTTTTAAATAATATTTTTTAAAGAATTATTTATTTTATGTATATGAGTACACTGTAGCTGTCTTCAGACACACCAGAAGAGGGCATTGGATCCCATTACTGATGGCTTTGAACTACCATGTGATTGCTGGGATTTGAACTCAGGACCTATAAAAGAGCAGTCAGTGCTCTTAGCCACTGAGCCATCCATCCCTCCAGCCCTTGTTTCCAGATTTCAAATTCATTAATTTAATGTTTCACAACACAGTCACCCTTTGCTGACACAACATGTCTTAATTACTCTGTGGGAAGCCATAAAACCACCACCAAACCATTTGGCTCCTGTTTTTAAGTCACTGACTCAATGTGAGTTGAGCAGTACTCTTTCTTTTTCTACATTTGATCAGGATGTGCCACATCACCAAAGACCTAAAGGAACTCACAAAAGTGATAGAGGTGTGAGAAGTGAGCACTGTCACAGAGAGTCATGAATCCAGAGATTAGTGCCTGTCTGACATGCGTGAGGGCCTGGGTTCAAATCCTGTGGTTGTAAGAGCCCCATCAAAGTGTTTGTGTTTTATCCTGTTCGCTAATTCCATAAAAAATTGTAAATGTTATGCATGCTTGGCAGAATTTGTAAAAGTAGGAACATAGGCCTAATGGTGTAAAAACAGTGCTGTAAAAACTACATCTTTATCTCCATGCACCTTACTTTAATGAGAGCACAGCAGGTAACATTATTACCTCCTAAATATACCCATTGCTTAATCCATATAGCCTGTAAATATGGCTCTGACAAAGGAGAACTAAGTACAAATTATCTTAGCAATCAGCTCAATATTTAATTTTTTAAAATTAGTGTAAATGGTGAGCTTCACTATGTACACATGCACATCATATACTTTGCTCATTTACCCCATTACCCTCTCTTTTTTCCCCAGAGAATCTGCCCTATCCTTTGTCATATATGTAAATTTTAAATTGAGAATATGATAGAAAACAGTATGTGTGTGTGTGTGTGTGTGTGTGTGAGAGAGAGAGAGAGAGAGAGAGAGAGAGAGAGAGAGAGAGAGAGACCGAGACCATATGCATGTAGAAACCAGAGGTTGATGTGGTCTCCTCCTCCACCCTTCACCTTATTTTTTGAAACAGGGTTTTCATTTAACTCAGAGCTCACCAACTGCATAAGACTAGCTGGCCAGTGCACTCCAGGGATCTGCCTGTCTCTGCTTTGTACCTCCTCAGCTAGAGCTATAGGTCTGCACTATCATGCTTGGCCTACATGGGGATCTGAATGTTGGTCCTTATGCTTGTACCACCAGCTCTATATAGCCTGGGTGGTCTCCTCAGCCTCAAACATGCAATATTTCACTTAGTATTATCTCCAGTTCCATCCATCTTCCTGCACATGGCACAGTTTACTCTTTATGGCTGAATAAAATCCCGTTGTGTATGCATCCAGTGTCTTCTTTGTCCGTTCGTCTGTCTGTGGTCATCTAGGCTGACTTCTCTCCCTAGTTAATGTGGCCACTGTGAATAGCACAGCACATCTCTGAGGGTCTCTGATGCGATCTTTGAGAATATGCCAGGAGTCGTAATTGGATCATATGGTCATTCAATTTTTTATTGCTTGAGGTCCCTCCATGCATATTCCTAGGTGTCTGTACTCATTTGGATTTCTACCAACACGTTGCTACCATCTCCTCCTACCCCCACATCCTCACCAGCATTTGGATTTTGTTTTGTTTTTTCTTGACAAGTGCTGTCTTAGTTCATTTCCTGTTGCTATGATAAACACCATGACTAAAATCAAGCTTGGGAGGACAAAGCTGATTTCAGTTTAGAACTCTCAGGTGGTAGTCAGTCATAAGGGAAGTCAGGGCAGAAACACAAGCCAAACCCAGGGCAGGAACAGAAGCAGAAGTGGAGACAGTACAGGAGCATTGCTTACTGACTTGCTCCCCATGGCTTACTCAGCCAGCTTCCTTAAACAGGCCCAGGAGCAGCACGGCCCCCAGCCTTTACCACAGAAGTTATTAGTCAAGGAAACGGCCCCACTGTTGCTTTAGGAGTTATTTGGTTGCTGTGCTGAGAATGATTGTAAGGAGGCCAGCTAGCAGCGGGGATGTGAGATAGAAGCCAACTCCACGGCATTCTGAGTGACAGGGCTGCTTTGGTAGAGCTACCATGGGAGGGAGTTAGTAGTAAGTGGTCATATACCCTTAGTATTTCCTTCCAGACAGATAGGAGGCCTGAGAGAAAGACGGCAGCCAAAGTGCAACTGGGAACAATGGAATATTATAGGTCCCTGAGACTCAGACATCAGCAAGAGTGGAATTACCATTTACGGAAGATGGGACAACTAGGAAAGGCCAGGAGTTGAGTTTGGGCCATGGTGGGTTTCCACTGAAATGGAGCTGTTAAGTATTTTGTATGCAAGTGTTTTAGTATATAAAAAATAGAGCTAGAATATAAAGCCAGTCAGTAAGTGTCATTTAGAGAGAAAGGAGATGGATTGAAGTTCAGGAGGTAAAAGATATGAGAAAGCAGCAGCCAGGGAGGAAAGTAGAACCTAGCACAGCCAAGGGGAAAGGTGCTTTTCTAAAGGAGAGTCGTGGGTTGTGATCAGTATGCAGTAGATCAAGTGTGTTGCTTGATTTGGTATGGCTGTCCTTCACAGCCATGACAACGGCTAGTTCAAGGTTATGTGTGTTCAGGTAAAAGGGGGAAGAAACTTATTTTAAAACTTTCTAAGAAACTTTGCAATCAAAAGAAACTGAGCTATGGAGTTGGGAAAAGTTGCGGTCAAGATCATTTTGAAAGCAAGAAAGTTGAAAGTGTGTGTGGAGGTGACTGTAATGGTAGATCCTCTTGTGTATTCCTGTGAGGAGTACAGCTCTCCTTTCCATGTCTGGCGGACATTCATGCTGCTGGGTGTAGCATGTAATTTTTTAAAACATGCTAGTGCCTTACTGGGGCCAAGCTCTCAACTTAGTTCCAAGATCATGCTCCTGCCAGCCCCTTTTGGCTAGCAATGCCAAGCCGCCAACAACCGCCCCAGCTTCCCTCTTTCTCCTGTTCACCTTAGCTCTGCTAATGGAAAACACTAGACAGTTTTAATATTTTAAAATTAGCCAGATAGCACAATTGCCAGGCTCTTATCAGCTAACCTATTTCAGTCAACTGCCGGTGGTGGAGGCCTCCATTTCCAGCCGCCCAAGATCTTGTATGGGTTGTAAATGCCTACCATTCCAAAACCTGGCCGAAAAGATCTCCTCTCTCTCTGCGTTCCTTCTCTTCCTCCTGGGACCCAGAAGTCTCACCTTTTACTTCACCCAGCAATTGGCGCAATCAAGAACCAATTAGGGAAACAGCACCTCCCTCTATGGCAGGGTGTACTCTTCGTATATTATTATTGAGTGACTAATCTTTTCCTTGTAGGTGTTTTAAGGAGTTTTCTGTATCATAAAGAAATTGGCTGTTTCCAGTGCTTGTAGATAGTTTTGACATGTGGGTCTGTACTGTGCATGGCAATGCCTTTCTTACCCTGAAGCTGGAAAGGCTCTGGCTTATCATCTGTGGCTCACAAAGGGAAAACCTCTGATCTGTGTAGATTTCACTGTGGTGGAAACAGTGAGTTACAAGTTTCAGGGTTTACCTTTCCCACATGATTTTAACTGAAAACTTGTCTCCTGCATTGATTTAAAATTTTGTGTTTGTTTGGGGTCTATTTTTGGACTATAGTGGAGCTCATGACTTCCCAAAATGGCCTGTGCCTGTGAAAGTTACCTGAAGGTGCAATTGCCATTAGTGACAAGTCTGCATTCACCTATGACTCCTGTTGCTGTTATTTTTCTGAATTTTCCTGAATACTTTTATTTTTTTCAGATAATACTAACAATATTCTTGAGACCATTTGCATAGAGTTTTGCATATATGGTTTCCATCAGTATGATAAACCATGCTAGAGACATATTTCCATCTTACAGAAGAGGAAACTGACATATGAGAAGGGTAAGACACGTGCAAGGTGGTGTGGATGGCACATGATGGGGCTGTGATTTGAACCAGGCAGTCTGAGCAGATAGCACTGTGTAGTCCGTGAGTCTGAATCATTCCCGTGTGGCAGCCAGTATGCCATGCTTAGTATGTTCACTAAAACTGTGTGCTGTTAGAGATTATAAATCATGCTTATCCAATAAGATGTACCTTTTCATGCATTTGTCTTGACTTTCAGTAGAATACAAAAGGTCTTCATGACAGCCTTTCTTATTCCTATGCTTTTCTTTCTTGTACTGCCTTTTAGTTCATACTAGTGGAGATTTTCCTTCCACTGTATTTTCAGCTGGTTGCTGTTGGCATATTAAAAAGTTATTATTTTTTTTTCAGTTTAAGTCACAAGTGTTTACCAGTTTTCTAAATGTAAATATTTATTTAGTCCTATTTTTTCTGAATTTTTCAGAAATATTTTACTACCTACAAATAATAAATTTTACTTGCTCATTTCAGTATAATTTTTCATTTATTCTTTTTAAAAATTAACTGTTTTAAAACATTGTTAATAATAAAAAGGATTTTTATCTTATAAATATTTCTAATGCATAAATAAATAACATGATAAAGCTCAGTTTATTGCTGTATCTTGTGTGAAAGTGTTTGTGTGTTTGACTGTGATGTGTGTATGGTGTGTGGAGGTTCAAGAGCCTTACATATAGAGAGGCCAGAGGACGATGTCAGTGTCTGGCCCTGTCACTCTCTTTATTCCTGTGAGACAGCGTCTCTCAGTGGACCTAGAGCTGAGCTGGCAGCCAGCCACCCATCCTCTGCCCTCAGCTGCCTCTTCAGTGCAAGCATCACTAGCTATCATGGTCATGCCCAGCTCTGCTTAGGTTCTAGGATCCAAACTCGGGACTCATGTGTAGCTATCATGGTCATGCCCAGCTCTGCTTAGGTTCTAGGATCCAAACTCGGGACTCGTGTGTGTTGAGCACCTGAGCAGCTGTCTCTCCAGGCCTAGTGTGGTTCCTACACAGATATCAGCAAGGAATGATAACTTATTCTTCCAAATTCCTTTTCAACTCCATAGAAGTCAACCTTTCTGTTTCTGTGTTAATAAAGTCTCTCATCTGATTCCTGGTGTTGAGCAGTGTTTGCCTTATTCTTTCAGTAAATTAATGATGGTTTTTGTTTTCTTGGGCTGTGACTGTGACCTGAAGCTCACTTGAAGGGGAGATGCCTGAGAACCCTTTTCAGAGCTGAGCCCACAGTTGTGCTGCCTCAGAGAACAGTTGGGGTGCTGCTGTGTACTCGGTCAACACGCACAGGAATTATTGGTCTCAGAAGAAAGCCTAGGGAAGGCTCTGGAAATTTGGCGATAGTTAGTCAGCATTTTTGGCAATGTCCCAGTTTGATTCTAATGTGTCTTCATGTGCTATCTCCTCTGTAAAACAAACTATAGCCATCTATCTTTTCCTATAGATAATTTTTACCTACAGTATCAAATTTACTTGCTTAGACTTATGAAAGTTCATCTAAGGTTAAAAAAATCACAAAGAATTTATTAAAAATTATGAAAATACCATTTATCTATGGAGGTTAAGCAAAGATCAGCATAAGGGTTGAGATCTCTGAAGACAAATTCTGTGACTTCCTAGCATTTGTTCTGTAGAGACAAGGAAAAAATAAAAGCTAGGATTTCACAGGTGATGGGATTTCACAGGTGATGGGATTTCACAGGTGATGGCAGCCACTTGCCTTGCCTGTTGGTTATTATTCTATGAATAGCTTCATAGGAAGACAGTGAAAACCACCAGGCCTCTGCAGAAGAGGGCTCACAATCACAGGCTTTCATTGGAGTTATATTCAAATACATAAAAACATTTTATGATTACTGATCAATTGAGTATGTAGCTTTGACTAAAGACATTATCTACAGAGTAATGAAATATTGCTCCCTGAGTGTTTCTGCCGTTATTAAACCTGATATGACTGATTAACACTTGAGTGGCCTACAGCTAGTTCTATGCCTGCTTTTTTTTTAACTTAAATAATTGGACCTTGTACATTATTGTTACCTATATCTGACATTAAGTATCTATACTATTACCCCAAATATTGAAATGTGTGTAGATAATAAATTAGTGTTATCTGTCATTGAGGTTAAAAGCCAGGTCAAGTCATATTTTCAATGTGCACCAAGTATAGTAGGTATATCCATCTCTTTCCTGGAATACTATCATGTGCAGAACTTGGTCTAACCCATGACTTTTCAGATGGTCTCTCCTTTTCTTTCTGTGTATTTCTTTCTATTTATCTATTGTGTCTATTTGGTGGGAGCACCTTCACCCCTTTTTCTGGAATTGCCAATAACATTTACTAACATTGTCTAGTTTCTTCACTGAGAAAAGTGTGCCCCCCCATATTGAACCTGCAAATGAGTCTGTGCCTATTGTACAGAAGGCAGAATCCTAAGTACCATCTTCACAATGTCAGACATACACACATATGTGCACACATGTGTATGTGTATGTATATGTGTATATGTATGTCATGTCTATATAAATGTTACTCATCCCTACTAGTAGAAGTTCACATTCAATTTCTGCACCTTTCTCTTCCTAGTATACACACACTGAACTCTATATTTTTCTCAGCATCGTTATAACACAAGTAAAGCATCTCCATGAGATAAGACCTAGGGCCTCCATATCTTATCTCATGACCAAACAGATGCAATCTTTATTTGTACTAAGACTTTTCTAAGTAAGATTTTATCTTTCTTCTATGCTGTTACATGTAATTTTAAAATCAAACTACCACCTTAGACAAGGAGTTGTAACCATGCTACCGCCCCTCCTAGCTCCCTTTTGTTCCTCCCAGCTTGGCTCCATCAAGCCACCAGAACTGACCCAGCTTCTCTTTCCTACCCACCTTTACTCCTGGAGGTGTTGCATTACCCGAGACCTTTGAATCTATGGATAAAAAACTCACACTCAGCCTTATGATTTTAGAACTCACCTGCTAGCACAATTGCTGGACACAAATACCTCCAGCCTGGAAGTGTGTGCCCTTAACAAATTTTTATCTCTATCTCTCTTTCTGTTCCTGTCAGACATCTCTGGCAACCTGCCCAAAGCGGAGCCACAGGCCCCGGCTGCCCCAACATCATATATGATTGCTGCATGCTGCTCCTTCCAAAGCATGGCAGAAAAGCCCCTCTCTTTCCCTGCATTTGCCTTTTCCTCCTGGGACCTGGAAGTCCTACTTGTACCTTCCATTCAGCAATTGGCTCTTGGCTTCCTTTAGTGACAAAATCAAGAACCAATTAGGAAACTAGGCCTAGTATCAGCACCTCCCCTTATACCTCACCTTTTCTGTCCAATAAAATAAATAAACAAAAAACTCTTCTCCTAGATATAAATTGAACAAAACCATGACAACTAAGTAAATTTCACAATATGAGGTATAAATGACACCAAGTCTATCAATTTGTCAGTTAGACAAAGTACTATATTTTCTAATTGAAAAAATTATGATTTTATCCTTGGATTGTGTTTAGATTCTAGTTGTAATGTCATCTGAAAACCATGTCATCCATTCTATAAACTCTCTCAATGCTAAACAACTTGAGTTTGAATATGAGATTTTTGTCAATGAAGGAGGCCAGGAAACAGTTGTTGAGCAGAAGGTATAGATGGGACTTCTGGGTCTGAGGAGAAAAAGACAGATGCAGGGAGAAAGAGATGGCTTTTTCTGCAATGCTTTGGAATGAGAAGAAAGTAGGCCTTGGGGCAGTTAGGGCCTACAGCCTCTGCTAGCAGCAGAGGTCGAGGAACTTAGCAGGGCCTAGCTAATAAGTTTGAGGAAGGAGGAGAAATGGAGATAATAATAGATGAGGACATGTCTTTCAGGCAGGAAATTCTGTGCCCAGCAGTTGTGCTAGCCAGCATGTTCTAAAATAATAAAACTGTCTATGTGTCCTTTATCCGAGATTCAAAGGTCCCAGGAGTGGGTGGGTAATGCCGCTGATCCCAGAGCAAAGGCAGATTGAAAAGAGAAGCCATAAAGGATTGGCCATCCAGAGACTGCCCCACCTGGGGATCCATCCCATATGTAGTCGCCAAACACAGATGCTATTACAGATCCTGGAAAGTTCTTAACAGGAGCCTGATATGGCTATGAAAGGCTCTGCCAGAGCCTGAGGCAGATGCTCACAGCCAACCATTGGACTGATTGCTGGGTCCCCGATAGAGGAATTGGAGAAGGGACAGAAGGAGCTGAAGGGGTTTGCAGCCCCATGGGGGGAACAACAGTGTCAACCGCCAGACCCCCAGATGGACCGCCAACCAAAGAATACACATGGAGGGACTCATGGCTCCAGCTGCAGAAGATGGCCTTGTTGGACATCAGTGGGAGGAACAGCCCTTGGTCCTGAAGGGGTTTTATTCCCCAGTAGGGGAATACCAGGGCTAGAAGGTGGAAGTGGGTGGGTGGATGGAGGAGCACCCTCATAGAGGCAGGGGGAAGGGAGATGGTGTAGGGAGTTTGCGGAGAGGAGACCTGGAAAGGGGATAATGTTTGGAATGTAAATAAAGAAAATATCCAATAAAAGGAGAAAAGAAAAAAGAAAAAAAAAGAAAGAAAGAAAAGAGAAGCCATGTCAGAACTGGCAGCTTGGTGGAGCTAAGCCAGGAGGAACAAGAGAGAGCCAAGAGAGGCTGGTAGTGCGGCCACCACTCCCTGGAAAGGCAGTAGCATGGTTTTAAAACTACACGCAACACTATGTGGATGAATATTTTAAGGGAATGGATAAGATGTAGTTAAACACAAATGAATATCCTCACACAATGAAGAACTTCTAGACAGGAAAGCCTTTGCATACCAAAGCATATGTTAAAACAGGTTTGTTTCATATATCATCTGACAAAAACTACAAAGTCAGTCTTTCTTCTACCTCCATAGTGTCTTCCTCTGTGTGTGCTAAGTGCTGTTACCATCCACAGTGGACCATTTCTGTGAGATTCTTTGTTTCTGAAGCACAGAGATGATTGTACAGGGACTGAGGCTACAGTTATCTTCATTCTGAAACCGTATGCGTGTAATCTATTGAGTGGTTTTATTATCACAAGATATCACTATATCACTTAAAAAAGATTTATAGAGAATTTTAATTGGTTTAGTTAAAACAAAGCCATGTTCAAGAAATTAAATAACTTAGGAAATATTTGAAAGAATTATTGGCTTTATCAATGATGATATTACTCAATAGTATACTGTTATTGTGCAATCTTGTGGTTACATTATTTTGTCATTTGAAAATGTTTTCAATAGCAAGTTGTTGAGTGTGTAAATGAGGAGCCCTAGGGCAAAGAAGACACAAATATATTTAACAGTAATCACGATGCAATAGTCTTCAGGCAGCAGCAGCAGGAGGCTTGGCACATAGTAAGGTCCGCAATGTTTGAGTCCAGCTCTGCATTGCAAAACTGCCTAACCTCGTGCCGCTTTCCCATCTTCTCTAAATATTAGTAGACCATATGGAAATGCAGAGTGCCTGCTTCTTGTAGTTGCACTAAAGATTCAGGGAGGAGGGTAAGGGGTGAAGCCACAGCAAACACAAGATTCTACCACCAAGAACTATCTGTAAGCCAGTGACCATTAAGCACATAAGGTGATAAGAAAGCATTAGACACTCCATTTCTTACTGAAAGCCATGTTATATATTGTAAGTCATATTAAAATATTTTTGTTTTATTATTTTACTATGTAGATGTTTTGCCTGCATATTTATGTCTGTTCACTATGTGTATGCAGTGCCCAGGGAGAGGAGTCTAGGAGAGGGCTTTGGATCCCCAGTTACTGCTGTGGACAGTTTTAAGCCACCACATGGGTGCTAAGAGTCTAACCCAGGTCCTCTGGAAGAGCAGGCAGTACTTTTAACCACTGAATCATCTCTCTAAAACTTTGAAAAACTGTCTTTTCTTTTATCCTTGCTTTCTTAATATCTATTGTTTTAATTAAATTCAGGATCAGAATGATCACCTAGAAATGAAAATATACCTCTCATAATGGTGATCTAGAGTCTGAAATATGCTTAGAGTGGAGGAAGTAACTATATTGCCCTGTAGCACAGTAAGCCAGCCCTAGTCTACCACAGTTAGAGACCAGTTATAAGGTTTTCAAACACATGGAGGTGATAACACTTGAGGGTATTGGCATACTCACTGCCCCAACTTGATCATACACATGGTATATTTGTATTAACTTACTAATAAACCTGTACACAAAATCTTCATTAAAAATTCCATTCATGACCCTTTTTACTCAGGATATTTTTACATGACCCTGGTATATAACCATAGAATGTAGGTAATTTGCCTACTTTTCTATTGCTGTGATAAAACACCAAAGCCAAAGGCAACCTAAAGAAAGAAGAGGTTATTTGCAGTTCCAGTTGCAGAGAGATGTCAGTCCATAATGGTGGGAGACATGGTTGCAAGTGGACATGGTAGCTGGAGCAGGAAGCTGTGGGCTCACATCTCTTATTACAAGCAGAGAGCGCAAACAGGAAGTGGAACGAAACTTTAACTCTCAAAACCAGTATACAAGAATATACTTCCTCCAGCAAGACTGCACCTCCCGTAAGCTTTCCAAACAGTGCCACCAACTGGTAACCACATGTTCAATGCCTGAGCCTATGGGGACATTTTGTTCAAGCCACCTTATTAGGTATACAAACTGAGGACTTTCAGAAGACAAATCACAAAGGGTCTATTTAAAAATAATTCTTTGACATACATATAGATTTCTAACTTATTAAAGACTAACTTACTAATGAGCTTGATGTTCTTGATTCTTTTCACATGAGATCTGAGCTGAGAGTTTGGTCCTGTGGCACCACAGTGCTTTCCTGACTTCATCACCATTTTGATTTTTATCATTGTATATTCTGTAATGGTGTGTCAGAAATGCATGGTACAAAACAGAAGTACATTTGCAGCCCTTTCAGAAACCACTGGGAATTCTGTTCTATCTCAGGCCAAAGACCATTTACCATTTATATCATGAACTCAAATCAGCAATTCAAATGGCAGTTTTAAAAATCAAATAGCCCAGCACAATCCAAAGATAATACTATATTGATACGTGCATGCTGAGGAGTAATAATATTTTGTTTCTATATGGGCAAGAAACATTGTGATACCACTAAAAATTGTAGTCTGAATGGTCACTAGTCTCAAATTTGAGCTGAGGGGCTTCAGGTAGGCTTTGTCCACATTGTGTGCAATGTGTGCCTGCTGTTGTATATCTAGAACAAATACTGTGTGCGAGTCATGACACAGCCTGTGCAAGAACTTTCCATAGCACCTTGGACTTACTCTGCATTCCACTGTAAAGCATGTTTGGTTGCTCTGGGTTCAGAACCCTTTACTGCTGTCAGATCTTTGGAGACACCATTATTAAAATAGTTCATGAAGTGAGGCTGTAAATGACTGTTTTGCATATGTGTCACACAGAAGTATAAAAGAAATGCTCCTTTCACCAAGCTGTATGTTACTTTGATCAAAGATTAAAAGAGATTCGATGCGTTGAAGATTGAAATGCTGGACTCTCCCTTTGGTCTCTGGACTCTGATAGGGCCTGTGTACTTCGGTGGTGCTTTAAGGAGATGCTCTGTACAAGTCCCCATGGTCTAAAAGGACAAATCCAGAAAATAGAGAAACTTGATTTCTCTTGTCTGGGTGCCTGAGGTGTTTTTCTAGTTTTATGCTACATATCAAAATATGCTCTGTAATTTTACATGTATGTTGTTTTTATGTTTTGGCTGTTCAGCATATATTTCTTTTTTTGGATTTTTTTATTAGATATTTTCTTAATTTACATTTTAAATGCTATCCCGAAAGTTCCCTATACCCTCCCCCCCCCACCCTGCACCCCTGCCCACCCACTCCCACTTCTTGACCCTGGCATTCCCCTGTACTAAGGCATATAAAGTTTGCAATACCAAGGGGCCTCTCTTCCCAATGATGGACAACTAGGCCATCTTCTGCTACATATGCAGCTAGAGACACGAGCTCTGGGGGTTCTGGTTAGTTCATATTCTTGTTCCTCTTATAGGGTTGCAGACCCCTTCAGCTCCTTGGGTACTTTCTCTAGCTCCTCCATTGGGGGCCCTCTGTTCCATCCAATAGCTGACTGTGAGCATCCACTTATGTATTTGCCAGGCACTGGCATAGCTTTATACGAGACAGTTATATCAGGGTCCCTTCAGCAAACTCTTGCTCTCCTATGCAATAGTGCATAATCCAGAGATTTGGTGACTGATTATGGGATGGATCCCTGAGTGGGGTAGTCTCTAGATAGTCCATCCTTTCATCTTAGTTCCAAACTTTGTCTCTGTAACTCCTTTCATGGGTATTTTGTTCCCTATTCTAAGGAGGAATGAAGTATCCATATGCTGGTGTTCCTTCTTGATTTTCTTGTGTTTTGCAAATTGTATCTTGGGTATTCTAAGATTCTTATCAGTGAGTGCATATCTAGTGACTTCTTTTGTGATTGGGTTACCTCACTAAGGATGATATCCTCAAGATACATCCATTTCAGCATATATTTCATATCACAATGGCAGATCAAAATGGAGAACAGGAAAGCCATAGAAAGTGATAGATGATCTTTGGAACACCCTGCAGTGTAGGTCAAAAAGGAGACTGAAAAATAGAAGCTATGAAAACAAATATTAAAATATAATGCACTTGAGCTCTAAAGCCAAATTTAGAGGAAATTTCTAAGTATAGCACTCTGTTTACAATGCATTAAATATATAATCAAAAGTTACCCAAACCACCATAGCTAACAAATCTAAGTATAATAATGCTAACTATAGTACTACTTCATCAAAAGTAAGACCACCAGCATTCTGACCCAGTGGCCATTTGGATTCCCCAAAATGTGCCAGCACTTCCCTTCAACAAGTAGTAGGAAATTGAGTTGTCAGAGTGAATGTTCTCATTGTACACAAGCATAGTGAGAATTCTACAGATGGTTCATCTCTCCCGAATAGCCAGGGATTATTGGAATTGATAACTCGTGGAGCCTTAGTCAAAACCAGCTGGTTTAGCTAGCTATGAAATGCCTCTAACAAGCCATGTTGAAGATTACTGATCAGGAAGCCTTGATAGTCAAAATGAAAGTTAATAGAATGGTTTTTCATTTGCCAAGCCCCCATTCTTCACATGCACATACATGGCTGCACCTTACTATTGGTTAGGTGCCCATCATGAGAGCCATAGGACAGTTTTGAGTATCACCTTCCTACCTTCCCATACTGTTCATTCTACTTGTCTAAAGTTGTATATAGTATAGAGTTTGGCCCAGCTATATACTTTGGGTTCTCACAAAGAGTTCCCCCATGCTTCCATCTGTACTAAAGAAAACTTTTTCTTATTGATATATTGAACAGACATTCTCAGGTAATATCTCAGCAATGGTTAAAAAGTCACTTTGAAGAGTGACATATGAACACATAATAATTATTTCTTTATCTTCAAAATATGAAAAAATTCCTGATATAAGTGCACAACACCTTAAGTACTTTGTGAACACTGGGTCTTCCCACAGCCTACAAAGCAATTTTGGGGGTTTTGCTAATATTCTCTCACCTTTAAAAGCTATGCTTTCAGTTTTATCTTCATGTTATCAGTAGTATGTGTACATCTGGATAATTGAGTATGGTATATGGGGCACACAGCCACAAGTGTGCACATGTGCTTATTGGGGAGAGGGCTATGGCTGCCTGTCATTTAAGCCTTTGGGTGGTTACTCTCTCTTTCAATAATGACTAGCTGACTGAGAGTCAAGGGGAAGAATAATGGACAGTAATTCAGAAGAATTATAGACTGAAATCTTTTCTTCCCTTCCTCTCAAATGTAGTAAATATGATCTTTGTGCAAATAGTTGAAACAAGGTCTTTCAGTGACTTGATCCTGTTAGGTACCAATCATACTTGTACACTTCAAAGGGAAACCTAACTTGTACTAGATTGTTTAAAATGTCTCATTGTCAGCTATATCTCACAGGCTCTACAAAGTATGGAAATTGTTCAAAACAACTATTCATAATTCTGATATTAAGTTCATTAAAATTCATTAGATATTTTTTAGCATACAAATTTGACCAAATTAGTTGAAACGTTCCAAAGTCACTGTGGGATTAATATGCACTGCATATGGCTGCACAGTGTATATTTCTTGGAGTAACTTTCATAATGATGTATTTTTATTAGGAAAGATGGCCCCTATAAAGACTTGAAGCCTAATTGTACATGGCAGCATTGTTCACAATGAGCTCAGTACAGATGAAGAGTATGTGTAACATAATTTGAGAGCACAAAACATGGATAGACTGTTGGATTCCCAATCCTGGCTCCATGACTGGCTGGCTGCAGGCCAGATATACTACCCCCTCTCTTACTGGCTTTCTTACATGTAGAATCAGAATATAAGCAGTATCTGGAGAGCTCTGTGTTATAGGCTTGTTTTTTTAATTATAAGAACTAAATATATTAATATTTGCAAAGCATTTATACACTTATTGAGTTTTCAATAAGTGTGGACACTGATATTTGTCACTGTGACCATCTGGATCTAGATGTGTTACTAAGTGAGTTGCTTACCAATTATGGTATTACAACTATTAAATCTGTTTTTAAGTTAATTTGTATTTTAACTACCCATTCCTTTGTATTGCAGTTACAAATTATAATACTGTGGTAGAAGCAAATTCAGATTCCGATGATGAAGACAAACTCCATATTGTGGAAGAAGAAAGTATTACAGATGCAGCTGACTGTGAAGGTGGCATGCCAGATGATGAACTGCCAGCAGACCAGACAGTATTACCAGGAGGCAGTGACAGAGGGGGCAGTGCCAAGAACTGCTGGCAAGATGACGGTGAGTGAAGCTCCTTATAAATTCTTCTCTGTACTTTTTGTGCTAAACGAAAAGACAAACTGGGTAAAAGTTTTAAATAAACAGTAAAATTACTTATAGATTAGCCAATATTAGATGTCTTACTTATTTTTAAAAGTAGATTTTGAATCAGAATGATGTTGTTTTGATAGTTTGCAGAGTACCTAAAATACATGGAATTTAATAGAACTTTCTAAACTCAGCTCTGCTTTCTTCGTACTGTTGAAATGCTTGTATTTATCTTTCATTTCATATTGGAATATCTAAATTAACAATAAATTTATAAAGTAATAAATGATATATTAATGTAATAAAATAATCCAGTATGCAAACATCTGGAACAAATATGTACTATGGGGGTATCTTTAGTATAACCATTAACTGAAAACAAGCACCCGCATTGTCTGTGTACCTGTCAAAGTTAGCAAATTCAACTTGGCTAGGCATCTGGAAAGTGCAGGACTCTCTGAGAAGTGGCTCCCATACTCACCCCTGTGCATTCATTGAAGACCCAGTTCACATTTCTGAGTTGCAACCTAAAGCATCTTAAGCCATGTTTGAATTTAAAGTATAGGCACTACAAGAATCTGTAGCTATTAAGCACACCCTTCATCCTAATGCTACAGAAATCTCCCAGTAATTTAGTAAACAGACAGGAACATCAGAAAGAACAACAACAACAAAAAAAGCAAAAATCTAACTCATATTATTTTGATTATAAAATGTTCTGACTTGTTTAAAAACAATTTGGAATATTAACTACAAATATAATAAATTATTAGCTCCAAACTCATGGCCATACAGTTAGCCCTGGTTGATCTCAGTGGCCACAGAATAGAATGAATAGACAGAAATGTGAAAGAGGGATTTGTGGGCAGGAGAGACAATTAACAGGAATGTTAGAGAATTGGGGTGACAGTAGTGTATGTATGTATTGCATATATGTGTAAAATTATCGAAAATCAAATTTAGTAAATGTAATATGTTAAAAACAATATAATTTCCAAAATTATAATAATTAAGTGGTAAGAAGCCAAAATGAATTTAACAGCAAGTTTAACAGAGCTAAATAATAAATAAGGTAGAGAAAATTACACACAATATGAAATTTAAACAGACATATATAGAACAGGTTAGGAGACACTGTAGTCTGATATATTTGTGAATTCCAGGTTATTAGAGAATACACAACACTTACATCTAAAGCAGGAAAATCCAAGAGTTTTTCTGAGCTAATGACCAATCCAAGTACAGCTCAGGTATGATTCCAGAAAGACAGAGGAAAGAATACACACACCCTGCTGTATTTGCCCCTCAGTGAACAGTGCCCAGCTGTCAAAACAGAAGCCAGACACAGCAAGAATGCTGATAGCTCCAAAAGAAAAATGACTCACTACACATAAGGGAAACTACTAAACAAGTCTGTAAAATTTCTAAGCAGAAAATTTTTTAAAAGGCAAGGATAAAATGTAATAATATACCACAAGTGCTGAAAGAGAAGCACTACCAGCCAAGATACTATACCCAGCAAAACTATCCTATATAAACAAAGACATAAAAATTTCCCCAAACACTATAAGAAATATGGTACTCACAAAGAAAAAAATCTTAGAAAAGATTTATGAAACAAAACATCAAAATACTGTCAGGATGAAAACACCACAAACAACAAACAGAAGGAACAAAAGAACCACAGACCCACAGAATTGGTCAAAGAAATAGCATCATCTATCAGTGATTCCATGTGCCTGAGTTCAACTCTGATCAGAAGTCACAAGGTGACTATACTGACTTATTTATTCCAACTACAAAAGACTCTCCTTAGCTCTTAGGACAGGGGCTCAAAGAGTGGTGCTGAGAATTAGAGAATGTGAATGAGACACTGTTACCAAAAACAGTCACCACTTAATGATAGAACACATTTGCAAAAATGTGCTGGTACAATCAGAAAGATGGCCTGACCCTAAGGTCAAGCCACAGAATAAGAGACCAACTCCAGAGAATGTCTTCTAATTTCCACACAAACTGTGGCACATGTGCAAATGCACACTCACTAAATAAAGAAAGTAGTTTTAAAACTTGGAAAATACATTAACAAATATCTCAAGTGAGGAATAGACCTGAAGGAAGAAACAGCAATACAATAATGCATTGGCCTCCAACATAGCACTCTCAACAGGGCTATGTCATTTATGTAGAAAATCAACCAGCTGAGGAAACTACCCCACAGTGCTCAGCAGCATACCAGCACATCTTCCACAGAAAATCAGGGTGACAGCTAAATTACATATCAGAAACCCATCCTTCACAGGTGGAAGGTAAGGAAACTGTTGTGTGGCCCAGAACATGATGGTATAATAAAGGTCAAACCATTGGCACAGGCAGTTATCAAGAACATTGTATTGAATGGAAGAAGCCTGTTTCCAAGGTTACATTTTGTAATGATTGCATTTGACATTTCTAATAGGGAAACCTTTTAATAAATAACAAACCATTGTTTATGAGGACCTGGGAGAGAGTATGATCATTGTTGACTAGCCCTCAAGACATGGAACAATGACAGAACTGTTTTATATCCTGATGCTAACGTCCTTACATGACCCTCTGTATGCATTAACGTGTATAGACTTGAACATCAAATAACAGTTAAGGTTTTCTATATGTTAGTATGTGCTTCCTGCATAGAACCTATAGCATCATTGATGGACATATCATCAGTGAGTTCTATTAAATATCCAAGGTCATAAACATTCTATTCTTGCCGGGCGTGGTGGCGCACGCCTTTAATCCCAGCACTCGGGAGGCAGAGGCAGGCGGATTTCTGAGTTCGAAGCCAGCCTGGTCTACAAAGTAAGTTCCAGGACAGCCAGGGCTAGACAGAGAAACCCTGTCTCGAAAAACCAAAAAAAAAAAAAAAAAAACAAAAAAACCAAAAAAAAAAAAAAACAAAAATCATTCTATTCTTAGGCAAATACTTTGAAGTTGAATATGTGAAAGATGATCACCCACTTTATTAAATATACTGCCATATCTAGAACCAAATAAAATACTCCGTCCAAATACAGATGCCAAAATCCCAGACTAAATATTAGCTATACAATAAAATGTGCAAATGTGCATTAAAATTTAATGTTCAAAATGAGAAAAAATGTGTGTGTACATATGTAGAATGCTGTATCAGGATACCATCGGAGGTAGTTTTTATTTGTCACTGTAACAGACTTCAGAGTAATCAAATACTCTCTTAAGAAAAAGGAATATATTTAGTAAAATTTATAGGATTTCATAAAAGCAAGCAGCGTGGGAATAGTGAGCACTTCCTTACTGACAAGAGCACATCTCTGTGACCAGAAACAATTTAAGGATGACTGTTGTCGTTACTCAGTCAGCCGTCTGTTGAGGCATTCCCACTAAAGAAGACTAGAAGTTGATCAGGAGATGTGAGGATTTGAGAGGAAAAAGCTGTCATTTATAAACATTTCAGTTGTACACTTAACAATGAATCTATAGACAAATAGATATTAGAATGAGTAATGAGTAAAGTAATCTTTCAAGTTTTCTGAATGCATTATAGTAAGGTACTGGGCATAATGAATGCATTATAGTAAGGTACTGGGCATAATGAATACGTTATAGTAAGGTACTGGGCATAATGGTAGAGGACTTGCCTGGACTGTATGAGGCCCTAGGTTCAATTCCTAATATTGTAAAACAAATAAACTAAATAGTAAACTGGTTTATAGTAATCCCCATATATAGTAAGAGCTAGAAAGATTAGGTGTGCATGACTAGTGGAAAATTACAGACTTCAGTGGTGGGATATGAGAGGACACTACAGTGTGTAAGGACCTTCACACTCAGGAAACAGAAGAATTTTACTTACCTCTAGACTTTCAAGTTTTACTGATGTTCCAGGCTCCTTCTATGTGTCACCTTGCCTGTAGTTTATGTGCCCCTTTGTCTCCTCTGTTGGAGAGAATCTCAGTCATCCCTTTCTTCCCACAACTGACAGCGTTGAGGTGAACTCGTCAAGTATCTTGTAGAGAATCCTTGTTTTGAGTCTGATTTTTTTTTTTTATAATTAGAGCAGGGACATGGAGTTTGGGAGATAACATAATAGTAAAGTATCTTTCTGTGAGTTCATATCAGCAATGCATGATAGCCTTGGGGTATCACTGTAATCTTTGGTCTGTTGTGATAGGCACATCCAGAGGCTAAGAAGCAGAAAGAGATTAAAGGCAATAAAGCCTGAGTGGTAACATGTGAAGATCTTAAAATCATTAGGAGGTAACATTGTTTGTATTCGCAGAGGGAGGTGCAGGAGTGCAGATAGGATAGTGCTTTCACTTGTCTGAAAGTAGGAAAGAAGGCAGCAGCGTAGAGATGGATCGAGAGCCACAGTTCAGTCAGGAGGAGAGAATAGAGAGGGCAAGAAGTATAGAGTTCCCAGTAGGTTTTCAGAGTGAGCTCTTACTCATAGGAAGTTTTGAAAGATGTGATCTGGAGTCAGAGACACAAGCTTGAGAGGAGCCCATTGTCATCTGTTACTGACATTTGAAGGAAGTGAGTGGTAGTGTACATTACCCTCATGTTGAAATCAAAGGTACATAGCTTTGTTCTTTTATTTTTCATGTATGTGACCGTGCATACGTGCACATGTATGTGCAGATACTCACACAAGTGTGTGGCACGCATGTAGAAGACAGAAATGGGTGTCTGGTATCTTCCTTTACTCTCCCCACCCTATCATTTGGGACAGTGTCTCACCAAAGCTAGAGCTTGCTGGTGTGTTGGACTGGCAGACCAGGGAGCTGGGGACCTTCCAGTCTGTCCACTTCTTGCCCATCGAATGCTGGGATTCGATGCAGATTGGCCACAGCATGTAGCTCTTACATGGAGCTGAGGGTCTGAATCCAGGTCCCTGTACTTGCACGCTGTTTATTTCTGCACTATCTTAGCCATCTTTGCTTTTGTTTTCCTGACTAGTTCGTTCATCATGACTAGTTCCTTCATGTCTTCCAGAATAATTGCTGAAGGAAACCAAGGATGGAGCTGGGGCCTGGCTCTAGCTTTCTTTTACAGACTATTTTTTGTGAAGCTGTGTCAAGTCAGTAGTTGCTAGGTGGTGGAATGTTATGTTTAACAGTGATGGGAACTGAACCTACAGCATCATGCCAGCATGAGTGCCAGCATGAGTGCCAGTTTCTGCGCTTAGCTCCCGGCCTGGCCCTGATACTACTTTTTAATACATTTATTCAACTATTTTGTGATCCATCTGTGTCTTCAAAAATAAATATAATAGAAAATCATGTTAAATACCCAGTTATACTAGAGTTAACCAGTTTTCCAACCCATTCTGGAAGAATGCTACCAAAAATGGATATGAGACCAGTTTATGATTAATTTCCTATTTGTTAGTAAAGACACCCTGGCTCCTAGTGATTAGGGGTTTTTTGGAGTGGGTGAGGGGTGGTTTGGTTTTTTTGTTTTCTTTTGTTTCTTAGGGGGTTTTTTGGTATTTTTATTTTTTGTTTAATTGCTTGTATTTGTTATTAACTTATCCCATAAAAAATTATCTGGGTAGAAATAAAATGTTTTTATCTGTAGTTTATAGAAGGAAATCAGAAGTAGACATATATAGTGGATGGCATTTTCCTGTTTATCAGTTCTCACTGTTCCAAAAAGATCATAGACACCTGCACTAAAATGACAGTGATGTGGCCCCTGTGGTAAAAATGCCTTAACAACTATGAACCTGGCTTGAAATCGAAATACAAGAGAGCCATGTTTTGTAGGTGGCCTTGTTGCCTGGGGCATGGGTGTCTTCCTGGAAAAGATGAGAACTCACCCTGCAGATCCTGGCTGCCTATGGATTTGAGTGCAGATGCTAGCACCTTACAGCCCACCTGGACCTTGTAGCACTCTTGTCCTTCTTTCTTCTTTTCCCTCTGACCCTCCTGTGTCCTGCTCCCTCTGCCTGCAGTGAGCGCCTCCTTTCCCTTTTCTGTCACGTACTCTTAAACCCGAACTCCCTCGTCCCAGGGACATGCATCACCTGTCAGTGTCCATAGCTGCTCTGGGACTGGATTCTTGATTGTTCCACTAAACAACTTATGAAAGGTAGCATCTGTGAACATGCTGAGATCTGTATCTCCAGTGATGCCCAGTACACACTACATGCTCAAGAAGTGTCTATAATCGATACCTTAGGACAGTTTCCCTCAAAATTCTGACTTATCATTGACCTCAAGAAAAAAAAAATTGCCTTTCTTTGATTTTCCTTTCATTTTGAAAGCGTTAGTTCTTTATTGTTTTTATATAGCACTGTTTGAACATTGTTTAAATTGCTATATTCATCTTTAATTACATGACATTCTATGTGACTCTTGTAACACACAATATGAGCTATGTAAAAGCTACCTCTGCAGTGTTTGTCTTTCCTTAAAGCATGAATAATGCAGCTGCTTAAAAAATATTAAGTATTATTAACCCATGCGTAAAATATCGCAGACCTAGTAAAGTAAGATAATCATTCAATTCCTTATCAGCTATTTTTGAAAAACCGTAGCAATCTCTACATCTAGAAGAATGGAATAGACGTTTTTCCTGTTTCTCCTACTAAGGACTAGTGTCCATGTGTGTGTGTGCGTGTGTGTGTGTGTGTGTGCGTGTGTGTGTGTGTGTGTGTGTGTGTGTGTGTGTTACATACAAAAGAAGCCAGATAATGACAGTGCAGTGGAGTCCCCAGGTTCTCTGTTCACTGTTTCTCTCTCCTAGATGAGACTGTGTGCTAGGGAAGCCAGCATCCAAAACCTCAGCAGGTGTGCACATGACACAATGGCTCAAGCTCTCCTCAGCCTATATTCCGGAAAGCAACAGTCTTGTGAGACAGCAGACCTTTAGACAGTAACTGTTCAACTATAGCTAAATACCACAGAGAGAGCTACAGTTTCCTCAATAGGAAGCTCTGTCTTCTACCCTCAGTGAAGAGTCCTTTCAATCTCCTCCCACAGTGTGGGAGACAAAAGCAAGTGACTACAAAGCTTTCCACCATCCTGATGAGTAGGGCAGAGGAGCCTCCTGGAGAGTCAAGATTACAAGAACATTCACTCAAACAAGTTTCCAGTAGAAGCTCTTGGAGGCAGGAATGAAGCCTTCCTGCCCAGGGTGATGTAGGAAGCTGAGTACAGGGACGTGGGGAGCCTGAGTTCATCCCTGCTTTGCAGTTAGGATCAGCCTTCTTTCTGTCAAGGAACAGATGCTGAGTGCTGAGTGAGTTTTGGAAGGCATTTTCCTTTGCCTCTCTGCTGCTTACTTAAATAAGAGCTGCTGTCTGTCTCCTTAAATGATGACTAAAGGTATCCATGTTTCCTTTAAAAATTACTTGTGACCATTAAGAAGAGACTTTGAATAAAAAAGCAGTAAACACTCAGAACTTAGTGACGCTAGTGTTAGACATTCTGACCAGGAATTAAGCCAGCATAGTAACAATCAACAGTTATGAACATGGCTGTAACCCAAACCTAGAAAGCCCCACCCAGTCAAAGCAGGGAGTATAGAAAGAAGCACTAAATAAAGGGTTATAATTGAAAATATGGCAACTAGAACATAAGAAAAAGTAGCAGAAGGAAGAACAGTAAACAGTAGTTGAGAGTTAAGGTAGGACAAACAGCTCAGCTTTCTGGAAAGCAGGGAGAAGGAGCAGAGAGAGCATCTGTGTGCCTTTGGATTTGATGTTTATGGCATCAGCTCTCCAGCAAAAGAGGAGAAAGAGGGCAGGGCTTGAAAAATGTTCAAAGAAATGGCTTAAATGTTCTAATATTTGGCAGAAGATATAAATCTATACCCTGAATAGAATAAGCCCAGAGAAGACTATACCACAAAACATCAAATTCAAACTTACAAAAACTCAAGACAGGAACAGTGACAGAGACAAATACTTGAGACTGTGGCTGTAGGGAGAGGCCAGACTGAGTCACAGCTGCTTCTTAGAAACCATTCTGAAGGCCAGCAGGGTGTAGCTTGCTTCTTAAATACTGACCACTGTTTGCATAAGGCTCTGGGTCCAGAGAAAGTAACTTAGAAACTAAGGGCATTTTCAGATAAAGGAACCTTCTCTACATCAAGTACAAGAAGATGTCTGAACAGAAGAGGATTGTGGTGGCTATTCTTGGTTGTCAACTTGACTGCATCTTGAATTAACTAAAACCCAAGCAGCAGAATACTCCTTTGAGAGATTTTTTTTTTCATAATTAAATCATTTGAAGCAAGAAGAAACACTTTTAATCCAGATCTTTTGGGAAGATTTACCTTTAATCTTTCCCACACTTGCTGTCAGCCTACAAGAAAAACATGGAAGAAAGAAGATTTTTGTTCTCTGCTTGCTTGTTCTCACTCTCAATGGAGAGCCAATTCCTTCACCAGCACTAGAACCTACTTTGGGATTCCAGTGTGTACTGAAGAACAGCTGAGACATCCAGCCTCATGGACTGAACAACTACTAGATTCTGGGACTTTTTGTTAGTAGACAGCCATTGTTGGACTTGCTCTAATAAATCCTCATGAGAACCTTGACTAATACCAAGATAACAAAGGCGGTGAAGGAGATAGGAAAGAAGAGGTGTGGACAGCTGTGCAATTACACATCCTCTTCTTGCAGTTCCTCAGTTATATATGAAGACTAAAGCAAACACACTACAAATATGGATACATGAAATTAGCAAAGGAGCCTAGAGATAGATTATCAGTAAGTTTTCATCTGTAGTATATAAGCTACCTAAAATATATATATTCAACACAATTCTACAGTCAATTTGTAAGTCACAGGATGTAGAGAGAGTTGTACATTCATCCTATATAACTATTATTGACCCACTGTTATTGTGCACCATGTTATAGATAATAATAGATAATATTCTCAAGGACTTAAAATTTCTAGAAACAAAATAATTCCACAGTTATGTAATAAAATATTTCTAATCTGTATAAAGTGAGAATGCTCAATTTCAAAAATTAAAGATTTGGTTTACTCTACCATGCTTTAGACAGCCTTGCCCAACTGAAAGCCAAAACACATTTAAAATACAATTCTGAGTCCCTTTGAAAGACAGTGTGGCCACATGAACTATCAGCGTCAGCATCAGCCACTGGCAGCCTAACCCACAGCAATGTAGGCGCTGTGCTTATTACTACACCTGCTTTGCCATGGCCAGAGTTCCTGTATCCGTGTGACGGAGGTGCAGTGCAGATGTGAGTACCACCCACTGAGCCAGGGCAGCCCAGACTTCTCAATATAGCACTGGCATAATCCTTAGCAAACCCTTCCTAATTCTAAATGCAAGGCTGGGCACACCTTGTGATTCATTCAGTTGGTTATTACTAAAGTTTAGGCAATGAGGCTTCATATCCTTAAATTGACTAGGGGCTCTACAAAACTATTCTTATGAAATTTGAAATGTTAGTCTACCAGTTTAGATGTATCTGATCTAATCACCTTGTTTCTGAAACATCAACAGAATTTGAGTCACCACAAAAGGAGCATGATTTACAGTCTAACATCTGCCCTGCCGAGCAAGCATAGCTGCAGGCAGTCTCTTTTCCTTCATCAGAGCTGCCTGCTGCACTGTCTGAGTGTTCTTTACTTACAGCAGGTCTCAGGTCACCCCAACTTCTAGAGGACATGATGCAATCACACTGTGGTGTGAAAGAGATGGCTGTGCTTTACTGGTAAGGTAAAGAAGATGCAGAAGTGTCCACAGACACTGCAGAAAGCCAATTGTTCAGTGAAGTTTTCTAGATTTCTAGTTTCTTGTCAATGCAAGGGCCAAATTCTTAGTGAGGAGAGAATGAAGCCTATGGTCAGTTGGAATTATAATTATCATCAGTATGAACTTATGTTCCAGAATAATGTTAAAATAAATACAAAAACTCAGCTGAGGTATATACATAGACATCACTATACCTATGTTTCCCAGCTCTGCTGAAAATGCATTGGTGTTCATTTGAATGGATGATAAATAGACTTATCAAAGGAACTTGGATCCAATATAAAGGAGTTTCCCAAACTTGATCTAGAGCAATATTTTCAGGAAAATAATAACACTGGAAATATGAATGTATCCATGTGGATAGAAACACTAAATAAAGATGGGAGAAATGCCCAGCTCTTTGTGGTAGAATTCTAATTACATATTAATAAGTAAAGAAATAGGCAGATCCCATGTTGATAATTGCTTCAATCAAGAACCAAAATGGGATAAACTGAAAAAAAATAGTAAGAAAAAGGTATTTTCATATCTAAAAGAACTTCTACTATTCCATTACTAATTAATTATGAAGAAACCCATCATCATAAGTAGTTTGAAGAAAGTTGGCAGATATCTTAGCCAGCCAGGTAACCAGGCTCTTAGGATCAGCAATGATGAGAGATGGGGACATGCCACACATGGGATGCATGGGCCAGGGCACAGCACTGCTTCGCAGGAGTCTTCTCTTAGAATGTGAAGTATCAGCATACTCATTTGAGAGGTTCAAGTGGATCTTGCTGCAAGTGTCAGAAACAGCACAAAGTCTTGAAGCCACTTTTCACAGTCTAAAACATTGAGTTATAGGATATTGGACTAGATTGTGATCAAGACAATGATCACAATCTGAATGCAGCATAAAATACTAAAGTGGTTTCTGAACCAGGAAACAAAAGGCCATGGAGAAGCCTGTAAAAGTCATAGAAGCCTGCAGGTTAGCCGTGCTCTTGAGTAATGGTAATGTCGTATTTACTATAGTGCTTGTTAATGGGCTCTGCTGACAGGAAGCTGAGTAAAGAAAGGATAGACAAAAACCAGAAACAGTTTCTAACTAAAGGCCTTTAAACTTGCTGCTCAAAATAAAGCATAGAATGTTGTTTTTAAGGTTCTGTTTCTCTGACAAAAGTAAACTTTTCAACTTTTTAAAAAAATAAACTGTTAATAGGATAGAAGGAGACTATTGAAAACTAGCAATTCTGCTTTTATATATATATATACATATATATATATATATATATATATATATATATATATATATATATATATATATATATATATATATATATATATATATATATATATATCCTGTTCGAAGATCAATTGTTCTCAGACCTTTGACTCTTTCTGATCTGCTTCTACATTTAGGGCAATCTCAAAAGACTTGAAATTGGGGGTCAATATAAATCAAGCTTTTCTTAGTTTCCTCAGGACCTTGTATCAGGTATGGCTGGGTTTTAAGAAACACGTCATCATTTACCTAAAACATTGAAGGACTGGGAAGGCCATGAGGTACAGATATTCACTTCCAATGCTGAGGGTGGTGAACAGCTCTATCATCAATCACTTTACTCAGTACATAATTCATTCTATCCTTACAATAGGTCTGCATGATAATGCTTATCATTAACTAACTGGAAGACCAAGAGTCAAGCCAAGTCTCTGTAGTACCGAAGCATTCTGTCTTCTTTTTCTACTAAATCCAACAGGAAATACATACGTTAAATATGCCTTTCATAAAGGGAGCTAGCAATGGGTAGGTGGTTGGATCATCCATCCTTGCCCATCCATAAAGAGACATCTTGAGAACAGTTACCATGTCCAGTGCTCTCTGTATTTTCCAGGGCCTCCAAGAGTCACTGGCTTTCAAATTCTGTGTCTGGAAAAACTAAAGCAGCAAAATGGAAACAAAGCAAAAACTTCCCTGTAGCCAGTAGCAAATGGCTGCTCTCCTCATCCCTGTCTCCCTGCTCTAACAGTGCTTAATCCATTGTGTGTTTTCTATGCTGGCAGGACAAATCACTACACATTTGATGGCTCAAACTATACAAGTCAGTTACCTTAAGCCATTACAGTCTCTGCGGGATAAAACCTACACATACTTCCTCTGGAAGTTCACAGTGAGGACCTTTCTTTTTTCTCTCTCCTAAGATGTTGGCAGAAATGCCCTCCTGTTGATTGTAAAAGGACTTTATTTCCTTTCTGGCTCAGGCCTATTCTGGCCTCCAGAGGGTACTTGTATTCCTTGGCTCATGACCTATGCCATAGATTCTTTCCTGTTGCTGTGATAAACTACTCTGACAAAAGCAACTTATTGGAGAAAGAGTTTATTCCGGCTCAGAGTTCAAGGTACAGCCATCCCAGCAAGAATGGAAAGCCGAGATGACAGGAGCCTAAAGCATCTAGACTAGGTAGGGAGAGAGTGGTCTAGTCCCTGACTTTAGTGGGATTGCTTTGAGTTTCTCACCATTTAGTTTGATGTTGGCTACTGGTTTGCTGTATATTGCTTTTATTATGTTTAAGTATGGGCCTTGAATTCCTGATCTTTCCAAGACTTTTATGATGAATGGGTGTTAGACTTGGTCTAATGCCTTCTCAGCATCTAAAGAGATGATCATGTGTTTTTTTGTCTTTGAGTTTGTTTATATAGTACATTACATTGATGGATTTCCATATAGTGAACCATCCTTGCATCCCTGGGATGAAGCCTACTTGATAATGGTGGATAACCATTTTGATGTGTTCTTGGATTTATTTTTCGAGAATTTTATTGAGTATTTTTTCATCAAATTACCACACATTTGTGTCTGAAGTTCTTTTTCTTTGTTGGGTCTTTGTGTGGTTTAGGTATCAGAGTAATTGTGGCTTCATAGAAGGAATTGGATAGGATTTCTTCTGTTTCTATTTTGTGTAATAGTTTGAGAAGTATAGGTAGTAGGTCTTCTTTGAAGGTCTGATAGAACTCTACACTAAACCCGTCTGGTACTGGGCTTTTTTTTTTTTTTTTTTTTTTTTTTTTTTTTTTTTGGTTGGGAGACTATTAATGACTGCTTCTATTTCTTTAGGGAATATGGAACTGTTTAAATTGTTAATCTGATCCTGATTTAACTTTGGTACCTGGTATCTATATAGAAAATTGTCCATTTCATCCAGGTTTTTCCGTTTTTGAGCATAGGCTTTTGTAGTAGGACCTGGTGATGTTTTGGATCTCATCATGTTCTGTTGTTATGCCTCCCTTTTCGTTCCTGATTTTGTTGATTCGGATACCTGTACCCTCTACTTGTCTGGCTCAGGGTTTATCTATCTTGTTTATTTTCTCAAAGAACCAGCTCCTGGTTTGTTTGAACTATTCTTTGTATGGTTCTTTTTGTTTCCACTTGGTTAATTTCAGCCCTGAGATTGATATTTCCTGCTGTCTACTCCTCTTAGGTGAATTTGTTTCCTTTTGTTCTAGAGCTTTTAGGTGTGTTGTCAAGCTGCTAATGTATGCTCACTACAGTTTCTTTTTGGAGGCACTTGAAGCTATGAGTTTTCATCTTAGGACTGCTTTCATTGTGTCCCATAAGTTTGGGTATGTTGTGGCTTCATTTTCATTAAACTCTAAAAAGTCTTTAAAAGACCTACACTTTTATACATTTAATTTTATTAATTTATGGTTTTCAGTGTTTCCTTTTACCTGATCCTGCCTTATTTTCTTTTTCTATTCTTGTAAAACAGAAGCTTGGTATTATTTTTTAAATTAACATTAGCATTTAATCTTATAATTGTCCCTATAACTATCAATTTAAGGTCATCCCAAAATTTTTTACATTTAAAAAAATGTTTATTTTTGACCCATGGATTCTTTTTTTTCTTATTTTAATTAGATATTTTCTTTATTTACATATCAAATCTTATCCCCTTTCCTTGTTTCCCCTCTGAAAGCATCTCATCCCTTCTCTCCCTCCCCCCACCCACTTGCCCACCCCAAAATCCCCTCACCAAACCACCCACTCCTTATTTCTGGCCCTGACATTCCCCTATACTGGGGCATAGAACCTTCACAGGACCAAGGGCCTTTCCTCCCATTGAAGACCAACTAGGCCATTTTCTGCTACATATGGTAGAGCCACGAGTTTCTCCAAGTGTTTTCTTTGGTTGGAGGTTAAGTCTCAGGGAGATCTGGGGTACTGGTTAGTTCATATTGTTGTTCCTCCTAGGGGGTTATAACCCTTTCAGATTCATGGGAACTTTCTCTAGCTCCTTCATTGGGGACCCTCTACTCTGTCTAATGGATGACTGTGAGCATCCACTTCTATAGTAGTTAGGCACTGGCAGAGCCTCTCAGGAGACAGCTATATCATGCTCCTCTCCTCAAGCTCTTGTTGGCATCTGCAATAGTGTCTGGATTTGGTGGTTGTTTATGGCATGTATCCCCAGGTGGGGCAGTTTCTGAATGGTCATGCCTTCAGTCTCTGCTCCGGAATTTGTCTCTGTAACTCCTTCCATTGGTATTTTGTTCCCCCTTCTGAGAAGGATCAAAGTGTCCACACTTTGTTCTAACTTATTTTTGAGTTTCAGTGTTTTGCAAATTGTATCTTGGGTATTCTGAGCTTCTTGGATAAAATCTATTTAACAGTGAGTGCATATCATCTGTGTTCTTTAGTGATTGTGTTACCTCACTTAGGATGATATCCCCCAGATCCATCGATTTGTCTAAGAATTTCATAATTACATTCTTTGTAATAGGTGAGTAGTACTCCATTGTGTAAATGTACCACATTTTCTGTATCCATTCCTCTGTTGAGGGACATCTGGGTTCTTTCCAGATTCTGGCTATTATAAATAAGGCTGCTATTAACACATGGAGGAACATCTTCTGGGTATATACCCAGTAGAGGTATTGCTGGAACTTCCGGTAGTACTATGTCCAATTTTCTGAGGAACCACCAAACTGACTTCCAGAGTGGTTGTACAAGCTTGCAATCCCACCAGAAATGGAGGAGTGTTCCTCTTTCTCCACATCCTTACAAGCATCTGCTGTCACCTGAATTTTTAATCTTAGCCATTCTGACTGGTGTGAGGTGGAATCTCAGGGTTGTTTTGATTTGCATTTCCCTGATGATTAAGGATGTTGAACATTTTTTCAGGTGCTTCTCAGCCATTCAGTATTCTTCAGTTGAGAATTCTTTGTTTAGCTCTGTGCCCCATTTTTTAATGGGGTTATTTGATTTTCTGGAGTCCAGCTTTTTGAGTTCTTTGTATATATTGGATATTAGTCCCCTATTGGATTTAGGATTGCTAAAAATCCTTTCCCAATCTGTTGGTTGCCATTTTGTCTTATTGACAGTGTCAGCTTTGCAATTTTATGAGGTGCCATTTGTCTATTCTTGATCTTATAGCACAAGCCATTGGTATTCTGTACAGGAATTTTTCCCCTGTGCCCATATGTTCCAGGGTCTTCCTCACTTGCTCCTCTATAAGTTTCAGTGTCTGTGGCTGGCTTTATGTGGAGGTACTTGATCCACTTAGACTTGAGCTTTGTACAAGGAGATTAAAATGGATCAATTCACATACATGCTAACTGCCAGTTGAGCCAGCACCATTTGTTGAAAATTCTGTCTTTTTTCCACTAGATGGTTTTAGCTCTTTTGTCAAAGATTAAGTGACCATAGGTGTGTGGGTTCATTTCTGGGTCTTCGGTTCTTTTCCATTGATCTACCTGTCACTGTACCAGTACCATGCAGTTTTTATTACAATTGCTCTGTAGTAGTCAGGGATGGTTATTCCACCAGAGTTTCTTTTATTGTTAAGAAGAATAGTTTTTGCTATCCTAGGTTTTTTATTATTCCATATGAATTTGCAGATTGCTCTTTCTAACTCAGTGAAGAATTGAGTTCGAATTTTGATGGAAATTGCATTGAATCTGTAGATTGCTTTCAGCAGGATAGCCATTTTGATTATATTAATCCTGCCAATCTATGAGCATGGGAGATCTTTCCATCTTCTGAGATCTTCTTTGATTTCTTTCTTCAGAGACTTTATTGAGTCCTCTTAATTCAGAGGATTTTATTGAGTATTTTTACATCTATATTAATAAGGGAAATCGGTCTGAAGTTCTCTTTCTTTTTTGGGTCTTTGTGTGGTTTAGGTATCAGAGTAACTGTGGCTTCATAGAATAAATTGGGTAGTGTATCTTCTGTTTCTATTATATGGAATAGTTTGAGGAGTATAGGTAGTAGGTCTTCTTTGAAGGTCTGATAGAACTCTGCAGTAAACCCATCTGGTTCTGAGCTTGTTTTTGGTTAAAGGGCTATTAATGACTGCTTCTATTTCTTTAGGGGATATGGGACTGTTTAGATCATTAATCTGATTCTGATTTTACTCTGGGACCTGGTATCTGTCTAGAAAATTGCTCATTTCATCCAGGTTTTCTAGTTTTGTTGATCTGTAGTATGATCTGATAATTTTTTTTAATTTCCTCAGATTCTGTTGTTATATCTCCCTTTTCATTTCAGATTTTGTTAATGAGGATACTGCCCCTGTACCCTCTACTTAGTCTGGCCAAGGGATTATCTATTTTGTTGACTTTTTTCCAAAAACCAGCTCCTGGTCTGGTTGATTCTTTGAATAGTTCTTTTTGTTTCCACTTGGTTGATTTCAGCCCTGAGTTTGATTATTTCCTGCTGTCTACTCCTCTTGGGTGAATTTGCTTTTTTTTTTTTTTTCTAGAGCTTTCAGGTGTGCTGTCAGGCTGCTAGTGTATGCTCTCTCTAGTTTCTTTTTTGGAAGCACTCAGAGCTATGAGTTTTCCTCTTAGGACTGCCTTCATTGTGTTCCATAAGTTTGGGTATGTTATGGCTTCATTTTCATTAAACTCTAAAAAGTCTGTAATTTCTTTCTTTACTTCTTCCTTGACCAAGTTAACATTGAGTAGAGTATTGTTCAGTTTCCATGTTTTTGTGGGTATTCTATTATTTATTTTGTTATTGTAGACCAGCCTTAGTCCATGGTGATCTGATATGATGCATGGGATTTTTTCAATGTTCTTGTATCTTTTGAGGCCTGTTTTGTGACACATTATATGGTCAATTGTGGAGAAGGTACCATGAGATATTATAAAGGTATATATCATTTTGTTTTAGGATAAAATGTTTTATAGATACCTGTTAAATCCATTTGTTTCTTAACTTCTATTAGTTTCACTGTGTCTCTGTTTAGTTTCCGTTTCCAGGATCTGTCCATTGATGAGAGTGTAGTGTTGAAGTCTCACACTATTATTGTGTGCAGGGCAATGTGTGCTTTGAGCTTTAGTAAAGTTTCTTTTATGAATGTGTGTGCCCTTGCATTAGGAGCATAGATGTTCAGAGTAAAGAGTTATTCTTGTTAGATTTTTCCTTTTACCAGTGTGAAGTGTCCTTCCTTACCTTTTTTGATAACTTTAGTTTGAAAGTCAATTTTATTCAGCATTAGAACTGCTACTTCCACTTGCTTCTTGGGACCATTTGCTTGGAGAATTGTTTTCCAGCATTTTACTCTGAGGTAGTGTCTGTCCTTTTCCCTGAGGTGGGTTTCCTGTATGCAACAAAGTGTTGTGTCCTGTTTATGTAACCAGCTTGTTAGTCTTTGTTTTTTTATTGGGGAATTGAGTCCACTGATATTAAGAGATATTAAGGAAAAAAAGATTTGCTTCCTTTTATTTTTGTTGTTAGAGGTGGAATCATGTTTTTTGTGGCTATCTTCTTTTTGGTTGTTAAAAGATTATTTTCAGCCAGGCGTGGTGGTGTAGCCCTTTAATCCCAGCACTTGGGAGGCAGAGGCAGGTGGATTTCTTAGTTTGAGACCAGCCTGGTCTACAAAGTGAGTTCCAGGACAGCCAGGGTTATTCAGAGAAACCATGTCTCAAAAAACTAAAAAAAAAAAAAAAAAAAAAGATTATTTTCTTGCTTTTTCTAGGGTGTTTCTCCTTGTGTTAGAGTTTTTCATTTATTATCTTTTGAAGGGCTGGATTTGTGGAAAGATATTGTATAAATTTGTTCTTGTCATGGAATATCTTGGTTTCTCCATCTATGGTTATTCAGAGTTTTGCTGGGTATAGTATCCTTGGCTGGCATTTGTGTTCTCTTAGGGTCTATATAAAGACTGCATAGGATCTTCTGGCTTTCATTATCTCTGGTGAGAACTCTGGTGTAATTCTGATAGTCTGCCTTTATGTTACTTGACCTTTCCCCTTACTTCTTTTAGTATTCTTTCTTTGTTTTGTGCATTTGGCATTTTGATTATTATGTGATGGAGGAATTTCTTTTCTGATCCAATCTATTTGGTGTTTTGTAGGATTCTTGTGTGTTCACGGGCATCTCTTTCTTTAGGTTGGGGAAGTTTTCTTCTACAATTTTGTTGAAGATATTTACTGGCCCTTTAAATTGGGGATCTTCACTCTCTTCTATACCTATTAACCTTAGATTTGTTCTTCTCATTGTGTCCTAGATTTCCTGGATGTTTTGAGTTAGGATCTTTTTGTATTTTCTTTGATTGTTGCATCAATGTTTTCTATGGTCTCTTCTGAACTTGAGATTCTTCTATTTCTTCTATTCTGTTGGTGATGTTTGCATCTATGGTCCTGATCTCTTTCCTAGGTTTTCTAACTCCAGAGTTGTCTCCCTTTGTGATTTCTTTATTGTTTCTACTTCCATTTTTAGGTCTTGAATGGTTTTGTTCATTTTGTTCACATGTTTGTTGTGTTTTCCTGTAATTCTTGCCGGGATTTTTGTGTTTCCTCTTTAAGGGCTTCAACCATTTTAACTGTGTTCTCCTGTATTTCTTTAGGGGATTTCATTATGTCCTTCCTAAAATCCTCTATCAGCATCATGAGACATGATTTTAAATCCACATCTTGCTTTTCCAGTGTGTTGGGGTGTCCAGGACATGCAATGGGGGAGGTGGCTCTGTTTTCATGATGCCAACTAGTCTTGGTTTCTGTTGGTAAGAAACATTAGTAGTCTTGGTTTCTGTTGCATTTACCTTTCCCCATCTGATTATCTCTTGTGTTAGATGTTCTTGCTGTCTCTGGCTAGAGCTTGTTCCTACTGTTGGTCTGCAGGCCTGTGTCAGCACTCTTAGGAGACCAGCTCTCTCCTGGCGGAACTTGTGTACAGAGGGCTCTGGAACAGCCCAAGCTCTGGGTGCACATGGTGACTGGAAGGATCCTGTCCCAACTGCTCCACTGTTCTTGTGCCCCTTGTGCTCCTCACCACCCTGCTCCCGACAATTATTGGAGAGAATATGGCTATCTCACCTCCGAACCTGGGAGTGAAAGCACTCCTGAGAAAACAGGTCTCTCCTGGCAGGACCCATGCATAGCTGGCTGTGGAACAGCCTCAGCTCGCAGGTACCAACCCATGGATTCTTTAAAAATATGCTTATCTCTGTGTCTGCAAATTTGCATGGCAGCTTTCTGATGCTGTTGTCTAGTTTAATTCACTGTGGTCATAGAGATGTGTTTTGTAGAACTTCAGTCTTTAAAATTTACTATTTTGTATCCTGGATATCTTTGTATACGTGTGTGTGTGTGTGTGTGTGTGTTTGTTTGTATGTGTGTATATTTTATCTGTATGTTTGTGTGTGTATATATGTGTACATGTGTGGTTTTGTGTTGTGTGCATGTATATGTATGTTTGTATGTTTGTGCATGTATGTGTGGTTGTATATGTGGGCAACCTGGAGGTCATTTTCAGGAGCCTTTCTTAATTACTTTCTTAATTAATTCTTAATGCTTTGTCTCATTGAACTTGGAACCTCTATGCTAGTATAACTAAACCAAAAATTCCACCTCCCCTCTTTTTGCCTCCTGAGGACTGGGGTCACAATCACATGTCATTGTGCCCAGCTTTTTATATGGCTGCTAGGGTTAAACTCAGATCACCATGTTTGCATGGCAAGCACCTTATCCTTCACTAGCTCCTAATGATCCTGCATATTCTGTGTCTTCATGAACAAATCAGGTGTGCACTAGTAGGAGTGTGTCTGTATTGCTAGGTGGGGATTCTGTTAAGTTCCCACTGAGGCTGGCTTTACATCATGGTGGCCCCACTCTTTATCCTTGCTGTTAAGTTCCCACTGAAGCTGTCTTTACATCATGGTGACCCCACTCTTTATCCCTGCTGGTGTTTCATCTACCCAGTTATCAGGGTTAGTGTGAGAGGAGTTCCATCTACCCAGTTATCAGGGTTAGTGTGAGAGGAGTTCCATCTACCCAGTTATCAGGGTTAGTGTGAGAGGAGTTCCGTCTACCCAGTTAACAGGGTTAGTGAGAGAGGAGTTCCTTCTGGTACTGTGGGTTCATCTCTGCCCTGTGCACATGACTTCCTTCTCTTCTTGTGCCCTGTGCATGTTACATTTTCCCTGCTAGATTGAGTGTCACCATATGGTGTTTCTTTGCAATATCCTTATTAGCTCCACACACTACTTTGTCTGATGTTCACATAGTCACTCGAGCTTTCTTTGGTTTGATGCTTGTGCAATGCAATTTTCATCCTTTTTAACCTCAACTGCCCTTATTGTTAGGTTTAAAATATAGTTTTTGTAGCTAGCAGGTAGAGTGGAACTTGAGTGATTGATGTGTTGGTTTTCCATAAAGTCTGAGAGGTCTGTATTATAATACCTTGTTTAGAGTGTCTATCAGCGCAACTTTTGTTGTTTGGATTTAGGATTTTACCATTTTATTGTTTTCCATTTTTTCACTTTTCTGTTCTACTTCCATAACTTATTTTGATAATTTTAGTATATTTAATATTGTACTTTATTTTAGTTTTGATTGAATCTCTTTATATATATATATATTTTTTAGTATTAATTTGATAAGTTAGAATAGATGTATTTTTGAATTCTGGCTAACCCAGTCAGGGTGAGATTTTTAGACTAGACAAACCTTACTCCAAACGGTATACAGAAATCTTGTTGGAAGGCCAGGTTTATGTTCTAGTTGTTTTGCCTGATGTTTGTGTGTGTCAACAGGTATGATGTATGCATGTTTATGTAAGGGTGTGCATGCACATGGGGAGAGTCTGCTGCTTCTGTCATGCTCCATCCTTTGCCTTTAGCGTCTCCTGAAATACGGAGCTCAGCTATTTGCTAACTAGCTACTCAGGTAGCTCCAAGGATCCTCCTGTCCTGCTCCCACTCCAGCTCCCACCCCCGCTGCCGCTCCCCCTAGTGCTAGTGTTGCAGGCATGCATCACAACACCAACTGATGTCTTACATAGTTGGGTCCTAGATATCCTCACTGATTGAGCTACCAGGCCCTATTCCTAATGTAGCTCAGACTAGCTTTTTCTTTTCTTTTCTTTTCTTTTCTTTTCTTTTCTTTTCTTTTCTTTTCTTTTCTTTTCTTTATATTAGATATTTTCTTTATTTACAATTCAAATGCTATCCCGAAAGTTCCCTATACCCTCCTCCCGCCCTGCTCCCCTACCAACCCACTCCCACTTCTTGTCCCTGGCATTCCCCTATACTGGAACATTTAAACTTTGCAAGACCAAGGGGTCTATTTTCCCAAACATGGCCAAATAGGCCATCTTCTGCTACATATGCAGCTAGAGATATGAGCTCTGGGGGTACTGGTTAGTTCATATTGTTGTTCCACCTATAGGGTTGCAGACCCCTTCAGCTCCTTGGGTACTTTCTTTAGCTCCTCCATTGGGGGCCCTGTGTTCCGTCCAATAGATGACTGTGAGCATCCACTTCTGTATTTGCCAGGCACTGGCATAGTCTCACAAGAGACAGCTATATCAGGATCCTTTCAGCAAAATCTTGCTGGCATATGTAATAGTGTCTGGGTTTGGTGGCTGATTATGGGATGGATCCTCGGGTGGTATAGTCTCTGGATGGTCCATCCTTTCATCTTATATCAAAACTTTGTCTCTGTAACTCCTTCCATGGATATTTTGTTCCCTACTCTAAGGAAAAAAGAAGTATCCACACGTTGGTCTTCCTTCTTCTTGATTTTTTTGTGTTTTACAAATTGTATTTTCGGTATTCTAAGTTACTGGGCTAATATCCATGTATCAGTTAGTGCATATCAAGTGACTTCTTTTGTGATTGGGTTACCTCACTCAGGATGATATCCTCTAGATCCAACCATTTGCCCAAGAATTTCATAAATTCGTTGCTTTTAATAACTGAGTAGTACTCCATTGTGTAAATGTGCCACATTTTCTGTATCCATTCCTCTGTTGAGGGACATCTGGGTTCTTTCCAGATTCTGGCTATTATAAATAAGGCTGCTATGAACATAGTGGAGCATGTGTCCTTGGTTGGAACATCTTCTGGGTATATGCCCAGGAGAGGTATTGCAGGATCCTCCAGTAGTACTATGTCCAATTTTCTGAGGAACCGCCAGACTGATTTCCAGAGTGGTTGTACAAGCTTTCAATCCCACCAACAATGAAGGAGTGTTCCTCTTTCTCCACATCCTCAGCAGCATCTGCTGTCACCTGAATTTTTAATCTTAGCCATTCTGACTGGTATGAGGTGGAATCTCAGGGTTGTTTTAATTTCATTTCCCTGATGATTAAGGATGTTGAACATTTTTTCAGGTGCTTCTCAGCCATTCAGTATTCTTTAGTTGAGAATTCTTTGTTTAGCTCTGTGCCCCATTTTTTAATGGGGTTATTTGATTTTCTGGAATCCAGCTTCTTGAGTTCTTTGTATACATTGGATATTGGACCTCTATCAGATTTAGGATTGGTAAAAATCCTTTCCCAATCTGTTGGTGGCCTTTTTGTCTTATTGACAGTGTCTTTTGCTTTACAGAAGCTTTGCAATTTTATGAGATCCCATTTGTCAATTCTTGATCTTACAGCACAATTCATTGCTGTTCTGTTTAGGAATTTTTCCCCTGTGCCCATATCTTTGAGGCTTTTCCCCACTTTCTCCTCCATAAATTTTAGTGTCTGTGGTTTAATGTGGAGTTTTTTGATCCACTTAGACTTGAGCTTTTTACAAGGAGATAAGAATGGATCAATTCACATTCTTCTATATGATAACCGCCACATTTGCCAGCACCATTTGTTAAAAATGCTCTCTTTTCCACTGGATGGTTTTAGCTCCCTTGTCAAAGATCAAGTGAACATAGGTATGTAGATTCATTTCTGGGTCTTCAATTCAATTCCATTGATCTACCTGTCTGTCGCTGTCCCAGTACCATGCAGTTTTCATCACAATTGCTCTGTAGTACAGCTTGGGGTGATTCCACCAGAGGTTCTTTTATTGTTGAGAAGAGTTTTTGCTATCCTGGGTTTTTTATTATTCCAGATGAATTTGCAAATTGCCCATTCTAACTCAGTGAAGAATTGAGTTGGAATTTTGATGGAAATTGCATTGAATCTGTAGATTGCTTTCGGCGGGATAGCCATGTTGATTATATTAATCCTGCCAATCTATGAGCATAGGAGATCTTTCCATCTTCTGAGATCTTCTTTGATTTCTTTCTTCAGAGACTTGAAGTTCTTATCATACAGATCTTTCACTTCCTTAGTTAGAGTCACACCAAGGTATTTTATATTGTGACTATTGTGAAGAGTGTTGTTTCCCTAATTTCTTTCTCAGCCCATTTATCCTTTGTGTAGAGAAAGGCAATTGATTTGTTTGAGTTAATTTTATATCCTGCCACTGCACTGAAGCTGTTTATCAGGTTTAGGAGTTCTTGGTGGAATTTTTAGGGTAACTTATATATACTATCATATCATCTGCAAGTAGTGATATTTTGACTTCTTCCTTTCCAATTTGTATCCATCCCCTTAATCTCCTTTTGTTGTGGAATCGCTCTGGCTAGGACTTCAAGCACTATATTGAATAGGTAGAGAGAAAGTACGCAGCCTTGTCTAGTCCCTGATTTTAGTGGAATTGCTTCCAGTTTCTCTCCATTTAGTTTGATGTTGGTTACTGGTTTGCTGTATATTGTTTTTATTATGTTTAGGTATGGGCCTTGAATTCCTGATCTTTCCATGACTTTTATCATGAAGGGCTGTTGGATTTTGTGAAATGCTTTCTCAGCATCTAACAAGATGATCATGTGGTTTTTGTCTTTGAGTTTGTTTATATACTGGATTAAGTTGTTGGATTTCCATATATTAAACCATCCCTGCATTCTTGGGATGAAGCCTACTTGGTCATGATGGATGATCATTTTGAAGTGTTCTTAGATTCGGTCTGTGAGGATTTTATTGAGCATTTTTACTTTGATATTGATAAGGGAAATTCATCTTAAGTTCTCATTCTTTGTTGGATATTTGTGTGGTTTAGGTATCAGAGTAATTGTGGCTTCATAGAATGAATTGGGTAGAGTATGTTCTGTTTCTATTTTGTGGTATAGTTTGAGGAGAGTTGGAATTAGGTCTTCTTTGAAGGTCTGATAGACCTCTGCACTAAACCCATCTGGTCCTGGGCTTTTTTTNAAAAAAAAAACAAAAAAACCAAAAAAACAACAACAACAACAAAAAAAACCAGCTACTGGTTTGGTTGATTCTTTGAATAGTTCTTTTTGTTTCCACTTGGTTGATTTAGCCCCTGAATTTGATTATTTCCTGTTCTCTACACCTCATGGGTAAATTTGCTTTCTTTAATTCTAGAGCTTCTAGGTGCGCTGTCAGGCTGCTAGTGTATGCTCTCTCTAGTTTCTTTTTGGAGGCACTCAGGGCTATGAGTTTTCCTCCTGGGCCTGCCTTCATTGTGTCCCATAGTTTGGATATGTTTTGGCTTCATTTTCATTAAACTCTGAAAAGTCTTTAATTTCTTCCTTTATTTCACCCTTGACCAAGGTATTGAGTAGAGTGTTGTTCAGTTTCTCATGAATGTTGGCTCTTTATTATTTATGCTGTTATTGTAGACCAGCCCTAGTCTGTGTTGATCTGATAGGATGCATGGGATAATTTCAATATTTTTGTATCTGTTGAGGCCTGTTTTCTGACCAATTATATGGTCAATTTTGGAGAAGGTACCATGAGGTGCTGAGAAGAAGGTTTATCCTTTTGTTTTAGGATAAAATGTTCTGTAGATATCTGTTAAATCCATTTGTTTCATAGCTTCTGTTAGTGTCCATGTGTTTCTGTTTAGTTTCTGTTTTCTTGATCTGTCCAGTGATGATAGTGGTGTGTTGAATTCTCCCACTATTTTTGTGTGAGGTGCAATGTGTGCTTTGAGCTTTACTAAAGTTTCTTTAATGAATGTGGCTGCCTTTGAATTTGGAACATAGATATTCAGAATTGAGAGTTCATCTTGGTAAATTTTACCTTTGATGAGTATGAAATGCCTCTCCTTGTCTTTTTTGATATCTTTGGGTTGGAAGTTAATTTTATTCAATATTAAAATGGCTACTCCATTGGACCATTTGCTTAGAAAATTGTTTTCCAGCCTTTGACTCTGAGGTGGTCTGTCTTTTTTTCTGAGGTGGGTTTCCTATATGCAGCAAAATGTTGGGTCCTGTTTGTGTAGCCAGTCTATTAGTCTATATCTTTTTATTGGGGAATTTAGTCCATTGATGTTAAGATATATTAAAGAAAAGTAATTGTTGCTTCCTGTCATTTTTGTTGTTAAAGTTGGGGTTCTCTTCTTGTGGCTGTTTTCTTTTAGGTTTTTGAAAGATTATTTTCTTGCTTTTTCTAGGGTATAGTTTCCATCCTTGTGTTGGTGTTTTCTCTTTATTAACCTTTGAAGGGCTGGATTCTTGGAAAGATATTGTGTAAATTTCGTTTTATCATGTAATACTTTGGTTTCTCCAAAGTATCTATGGTAATTGAGAGTTTTGCTGGGTATAGTAACCTGGGCTGGCATTTGTGTTCTCTTAGGGTCTGTATAACATCTGTCCAGGATCTTCTGGCTTTCATAGTTTCTGGTGAGAAGTCTGGAGTAATTCTAATAGGCCTGCCTTTATATATTACTTGACCTTTTCCCCTTACTGCTTTTAATATTCTGTCTTCATTTAGTGCATTTGTTGTTCTGGTTACTATGTGTATTTGGAGAAATTTCTTTTCTGGTCCAGTCTTTTTGGAGTTCTGTAGGCTTCTTGTATGTTCATGGGCATCTCTTTCTTTAGGTTTGGGAAGTTTTCTTCTATAATCTTGTTGAAGATATTACTGGCCCTTTAAGTTGAAAATCTTCATTCTCATCTACCCCTATTATCTTTAGGTTTGGTCATCTCATTGTGTCCTGGATTTCCTGGATGTTTTGAGTTAGAATCTTTTTGCATTTTGCATTTTCTTTGATTGTTGTGCCCATGTTCTCTATGGAATCTTCTGCACCTGAGATTCTCTCTTCCATCTCTTGTATTCTGTTCCTGATGCTCACATTTATGTTTCTTGATTTCTTTCTTAGGATTTCTATCTCCAGAGTTGTCTCACTTTGGGTTTTCTTTATTGTTTCTACTTTCCTTTTTAGGTCTTGAGTGGTTTTGTTCAATTCTATCACCTGTTTGGTTGTGTTTTCCTATAATTCTTTAAGGGATTTTTATTTTTCCTCTTTTAAGAACTTCTAACTGTTTAACAGTATTCTCCTGTATTTCTTTAAGTGAGTTGTTAATGCCCTTCTTAAAGTCATTTACCAGCATCATGAGATATGATTTTAAATCCGAATCTTGCTTTTCGGGTGTGTTGGGGTATCCAGGACTGGCTGAGGTGGGAATGCTGGGTTCTCATGATGGTGAGCAGTTTTGGTTTCTGTTAGTAAGGTTCTTATGTTTGCCTTTCACCATCTGGTAATCTCTGGCATTAGTTGTTATAGTTTTCTCTGCCTGGAGCCTGTTCCTCCTGTGATTCTGTTAGCCTCTGTCAGCACTCCTGGGATTCCAGCTCTCTCCTGAGTCTCAGAGTACTCTCTGCATGTAAGCTCTCCTCTTTCAGGGAAGGTGCATAGAGGTCTGGTGCTCAGACCTGCCTCCTGCCTGAAGATGATGACCTATTGCTTCTGTAGTCTGCTCACTCACCCTCCACAGTCCGCGTGCTCACCTGTGCAGACTGGTCTCTGAGGGACCCAGGACACAAGATGGCTCCCTCACCTGCTCTGTTGGTCAGAGCCCTCCCTGGCAGCCACATCTCTGTGGGGTAAGGTGCCAGGATGTCCAGAGCCCAAAGCGGGGTCTGTCCCAGAAGCTGTGTTGCTTCTGCCTGTCCCAGCTGTGTAGCTTCTGCAGTCTGCTTGCTCACCCTCCACAGTCTGCATGCTCACCTGAGAAGACTGGTCTCCGAGGGACCTGGGACACCAAGCTAGCTTTTTCATACTGGCTATGTAGCTACATGGCAGATGACCTATATAAATGTGTGTGTGTGTGTGTGTGTGTGTGTGTGTGTGTGTGTGTGTGTTTGTGTGTGTGTGTGTAGCTGGTCCAAGAATGCCTGGCTGTAAACAGAACATCCAAGAATCCTGTAGTTGCTCAGTCCACAAGGCTGGATGCTTCAATTGATCTTCAGTATATGCTGGAATCCTGAAGAAATAACTCTAAAGCCAGTGATGGGATAGACTTGTTAGAAAGGTAAGGGCAAGCAGGCAGAGAATAAAAGCTTCCTTCTTCCATGTCCTTATATAGGATTCCAGAAGAATGTGTGGCCCAGAATAGATCTGAGTTAAAAGTGTGTCTTCCTACCTCAAAGATTCAAATTAGAAATGGATCTTTTAACTTCACATTAAGCAAAAATTCCTCATTTTTTTAGACATAGCCAAATTGACAACCAAGAATAGTCATCAAATGATTAATTTCTAAATGGAAACAATAACCAGATAATATTAACAACTAAACATGATATAACTATCCCACATATACTCAAAAATGCATTATTTAACCAAGTCATAACTACACCTAACATGATATACCTATTCCTCATACAATCATGAATGCATTTATAAACTTACCATAGGTGGCAATGTCCCTTAAAGGACATTCTTTTAGTATCTCAAACTTAAATATGATAGACATTGATATTCTTTTAATTTTTACATCACATGATAAAAAAATTGAGGAAAGAAAACAGGAATATCTGTGCAAACACATTCTTAACAAAATATGGCACACACTCATGGCAGTTACTAGTAGTAGTACATGATAATACTAAGAGATACCCTAAAAGATCTCCTGCTCTCCAGACATAATCATCCGTACCTCCATTGTGGAGGGGCAATCCAATTTCCTCCCCTTGCTAATCTGTGTCAACACCACTCCTAACACTTATCCCTTTCTTTTTTTTTTCCTTAGTGCATAAATGATTATTTATTCCTTTATTGCAATACACTATAATGATTTAGATTGTCAGTACATCTTAGATGTTCATACCTCAGATATGCAGAATTCATGTGAAGGAGGATATCTATCTATCTATCTATCTATCTATCTATCTATTTTTTTCATTTTTTTTCTCTTTATTAGATATTTTCTTCATTTACATTTCACCTGTTATCCAAAAATTTTCCCTTACCCTCCCGCGTCCCCGCCCTGCTCCCCTACCCAGCCCCTCCCACGTAATGGCCCTGGCATTCCCCTGTACTGGGGCATATAGAGTCTGTATGACCAAGGGGCCTCTCCTCCCAATGATAGCCAACTAGGCCATCTTCTTCCATATATGCAGCTAGAGACATGAGTGTAGGGGGAACTAGTTAGTTCATGTTATTCTTCCACCTAGAGGGTTGAAGACCCCTTCCGCTCCTTGGGTACTTTCTCTAGCTCCTACCTTGGGAGTCCTGTGTTCCAACTAATAGCTGACTGTGAGCATCCCTTTCTTACCCTATAGGTTTAAGGGCATCAGAAGCCCAAAATGACCAGGGGGAAATCTGAGCTTCCAGTTCAATGGAATGTTTGTTGTGGCTCCTGGAAGGACCACATCCCACTCTGCAACCAAAACTTCCAGACCAGCAGAACTTAAGGTCACAGGAACAGGAAGATAAGACTTTCCTAATGGGTCATTTGGAGTTATAGTAAATGGAACTATTCCCTTTCACTCCTTGATTCCAGGACCCTTGAGTTCTGGCTATGGAACAAACTGTACCATATATTAGATGCTGATTGAAAGCACATACCTCCTTCTCAAGAACCCTCCAGGTTGTTGCTACCTACTTGGCACTGTAACTGTGTCTTTAAAAGGCCATTCCATATTTCTGTCAGGCCAGCTGCTTCCGATGGTAAGGAACATGGTAAGACCAGTGGATTCCATGAGTGTTGCACTTCTCTGGCTGAGAAATGAGTTCCTTGGTCAGAAGCAATTCTGTGTGGAATACCATGATGGCAAGATAAGGCATTCTGTCAGTCCACAGATGGTTTTGACAGAAACATTACATGTAGAAAAGACAAATCCATAACCCCAAATAAGTGTCTTCTCAAGGACAAAGCATTGTCCTTTTTACAGAGGGTGTGGTCCAGTATAGTCAGTCTGCCACCACCCTGGGCATTAATGTTATATCTGGGCCCCAGTGTTGGTCTCTGCTGTTGATAGATCTGGCATTCAGCAGCAGCTGTAGCCAGGTCAGCCTTGGTGAGTGGAAGTCCATGTTGTTGAGTCCAAGCATAACTCCTGTCTCTGCCAACATGGCCACTTTGTTCATGTGCTCATTGGGCAGTGACAGGAATATCTGGGGAAAGAGACTGAGTCTCCACAGAACAGGTCATCCTAGCTACTTGATTCTGAACTCCTTCTCAGCTGAAGTCACCTTTTGATGAGCTTTCACATGGGACAGAAGTATCTTCATGTCCTTTGCCCATTTCGAGAGATCTATCCATATACTTCTTGCCCAGATGTCTTTATTACCATTTTCCATTCATTATCTTTCCAAGTCCCTGACATTCAGCCAATCCATTTGGCTACAGCAATGAGTCTGTGAATAATCACACATTTGACCATTTCTCCTTCAAAAAAAAATGACATGTGTAGTGCCTGAAATTCTATTCACTGTGAAGATTTTCCTTTGCCAGTCAGTGTCTTTGGGGTTCTCCCAGAAAGAGGCTGTTATGCTTCAGCAGTCCACTTCTAAACAGTACCTACAAAATGTGCAGAACCATCAGTAAGCCAGGCCAAGTGTTCTCAGTCAACAGACCACAAGGAACACCCCATAAGGATATAGGTGCATGTGTGGCAGCAGACAGCATTGTAATGGAAGTATAAGCCACAGGTGTTTGGGCAACTTTTTCCTGTAACTTGTTTGTGCCTCCAGGACCTGCTCAGGTCTGATCATGTATATATGCCATTCCATTTGATAATAAATTGCTGCTATGCAAGTTCTACTTTATGACTTGGTGGATCAAATAACACCCAACTCATGATGAGCATTTCAGGTCATATAGCAGTTTGGTGGCTACTATATATCTTACCAAATGTTCAGCTTCCAGTTAGACCCAATAGCAGGCCAAGAGCTGTCTTTCAAAGGGAGAATAGTCTGAAGATGATGGTAGAGCCTTGCTCCAAAATCCCAAAGGTTTCTTCTGTGTGGATCACCGATAGGGGCCTGCCAAAGGCTCCAAACAGCACCCGTCTGCCACCGACATCTCAAGTACCATAGGGTTTACTGGACCATATGATCCAAGTGGTAGAGCAGCCTGCAGAGCCGCCTCAATGTGGTGAAGAGCCTTCTGTTCCATGCCCCACACAAAGCTAGTAGCTTTCCAAGTTACTTGGTATATGACTAGAATGATACACCCAAGTGAGAAGTATAGTGGCTATAGGATCCAAATAGACCCAAAATATTGTGCTTTTTTTCTTGGTGGTGGGAGGAGCCAGGTAAAATAACTTATCCTTCACTTTTGAAGAAATATCTCTGCATGCCCCCCCACACACACACACACCACTGGACTCCTAAGAATTTCACTGAGGTAGATACTCCTTGAATTTTAGTTGATTTATTTCTCATCCTCTGACACATATATGTGTTACCAAAGAGTCCAAAGTAGTTGCTACCTCCTGCTCACTTGGTCCAATCAAAATAGGGCACCAATGTGTTACTTTTGGGAAGAGATAGACAATGAAGATCCTGTCTAACTAAGTGATGACATAGGCAAGAGAGCTAATATATCCTTGGGGCAAAACTGTAAAAGTATACTGCTGGCCTTGCCAACTGAAAGCAAATTGCTTCTGGTGGTCCTTATGTACAGGTACTGAGAAGATATTTGCTAGGTCAATAGCTGCATACCAGAAGATGTGTTAATTTTCTTAAGTAAGGTCACCACATCTGGCACAGCAGCTGCAGTCAGAGTCACCACCTGACTGAGTTTTCAATAGTCACCTGTCATTCTCCACAATCCATCTGTATCCTGCACTGACCAGATAGGAGAGTTAAAGGGAGCTGTGGTGGGAACTGCCACCCCTGCATCTTTCAAACTCTTGATGGTGGCATGAATTTCTGCAATTCCTCCATGGATGTGATTCATTATTTTCTTTACCAAAGGCAGCTAACTCTAAAGGCTTCCATCCATTTAGCCCTTCCAAACATAGCTCTTATTTCAGACCTACTTCCACTGGACTCTGTCTTATCTCCTACAAAAGCATTAATCCTTATTTTTTAAAGCAATTTCAAACTCAGTGCCTTAAAATGTTTAACTGATGACCCCAGCCTCTGCCTCACTGTTGTGGTTTTGGTATTTCTTTCCCTTGAAGGTTGAGATATTGCTGGTTTCATATGTCAGATAATTCTGGACTGAGATTTTGCAGAAGGGTTAGATTTCTGATTTTTTTTTTAGACTTGGGGTTTAGCAGACAGTATACCCAGTTGTATGTAGGCTGTAAGCAGTGAGCCGTTTCTGCAGGCTCCGGTTTCCTAATCAGTCACAGTACTATTTGGATCTGTCCTGTGCCTACTCCCCAGTGTCAGTGGAATGGGGAGTGACCTAGACTGTGTGTCAGTTCTGTGGTCAGATTCAGACATGAACAGTTTGGATAGAGAGCCAGGAGCTGATTAATAATCTAAGGAGGTCACTTTCCTGAGCATTTCCATTGTCGTGACGCAACAGAATGTGTGGTTCCCCGGAAATTCCCCTTGTCAGTTAACAAATCAAAGGTCTGGGGCTTTACTTACTCCTTGGCTGCTGCAGTCCTGCAGCTGCCATTCAAGGAAAGATGCAGAGGACTGGGAGGAGGACTCCTATGTTCAGTCAGGCCGGAGCTCCCCTTACTCCCAGTTTGCAGATACCTTGATCACTGTCATCATTGTCTCTACCTGGAAACCACTGCAGGGCTGAACAAAAGAACCTGGAAGAGAAATTGATATTTTTCTCTTCTTTGAGCCCCTTTCTAGTACATAAAATTAAACTGGAGCATCTCATCCAGGCCATAGTATACCACAGTTACTAGGAGTGCTGGTGTAAAAGAAGGACTCCAACGGTGGTGGAGGTACTTGAAAACCGTCTCCAGAATGCCTGCTGGACTCAACCTCCTAGCATCCACAGGTACCTGCTCTGTCAATCTCCCAGCTGTCATGGACCAGTTTGTGCCTTCTTCATCCCAGTTGACCCTTGCTTCGAATTTCACCTTGTCCCTGTTGGCAGATCCTCACAGACACCATGAACTACAGTTGTCACCTTGTCCCTGTTGGCAGATCCTCACAGACACCATGAACTACAGTTGTCACCTTGTCCCTGTTGGCAGATCCTCACAGACACCATGAACTACAGTTGTCATCTTGTCCCTGTTGGCAGATCCTCACAGACACCATGAACTACAGTTGTCATCTTGTCCCTGTTGGCAGATCCTCACAGACACCATGAACTACAGTTGTCATCTTGTCCCTGTTAGCAGATCCTCACAGACACCATGAACTACAGTTGTCATCTTGTCCCTGTTGGCAGATCCTCACAGACACCATGAACTACAGTTGTCACCTTGTCCCTGTTGGCAGATCCTTACAGACACCATGAACTACAGTTGTCACCTTGTCCCTGTTGGCAGATCCTCACAGACACCATGAACTACAGTTGCTGAGGCTTTTCCAGTGGGTTACACAGCTTGAGTATTCCATATCTGAAGTGTTTCCTGTCTGTCACTTCTTCAGATCTTAAGATTCTAGTGTAAAAGGAAACAGCTGAGCATACCTAAGCCAAACCATAAAGCCCAAAATGCCCTAACAGCCAAAACTTTTGCAGTTTTAAATTAGGCATTTTCAATCTGTGCCACAGATATTGGCATATTATTAGAAGCTAGGAAGATACAAAGTACCAAAAAAAAAAAAAAAAAAAAAAAAAAAAAAAAAAAAAAAAAAAAAAAAAAAAAAAAAAAAAAAAAAAAAAAAAAAAAAAAAAAAGCAGAATAGCCTGGAAAAGTACAGAGAGCAATATCTTATTCTCAGTTAAAGTTTCATCACTTTGAAGTTTGAATTCAGGAATTTGCTGGCATTTGCTTTCTCCATGGGTTTTCCTCAGCAGGTCAGTATTGTTGGGAACAGACATGGAAAAGCTGAGGCAGGTCCTTCACTGCCCCTTAGAGATGGCTGTAAAAGTTTCCATGAACAATCTAAAATGATGAGAGACAGATGCATATGAACCTTAGAATGTGAGTTTTAGAGTTCAGCACATATGCTAAATAGTGACTTCTGACTTTGACAAGTTCTGCCATCCATTCACAAGCAAACCTTTTAGATTTTTAAATGACCTGTGTTTGCCATCTTTGTTTTCCTTACCAGGAATTATCTTATGGCTAAAATAACAAGCATTCCCTCTTTGACTCTCAATTTCCAATATTCTTTACCTATTTTAAATGAATATTAATTTTGACATAATTAAATATCTGTAGAAATTTCACAAAGTTATAGATTTATAAAAATTCGGAGACTCTGCATGCCCTTTAGATGGGTTTCCCCCAATTCTGCAAAATTATAATTGAGGTCACAACTAAAATACTGACACTTGCATTCATAGTCAGGGCACAGAGCTCTGACTTCCAGGTCAAGGCTCCTCAGTTTCTTTAGCCACCAGCGCCTCCCCCACTTCTCTCCATGGCATCACTAGCCCCTGGTGGGCATTGTTGCCATCATTTTAGGAATGACATAAATAAACTGATGAAGTAAAATCTTCTTGGTTGGCCTTTTTCACTTTCCATGGTTTTTGGTGATTCGTCTGATTAGTGTGCATATTATAGCACAGTCCCTTTAATTGGTGAGAAGTAATATATAACTTATTATATCTGCTGTTCCTTGAAAAGTCTTAATCTAAGAAGTTTCTCTTGATTATGTATTCACTTTGGAATTTGTACAAAAGGCCTCAGGAATACTGTTAGTTCCCTTTTCTCCTCTTCTCCTGTTTGTCCTTATGTTTATCAAGCAAGGATTCTACCTTTCAGCCAAACCCCTAGCCCATCACATTACTTTGTAAACATCTAGGTTAACCAGTCATAAGGTATGGACATTGTTGTCTTCTAGAAAAAAAAATCCATATGCAAATAGATTTTATTGTCTCATTCCCCTTGTATTTCCAGAACTAGATGTGAGAACCTGAGGGAGAATTCTCATGTGTCTCCCAGGATGGAGACTGGTGACCACACTTTCCATTGCTGTCCCTGTGAGTCGGACCTTGTACTAAGTCTGCAGAAAACAAAAAAGAGAATGTTGCTGGGAATCTCTTTCTACAGTGAACAATTAGTGCTCACACTATATGTCAGCACTGCATTGTAAGCTCATACTGTAAGCCAGCACTGCATTGTAAGCTCACACTGTATACCAGCGCTTGCACTGTAAGCCAGACCTGTACTGTAAGCTCATACTGTATACCAGCACTGCACTGTAAACTCACCTTATGACAACACTGCATTATAAGCTCACACTGTATGCCAGCACTGCACTGTAAACTCACACTGCAAGCCAGTACTACACTGTAAGATCATACTGTAAGCCAGCACAGCACTGTAAACTCACACTGTTTGCCAGCACTGCACTGTAAGCTCATACTGTTTGCCAGCACTGCACTGTAAGATCACACTATAAGCTAGTACTGCACTGTAAGATCACACTGTAAGCCAACACTGCACTGTAAGATCACACTCTAAGCCAGCACTGTACTGTAAACTCACACTGTTTGCCAGCACTGCACTGTAAGCTCACACTGTTTGCCAGCACTGCACTGTAAGATCACACTGTAAGCCAGCACTGCACTGTAAACTCACACTGTTTGCCAGCACTGCACTGTAAACTCACACTGTTTGCCAGCACTGCACTGCACTCTGTGTTTATTAATCAGCTGTTCTATTTCTTCAACCAAAATTTCAACCCCAAAATGAGGAAAAGAGTAGAAACTTCTAGATCTTAAAGCAAAGGGAAAAAAAAAAAAGCAAAGGAAAACTAGCAGAAAAAAAAACAAAAAACAAGAACAACAACAAAAAAAAAAAAAAACAGAAAAATCTTTGCCAGGTATAATTTTGAGAAGGATTAATGTGTAGAATATATAAAGAACTACAAAAATTAAACACACACACAATAAATGTGCTAATGAATTTAACAGATTGTTCTCAGAAGAAGAGATATAAATCCTTAGTCATAAGAAAAATACAATTTCAAGTGACTTTGGGATTCTAAGTCACTGAAGTCAGAATATCATCATGAAAAAAATAATAACAAATGCTGGCAAGAATATGGATAAAGAGGGGGCCCCATGTACTGTCGGTGGAAGTGCAAATTGGTGCAGCTACTATGGAAATCTCTGGAAGCTTTTTTTGGAGACCAAAGATAGAGCTAACATATGACTCAACTATACCAGTCCTGAATCCATGGCCAAAGGTCTCGTATCCTACCTACTACAGAGATCCTGCACATCCATGTTCATTGCATCTATAATCATGATAAACAAAGAAATGGAGTCAGCCTTAGATGTCCTTCAACAGATTAAATGGAAATGAAAATATGATATATATATATATACACACATTCATCAATAAAGAAAATGGAGGTTTCAGGAAATGGGTACTAAACACCGTATTAAGATAGGCAAGCCCTATTTGGAAAGACAGACCTCTCATGCTTTCTTTCATGCAGACCCAGGAACTAGGAGGGGCCATGAAGGGGAGGAGGTAATAGACCACATGTGAAATACAGTGGAGAGTGAAATACATGGGGTAGGTAGGAGTTGGGAGGGAGACAAGTGAGTTGTGGGGAGAACACCAAACTAAGCATGTATGAAGTACCATAGGACACCTGTTCCTGGCAGGGGAGATGGCGGAGTCAGTAAAGTGCCTGCCCACAAGCCTGACATCCTGAGTTTGGATGCCCAGAACCCAAGTTTGAAAAATAAAAGTATACACCTGGAATCCCACCACTGAGAAGGCAGAGATGAGAAAATCTCAGTGGCTCACTATGATGTCAGTATAAACATGGAGTTCAGTATTAAACATGTCAGTATTAAACATGGAGTTCAGGTTCTGTGAAAGACCCTGTCTCTAAATAAATAAATAAATAAATAAATAAATAAATAAATAAATAAATAAATGTTTAGTCTTTAAAACAAAACAAGGGAGGAGTGGAGGAAGACACCCACATAGACCTCTGGCCTTCACTCACATATTGCATTCATACCCAAACACAAGAACTCTGTTACTTTGTTAAAAGTAAAATTTTTATTTTTAATAAAATGAAGTGCCAAGAATAAAACCATGAGTAATAAATAAAACTCTGGGACTAGGCCCTAAAGGATTTGAAATCAAAAGAGCCTAGGTTCTCACACCAAGTAGTGATGAAGGAGAATAAATGAAGAGATTACTTAATTGAATCGCAAATAGACTTTTCATTAGATGTAATAACTAAAAATAGAAAAATCAGTAATATCAAAGGCTAATGTTACCAATAGAGTTGGTATATTATTATGTTTGAAGTAGATGCATTAAAAAGGAAGAAAGCGAAGAAAAAGAAGGAAGAAGGGAAGGATATTCAATGGTTTACATACTAACAAACATGGCACCTATGCTATGATTCTATGAATCCTAATTGTCATTTTGCCAGCAGCAAGTACGACTGAAGAATTCTCTCTCATAACTATCTACTTTAAACAGCATTTCCATATTTATTTGAAAAGTATATATATTGTAATTGCTTTTCATATAATGATTATCCTTAAGTATCCGTGTAAAGGTTGATAAATAAAGAAAAATCTGCTGGTCATGCATGGGGGGGGGCCATACCTATAATGTAATACCAACATGCACAAGGTGAAGCAGGAGGATTGCTATGGGTTCAAGACCAGCCAAGGCTACAGTGTATAACCTTGTCCTCAAAAAACAAAAGAAGAAAAGTGTAGAGAGGAGAGGACAAACTCAGAGAAGGGAAGACTGCTGAGATCTGTCTGGTATAGTCCCCAGGCCTAGAGAAGGTATATTCTCACAGGCACCCAGGGGTGCAGACACTGCTCTTTTTCTCAACAGTAAAACTCAAGAGAAATCTTTGACTGACATCTTCAGTGGAATTAGATTAGGGTACGAATAGCTGCTGTTTAATATAATGTTGTGAGTATTCTGATTATAATTAAGATACATACTCTGTTCCAATGAAAATAAGTTCACCATTTAACTCTGTATTTGTTGTGAATGCACATTCCTAAATTATTATAATTAAAATGGACCTGAATATAGGAAGCAGAATTTCTTCTTGCCCCAATGTATACATTGACTCTATTCCACATAAGATATTACAATTAGCTCACTCTGAATACAGAGTTGGCATGTGAGAAAAACAAACCTCTATTATAACTTGTCAGTCGATATGATATTGAACCAAGTAAAAGGAAAAACTGCAGTGCTGTGTGTGTGTGTGTGTGTGTGTGTCTTACAACGGGGTGTGGCTCTGTCCTGCTTCTCGAGGAGTATGACAGTCAGACCAGCCTACATTCAGCTTCTGCCCCCTGTTCCTGTGTGTCTAGCAAGGCATTGGTTTGACCAGGATCATTTGCTTTGCTTTTTAACATATACAGTGGACTACTGTGAAGATCAGTAGACAGGAGTTGTGAAGCATCTCATGCAGAGCCTAGAGACCAGACATGTGGCTTGGAGAAGAAATGGGGAACCTCTGCTATTTATAAGCACTGCCCCTACCTATAAGTAAAGCTGTTCTCTTGAGCCTCCCAACCTTCTAGTGTGGTGCATTCCTTATATAAGAGATACAAAATTACCACTAACAAGAAAGCTCAGCGGACCTCAGAGCTGGGACAGCCCAACTGTCCTTTAAGAATATTGTAGAAAATTGTCTTAGGGCTTTGTGTATAGGTGTATATGGAACAAACGTTTCATATTTAGATTTGGTTCTGTCCAAAAGCTATCTCATTTATTTACATCAGTGTTAAAAAATCTGAAAATTAAATTATCTGTGGTCCAAGAATAGTCCAGATAAAGTGTACTGAACTTGTGATTCTAAAACAAGAATATTTCCAGAATTGTATCTGAAACTGATCTGACTTTTATTTCTTTGAGATACCCTGACAGAGGAATCTGACCAATTTTATGTTTATAAAGAAAGCACACTGCCCATTTTTAAAAGGAAAATTTCAAGATAAAATATAATCTAAACTCAGTTTCCTTTTTACATTTCAAAAGTTAAAATACTTGTGAATGTGGGACTGCCTTAATCCATGTTATTTGCTTTGCTCAGGAAAGGAAGGGCAAGGAGTCCTGGAGTCAGAAGCTCAGGGAGGTGGTGCAGGATGTGTGGGTAGACCCACCACTTGCCTTTGTGACATTAGCTTTTGAATTTGTGCATCCTGAATTTAGTGTATTTCCTCATCTTTTATCTTGCCCTCCTTATATGGTTAAGAATTTAGCATACAAGACACTACAGAAAAACTGGATGGTATTTAAATGTAATATAAAATTACAGGTTTATATAATATAGATTTTCCATCTGTACATGTAATGAGTATAATCTATGAATAGTCTAGAAGTCTTCAGGTAATACTTTGAATGTACATGATGTTTTAATCAAAGTTAGAAAAGTGCAGAACTCATGACCACCTTGAACAGAGTAGTTAGTAGCTGTTGTGCTTTGAGTTATATATCCACAGAAATCAGAAGACAGAAAATAAGCAGTTTCTTGGGTTATCTACAAGACAGATGACAATGTTGATTGAGTTGAGTGAGCACGTCACAGAAAACAATTATCTTGTGTACTCGATGAGTGTAGATGAAAATGAAAATCAGTTTCAATAAAGAAAGAGGCTTGCTCCTAGGAACCAAAATGATTTATTTCTAAGACAGGCCACCTACTGTAGAGGGCCCAGCCAGTTAAGAAGCAAAGGAGTGCCCTTCCAGTCGGCACCAGCACCGAGTCACCATGGGCGTGGAGTCGGCGGACACCCCCAAGGTCCCTAGAGGACTCTCCGCGCGATCTTGGGACCACTACTGAGTGGAACTCAACTTCTATTCCAATCCAATCACATGGGACCTGAGACAGCATTAGGGAAGCAGAAAATCAGGCAGACCAGGGGCACAAGTCCCTTCAGGTCGGCGCCAGCACCAGGTCACCTTGGGCGCGGAGTTAACAGACACCCCCATGGTCCCTAGAAGACTCTCCACACATTCTTGGGACCACTAACCAGAGAGATACCCGCTCCTCAAAGAAGACACCACTCGCAGGCACTGTAACACACCCAGGATCTTAGAACAACAGTATCCCAGGATAACAGGAGCTGGGTCACACCAGTATTTCAGGGTCTGAGTGGAACTCAACTGCCAAGAACCCAGACACACCCAGAATCTCAGGTTCACATGAGCCCACAATCAAATGATCACAGTGAAAGATGGACTCTGAGGACTCCAAAATCAACTGGGATTATAAGAAGGACAGGCTCCAATCAGATATATTGAGGACAGCAAGCACTTGAGATAATCAGATGGCAGGAGACAAGCATAAGAACAGAAGCAACAGAAACCAAGGTTACTTGGCATCAGCAGAACCAAACTTTCCCACCATGGCAAGTCTTGGATACACCATCACACCAGAAAAGCAAGACATGGATATAAAGTCACATCTCATGATGATGATAGAGGACTTTAAAAAGGAAACACAAGAAAACATAGGTAAACAACTAGAAGCATTTAAAGAGGAAACACAAAAATCCCTTAGAGAGTTACAGGAAAACAATACCAAGCAGGTGAGGGAATTGAACAAAACCATCCAGGATCTAAAAATAGAAGTATAAACAATAAAGAAAACCCAAAGTGAGACAACTCTGGAGATAGAAACCCTAGGAAAGAAATCGGGAACCATAGATATGAGCATCAGTAACAGAATACAAAGAGATGGAAGAGAGAATCTCAGGTGCAGAAGATTCCATTGGGTTCATGGACACAACAATCAAAAAAAAAAATGCAAAATTCAAAACATCCAGGAAATCCAGGACACAATGAGAAGACCAAAGCTACTGATAATAGGAGTAGATGAGAATGAAGATTTTCAACTTTAAGTGCCAGCAAATATCTTCAACAAAATTATAGAAGAAAACTTCCCATACCTAAAGAAAGAGATGCCCATGAACATACGAGAAGCCTAAAGAACTCCAAATAGACTGGACCAGAAAAGAAATTCCTCCCGACACATAATAATCAGAACAACAAATGCACTAAATAAAGACAGATATTAAAAGCAGTAAAGGAAAAAGGTCAAGTAAGATATAAAGGCAGGCCTATTAGAATTACTCAAGCCGGGCGTGGTGGTGCATGCCTTTAATCCCAGCACTTGGGAGGCAGAGGCAGGCAGATTTCTGAGTTCAAGGCCAGCCTGGTCTACAAAGTGAGTTCCAGGACAGCCAGGGCTACACAGAGAAACCCTGTCTTGAAAAACCAAAAAAAAAAAAAAAAAAAAAAAAAAAAAGAATTACTCCAGACTTCTCACCAGAGACTATGAAAGCCAGAAGATCCTGGACAGATGTTATACAGACCCTAAGAGAACACAAATGCCAGCCCAGGTTACTATACCCAGCAAAACTCTCAAATACCATAGATGGAGAAACCAATGTATTCCATGACAAAATCAAATTCACACAATATCTTTCCACAAATCCAGCCCTTCAAAGGATAATAACAGAAAAACACCAATACAAGGACAGAAACTACACCGTAGAAAAAGCAAGGAAGTAATCATTCAACAAACCTAAAAGAAAACAGCCACAAGAACAGAATTCCAACTCTAACAACAACAATGACAGGAAGCAACAATTACTTTTCCTTAATATCTCTTAATATCAATTCCCCAATAAAAAGACATAGACTATTAGACTGACTACACAAACAGGACCCAACATTTTGCTGCTTACAGGAAACCCACCTCAGTGACAAAGGCAGATACTACCTCAGCAAATGGTCTGAAGAAACAAATTGGAGTAGCCATTCAATATCAAATAAAATTGACTTTCAACCCAAAGATGTCAAATAAAGAAGGAGGTGCACTTCATACTCATCAAAGGCAAAATCTTCCAAGAGGAACTCTCAATTCTGAATATCTATGTTCCGAATACAATGGCAGCCATATTCATTAAAGAAACTTTAGTAAAGCTCAAAGCACACATTGCACCTCACACAATAATACTGGGAGACTTCAGCATCGCATGCTCATTAATGGACAGATCCTGGAGCTGAAACTAAACTAAACAGTGAAACTAACAGAAGTTATGAAACAAATGGATTTAACAGGTATCTACAGAACATTTTATCCTAAAACAAAAGGATATGCCTTCTTCTCATGGTACCTTCTCCAAAATTAACCATATAATTGGCCACCAAACAGGCCTCAACAGATACAAAAATATTGAAATTGTCCCATGCATCCTATCAGATCACCATTGACTAAGGCTGATATTCAAGAACAACATAAATAAAAGAAAGCCAACATTCACGTGGAAACTGGACAACACTCTACTCAATGATACCTTGGTCAAGGAAGAAATAAAGAAATTAAAGACTCTTTAGAGTTTAATGAAAATGAAGCCACAACCTTCCCAAACTTATGGGACACAATGAAAGCATTCCTAAGAGGAAAGCTCATAGCTCTGAGTGCCTCCAAAAAGAAACTGGAGAGAGCATACACTAGCAGCTTGACAGCACACCTAAAAGCTCTAGAATTAAAGGAAGCAAATTCACCCAAGAGGAGTAGACAGCAGGAAATAATCAAATGCAGGGCAGAAATCAACCAAGTGGAAACAAAAAGAACTATTCAAAGAATCAACCAAACCAGGAGCTGGGTTCTTTGAGAAAATCAACAAGATAAATAAACCTTTAGTCAGACTCACTAGAGGGCACAGGGACAGTATCCTAATTAACAAAATCAGAAATGAAAAGGGAGACATAACAACAGATCCTGAGGAAATCCAAAACATCATCAGATCCTTCTACAAAAGGCTATATTCAACAAAACTGGAAAACCTGAATGAAATGGACAGATTTCTACACAGATACCAAGTACCAAAGTTAAACCGGGATCAGATTAATGCCCTAAACAGTCCTCTATATCCCCTAAAGAAGAAGCAGTCAGTAGTCTACACACACACACACATACACTCTCTCTCTCTCTCTCACACACACACACACACAAAGCCCAGGAACAGATGGGTTTAGTGCAGAGTTCTATCAATCAGACCTTCAAAGAAGACCTAATTCCAGTTCTTCTCAAACTATTCAACAAAATAGAAACTGAAGGTACTCTACCCAATTCATTCTATTAAGCCACAATTACTCTGATACCTAAACCACATAAAGACCCAACAAAGATAGAGAACTTCAGACCAATTTCCCTTATGAATATCAATGCAAAAATACTCAATAAAATTCTCGCTAACTGAATCCAAGAACACATCAAAAGGATCATCCATCATGACCAAGTATGCTTCATCCCAAGAATGCAGGGATGGCTTAATATATGGGAATCCATCAACGTAATCCACTATATAAATAAACTCAAAGACAAAAACCACATGATTATCTCCTTAGATGCTGAGAACACATTTGACAAAATCCAACACCAATTCATGATAAAAGTCTTGGAAAGATCAGGAATTCAAGTCCCTTACCTAAATATAATAAAAGCAATCTACAGCAAACCAGTAGCCAACATCAAAGTAAATGGAGAGAAGCTGGAAGCAATCCCACTAAAGTCAGGGACTAGACAAGGCTGCACACTTTCTCCCTACATATTCAATATAGTATTTGAAGTCCTAGCTAGAGCAATTCGACAACAAAAGGAGGTCAAGGGGATACAAATAGGAAAGGAAGAAGTCAAAATATCACAATTTGAAGATGATATGATAGTATATATAAATTACCCTAAAAATTCCACCAGAGAACTCCTAAACCTGATAAACAGCTTCAGTGAAGTAGCTGGATATAAAACTAACTCAAACAAATCAATGGCCTTTCTCTACACAAAGGATAAACGGACTGAGAAAGAAATTAGGGAAACAACACCCCTCACAATAGACACAAATAATATAAAATACCTTGGTGAGACTCTAACTAAGGAAGTGAAGGATCTGTATTATAAGAACTTCAAGTCTCTGAAGAAAGAAATTGAAGAAGATCTCAGAAGATAGAAAGATCTACCATGCTCATTGATTGGCAGGATCAATATATTAAAAATGGCTATCTTGCCTAAAGCAATCTACACATTCAATGCAATCCCCATCAAAATTCCAGCTCAATTCTTCAACAAATTAGAAAGGGCAATTTGCAAATTCATCTGGAATAACAAAAAACCTAGGATAGCAAAAACTCTTCTCATCAATAAAAGAACCTCTAGTGGAATCACCATACCTGACCTTAAGCTTTACTACAGAGCAATTGTGATTCAGAAAAAAAAACTGCATGGTACTGGTACAGTGACAGACAGGTAAATCAATAGAATACAATTGAAGATCCAGAAATGAACCCACACACCTATGGTCACCTGATCTTTGACAAGGGAGCTAAAACCATCCAGTGGAAAAAAGCATTTTCAACAAATGGTGCTGGCACAACTGGCAGTTATGATGTAGAAGAATGCGAATTGATCCATTCTTAACTCCTTGTACAAAGCTCAAGTCTAAGTGGTTCAAGGAACTCCACATAAAACCAGAGACACTGAAACTTATTGAGGAATAAGTGGGGAAAAGCCTTGAAGATATGGGCACTGGGGAAAATTTCCTGAATAGAACATCAATTGCTTGTCCTCTAAGATCAAGAATTGACAAATGGGACCTCATAAAATTGCAAAGCTTCTATAAGGCAAAAATCACTGTCAATAAGACAAAAAGGCCACCAACAGATTGGGAAAGGATCTTTACCAATCCTAAATCACATAGGGGACTAATATCCAGTATATATAAAGAACTCAAGAAGGTAGACTCAAGAAAATCAAATAACCCCATTAAAAATGGGGTACAGAGCTTAACAAAGAATTCTCAACTGAGGAATACGGAATGGCTGAGAAGCACCTGAAAAAATGTTCAACATTCTTAATCATCAGGGAAATGCAAATCAAAACAACCCTGAGATTCCACCTCACACCAGTCAGAATGGCTAAGATCAAAAATTCAGGTGACAGCAGATTCTGCTGAGGATGTGGAGAAAGAGGAACACTCCTTCATTGTTGGTGGGATTGAAAGCTTGTACAACCACTCTGGAAATCAGTCTGGCGGTTCCTCAGAAAATTGGACATAGTACTACTGGAGGATCCTACAATACCTCTCCTGGGCATATACCCAGAAGATGTTCCAACTAAAGACACATGCTCCACTATGTTCATAGCAGCCTTATTTATAATAGCCAGAAGCTGGAAAGAACCCAGATGTCCCTCAACAGAGGAATGGATACAGAAAATGTGGTACATTTACACAATGGAGTACTACGCAGCTATTAAAAACAATGAATTTATGAAATTCTTGGGCAAATGGCTGGATCTTGAGGATATCATTCTGAGTGAGGTAACCCAATCAGAAAGAACTCACATAACATGTACTCATTGATAATTGGATATTAGCCCAGAAACCTAGAATACCCAAGATACAATTTGCAAAACACATGAAACTCAAGAAGAACAAAGACCAAAGTGTGGACACTTCGCCCCTTATTAGAATTAGGAACAAAACACACATGGAAGGAGTTACAGAGATCAAGTGTGGAGCTGAGGCAAAAGGATGGACCAACCAGAGACTGCTACAGCCAGGGATCCATCCCATAATCAGCCACCAAACCCAGACACTATTGCATATGCCAGCAAGATTTTGCTGAAAGGGCCCTGATATAGCTGTCTCATATGAGGCTATGCCAGTGCCTGGCAAACACAGAAGTAGATGCTCACAGTCAGCTATTGGATGGTACACAGGGTTCTCAATGGAGGAGCTAGAGAAAGTACCCAAGAAGCTGAAGGGGTCTCCAACCCTATAGGTGGAACAACAATATGAACTAACTAGTACCCCCAGAGCTTATGTCTCTAGATGCATATGTAGTAGAGGATGGCCTAGTCGGCCAGCATTGGGAAGAGAGGCCCCTTGGTCTTGCATACTTTATATGCCCCAGTACAAGGGAATACCAGGGCCAAGAAGTGGGAGTGGGTGGATAGGGGAGCTGGGTGGGGAGTGGGGGAGGGTATAGGGTACTTTCGGGATAGCATTTGAAATATAAATGAAGAAAATATCTAATAAAAATTTGAAGAAAAAAAAAAAAGAAGCAAAGGAGCCTCTGGGTGGTCCTTCCTTCAGTCTCCACTCTGAGCTTTGTCTCTGTAGCTCCTTCCATGGATATTTTGTTCCCCCTTCTAAGAAGTATCCACACTTTGGTCTTCCTTCTTGAGTTTCATGTGTTTTGCAAATTGTATCTTAGCTATTCTGAGCTTCTGGGCTAATATCCACTTATCGATGAGTGCTTGGGTTACCTCACACAGAATGATATCCTCCAGATTCATCCATTTGCTTATGAATTTCATAAATTCATTGTTTTTAATAGCTGAGTAGTACTCCATTGTGTAAATGTACCACATTTTCTGTATCCATTCCTCTTTTGAGGGACATCTGGGTTCTTTCCAGCTTCTGGCTATTAGGCTGCTATGAACATAGTGGAGCATGTGTCCTTATTACAAATTGAAGCATCTTCTAGGTATATGCCCAGGAGTGGTATTGCTGGATCCTCTGGTAGTACTATGTTCAATTTTCCGAGGAAATCTACCAAACTGATTTCTAGAGTGGTTGTGCAATCCCACCAGCAATTGAGGGGTGTTCTTTTCCTCCACATCCTCGCCAGCATCTTCTGTCACCTGAATTTTTGATCTTAGCCATTCTGACTGGTGTGAGATAGAATCTCACCTGCCCCACCTGGGGATCCATCCCATAAACAACCACCAAACCCAGACACTATTGCAGATGCCAACAAGAGCATGCTGACAGGAGCCTGATATAGCTGTCTCCTGAGAGGCTCTGCCAGTACCTGGCAAATACAGGAGTGGATGCTCACAGTTATCCATTGGACTGGAACTCAGGGTCCCCAATGAAGGAGCTAGAGAAAGTACCCAAGGAGCTGAAGGGGTTTGCAGCCCTATAGGAGGAACAACAATATGAACTAACCAGTAACCCCAGATCCCCCTCAGACTAAACCACTAATCAAAGAAAACACATGGTGGGACTCGTGGCTCTATCTGCCTATGCAGCAGAGGATGGCCTAGTTGGTCATTAATGGGAGGAAAGACCCTTGGTCCTGAGAAGGCTCTATGCCCCAGTATAGGTGAATGCCTAGGCCAGAAAGCTGGAGTGGTTGGGTTGGGGAGCATGGCAAGGAGGTAGGGGATAAGGGATTTTCAGAGAGAAAAATAGGAAAGGGGATATCATTTGAAATGTAAATAAAGAAAATATCTAATAAAAAAAAAAGAAACAAAGGAATGAGTGGGACCCTTCAGTCATCTCTTAACACATGTCAGCATCAAACATTTTCCCATGGCCTATAAGTTATACAGAGCCATTAAGATGCAAGCCAAACCCTTGTCGGCTCATTAGTCACAGTGTGGAGTAGATTGTGTCCTCCAGAGCTTCGGGGAAGCAGGGACCATGGAGCCGCAGTGCTGCCATACAGATCCCACAGTCGCCATTCCAAAAGAAGCATGTTCTGCTTCTCTTAAACCTTTGAATTCAGGAAAATAGTGCTATGGTTAAATTAAATGTTTAGAGGCAGAAACCAAAGGGAAATAGATTTGTTTAGAAAGCAGTTTTGCTGATATGTCTAGCTACAGGCAATTACTTAATCTGCTTTTTAGCAAAATTACACAACTCAACTGAAAGGATGGTGTGTGTGTGTGTGTGTGTGTGTGTGTGTGTGTGTGTGTGTGTACACGTGCGAGAGAGGGAGAGAGAGAGAGACAGAGACAGACTCGGAGCCAATGCACAACTTTAAATGTTCTGATAGGTGACTGTGGTATGATCAGAGACAACAAAGGTAGATTGGTAGATTTTCCATGATTGATCATTAAGTGAGAAAGTTCTCTAGGCTCTCCCACTTTGTCTGAGTTGTGCTTAGTGTAAATAGATGAAGCACAGCTCTGAAACATAAGGTGCTTTGGAAATTCCAGCATTCACAGCACTTGAATCTAAAGCAAATGCATTATAGATTACAAAAATAAGTAGAATACATTTTTAGCTTTCAGGTATGTGCCCTACAGTTTCAAGAAGGATCATATGTTCTAACATGATAAATGAATTCTTACTTTGAAAAACTTGAAAAACAATTAGGTGGTAAAATAGCTTTTTATAGAGAATGTGTTTCTCTCAGTAAAAGACAATGAGTGCGACTCAGATGCAGAAAATGAGCAAAACCATGATCCGAATGTGGAAGAGTTTCTGCAGCAACAAGACACCGCCGTCATTTATCCTGAGGCACCTGAAGAAGACCAGCGGCAGGGCACACCAGAAGCCAGCGCTCATGATGAAAACGGTGAGTACAGCTTAGAATGTGGTCCTCGTTCTCAGTGTAAAGAAAGGGTTGCTCTTTCTATTCCTCTATTATGGGAGCATATTTCTACTAAAGGGAGCACTTAAGAGAAGCAGATTCTTGTGGGCACTCATGAGGAGAATCAGTACAGCATGGAGTTGTTGACTACTCACAGAGTGACAAGCCAGGCGTGTCTCCAGTGCTTCAGTCACCTTCCACTGAGATGGCAGCTGCTGGCAGAAGTGAGGAGGAGTTTAGCCCATTCTGTTTTTTGATTGTCTTGGTTTGTTTCTTGTTATTGCTTTAGCAAGTAAAAGATGGTAGGCTTAGCTGAAAGCACACACACTTGGGCAGGTTGTTTCTCTGGATCTGCTTTAGTCCAGGATGAATTTCCAATGAGTAAAAAAAGGGAAAACACAATCAAAATATGTTCAGAACTCCTAAACTCAGCTGCCAAAGTCCCCTCCCAAGAACAGTAATCAAATGCAAATCACATGTAAAAGTTCCTGTAAATAATTTCTCTTCATATTTTACTGAGACTAGGAAGATACTTGAAATTTTCAAGGATTTGAAGAGTTTTAATTTCTTAACTTTATCTTTAGTTTTCCAGGGTTCTCAATTGAGTGGATAGATTGAGCTTAATGTTCAAACAATCAGCTTTGGACTTTTTGGAGGAAATTGAGAAAAGGTGGTATGAGTAAAGAAAAGAGTACTGAGATGTAAATCAGTTGGTAGAGTCCTAAGTATAAGCAGAAATATTTAGAAGGCAGCTTGACAGCATAACCATTTACCAAGATAGTGGTAACAGGGTCCCACCTAAGACCTCCACAGCCATGGGCTTTGGACCACGTTAACAGAATTAGACATGAATTAGACATGAACAAGCCTCAAAAAGCTATTGCTTATCCCCAGAGCAGTCATGCCACCGTCTCTCAGCTGGCGCATCCTTCCTGGCAGGTCAGTACTCTAGCATGTAGGTTCTACAGTGGTAAGTTGATTGACAGCTTTCCCTCCCTAATGACCTCCATAGTAGCTTCCAGTATATGAAAGCTAGCCAGCAGGAAGTTTCCCAGTTAGTTTGAGATTAATTTCTCTATGTCCTGAAACAAAAGTGTATGGTATCTTCAGGATTATGGTCTTACCATCTAGTTCTGATGCTCAGCCAAGAGTATTGCAGCAGGATGTGTTCTGGGGAGCTTCAGAGGTCTTCCTGACCAACAGTACATCAGCACCAAGCACTATGGCTCATTTAGTGTGCATGCCTTCTGAGGGAGCATTGTCCACCTGGGCATGCTACTTTCATCCAGAGTCCTTTTTTAAATTATATTTTTATTAATTAATAAGGCTTTTCATACATCCGTGGTTTTGATTAATTCACCCCAGCTCCTCATTCTATGATCCTGAAAACAAATTCACATTTACTTTTTATTGGTTTTTGCTAGTGACCTAAAAGAATAAATTCATGCCTCATGTTTAAGAGAATCCAGTGTACTGATTTATGAAAATAAATTTGTCCAGATATCATGACCGATCTGTTGTTTTCCCAACTCATTAACAGCTTACTTCCTGGTTGCAAGACAAATCATGAAAACAAGCCGTAGGAAGCAGTGAGCACGCATAGCTCTCTGGCTCTGAAGTAAGAGGAGTTTGGTTAATGGAGCCACAGGATATGGCCATGCCAGTGCACAGCCAGAACAGACCTCGCTTCTTGGCATTCAAGCCATATAAACTCCCTAAGACATGATGGGCATGCTGACAAGGGAGACGTTCAAAATGCTGGTTTCCCACTGTCCTGTGCAAAATATAACATATATCTCCAAAAGAAGAGACTCTGTTAACATGATCCCTAACCAAACTCTCTATATCAAGTGTACTTGCAAGCTCGTAGCTAAAGATGCCACAATGAAATCTGGAACTCTGGCTATTTAATTCCACTCACAGATCTGCACATATTTCAACATGCTTGAGTAGTCATTTAAAGTTCAGGTTTTCAATCCCTCCTCCGCATACTGGTCTTTAAAGTGAGATGTTTAGTCCATATGGACTTGAAATCCAGGACAGCACTGTGTGCTTATGATGAAGCATCTGAAGTGTTACCAGAGTACTTGAGGTCACCTATTTCCTAAGAGTTGAAAGAGAATAGAAAGTATTTCTACAGTAAAATATCACTTATGAACTAACTTATTTGAAAAATAAATAAAATGTGGGAAACTTCTCAGAGTAGTGGAAATGGCAAAATATTCCTATTTCGGATTCTCAGTCATGCTGTTCCCACCATTTCCCTTAGTGTACCACCCCCTTTGTGGTGTGAACTCAGTCATGTGGCCACGCCTGACACAGGGCACTTGGAAACTACTTACTGTGGCAGCAGCTTACAGTGAGAAGAGTGAGTGCCAAGCAAGCTCTGTAATTGTCACAGCTGTGCAGCTGTGTGGCCAATACAGGCTGTGCGCTTGTCTCTGTAACTCAATCCTAAGTTACATGCATTCTCCAGCTAACCTCACAAAAAAAGGGAAGAATTATGGTTCAGAGATGGGAGGATTAGAGCCATGAATGAATGCCAAATTAATAATTTGCTTGCTGTGTAACGTTTAACCTACTTAGCCTGTATTTATTGTCCCATTTTCTCGTGCATACATGGAGGTGTCATCCACCCTTCCATCTTTGGAGGCAGGTATAAAGAGAGAAGCCCTGCTGTTGCATGTGGCCCAGGGATTCAGTGGTGAGTGACCATATTCTTTGGATGTTTTCAGTAAGAGTATCTCTTCCCTCCACAGGAACACCAGATGCATTTTCCCAGTTGCTCACCTGCCCGTATTGTGATAGAGGCTACAAGCGCTTTACCTCTTTGAAAGAACACATTAAGTACCGCCATGAGAAGAACGAAGACAACTTCAGCTGCTCCTTGTGCAGTTACACCTTTGCATACAGAACCCAGCTGGAGCGTCACATGACATCACATAAGTCAGGAAGAGAGCAAGTAAGTGAAAGAAGCAGGAGGCTGCCACCTTCCCAGGTTGGGCAGGCACGGGGGTGGAGCCTCAGGGAGGGTGGGCACTTGGATACTCAGGGAAGCTTCCTGGTCTACTTACGGTCTTACAGATATGAGAGGGCGGTTTGCGAGCTTTCTCTTCCTTGTAAGCCTTGCCATCCTAACTTCATTGTTTTGTATAAACCATAACAAGTATCCCTCAGAGTCTGTGAGGCTCTGTGAGGCTCTGTGAGGCTCTGTGAGGCTCTGTGAGGCTCTGGGTGGGGTATGTTCTGTTAACATGGTCTGTGTCGGAAGACAAACAGTGGCTGTTAAACCACTTGCCTTCAGCTCTAACAAAATTAGGGGAAAGCTTTAATTTTTTTAAATTTTCTTCAAGGCAAAGAGTTCACTTAGTGTAAGCTATTGTGGTTCATCTGTAGTAGTAAGGGGAGCTGCCTCCGCTAAAGCTTTAAGTTTGAGAACTTTTAGGCTGAAAACTCAACTTTGATGGCTTATTCTAATTATGTATCATCGTGCTCCTTCTGTAGGAGTATAAACTGACTATTTTAACTGTAAGTAACATCTAAAGTGTTGACTTTATATTTAATTTTAAAATCAAAGGAACTTTAGTAACTCTTTTTTATAATGGTAGCTGTTGGTCAGCTACCAGCAAGCAAGCTAATATGAATTTGACAATGCCTTTACAAATCAAGTAACCATTTCCCAGGAGGCTGTGGCATAGGCCAGGTTCCAGCAGTGGCCAACTCCTTATATCACAGGGTTAGGACCATACACTTGAATGTGTGAGGACTTTGTGTAGATGCCTAATACAGGCCACTTATCCCATAGAGGGTGTTAGTGCCTTTGCTAAATTGATGGATACCCCCCTAGAAAACATCAAAAGAAAAAGAAGCAACAGTCAGCCTATTTGCTCAGAACTTTTGACATCACTTACAAAATGCAATAATAAGAGGTAACAGGGAATGTGGAATAAAGGGAGAGCCCAGGGCTTTCATCAGCAGTAACCGATTGGGGAAGTCTTAGGGACCATTGAGAGTGGGAGGCAACCTGAAACAAAGGGAGAAGCTGGCCTGACAGGAGTTCCAGGGGACATAGGCTTGCAGTGACAGCACCATGGGACACACTGCTTTAGAGTTTGTGCACCCACAGCATAGTGAAAGCTGAGGGATAGAAATGTCCACATGACCTACTCTACTCTATGCCTACTGTCTCCCTCCTGGCTCAATTGTCAGGACCCTGCTGAAGAACAGACAGATGTCGAAGCTGAAGCAGCACCATAAAAACAGACTCTTCACATCCACAATGACCGTGATGGCCACTTTTGTGATGATGTTTCTGGTGGATGTGAACTGAAAGGAGCTATAATGGTGTTGGGGTGGTGTAAGAAAGGGTGGATGAGAGGTCTTGGGAACCATTATGGAATGTTGATCTTTCAGGCCTTTGGAAATCATCCTGTGCCAAGGGATGAGCATTTGAATGTCGTGCAAAGGTATGCACTTGATATGTATTTGCACTTCTGGTCTATGTCAGACCCTCTTGCAGGTTGTAAGGACACAGAAGTAATAAGACAAAGGCCTAACAGCAGGGAGCACACACGGCCAATGCAACAGAAGTACAGTTTAGAAACAGGAATTTACAGGAGCTATTCATCCTACTGGGGCAGGCCAGGCACTCAAGTCAGGTCCTCGTTCTGTTAACTAACAGAATGCTATAGAGGGCTTGCCTTCTTCATCTGTAATCCACAGCCATCCCTAGATTCTCATAAAATGTATGTCTCTGCTTTTGCTAAGTGTCCTCTATTTATTACTGCTACAGTGTCAGGTATGTAACAGATAAACATCCAATTCACCTGGAATGTCAGACATAAAATGCCAGTTCTTTCTTGCAGAGACATGTGACACAGTCTGGGGGTAACCGAAAATTCAAATGCACTGAATGTGGGAAAGCGTTCAAGTACAAACACCACCTCAAAGAGCACTTACGGATTCACAGTGGTGAGTATGTACTTTCCTTCTGTGCTTCTGTGCCCAGGATATCTCTGCCAATGATAAATCTGTCATTGCAGGTTCTATGTGTATCAGAAGTTCCTGATGCTTTTCATTTAAATAATACTAGTGTCTAATCTCTAAAGTATATAATAAAGCAAACTCCATTTTGCTATCTGGATAGAATATAAGTAAAGATAGCTTTACATGAGAAAAGTAAAAGAAAGGAGATGAACTTAATAAACTCATGGTGTGGACCCAGAGAGCTAAGGCAGCACAAGAACAGATTTGTAGCATAAATTAGAATTCAAAAGGGGGGGGGGTACTCCCCAGAATTGTCGCCTTCCTATTCCTGTTCCATACCAGTTTTGCATTGCTTTCTGGATTTAATGACAAAAACTTATAATGAAAACTTATCAACCCCATATCACACTGTCAAGTCTGTTCTCTCTGTGATTTAAGTCATTTTAGTGACAAAGCTATCAGCCAAGGAATCGAGAACTTGGTGTTTGCTGTTGCTGACCTCTGACCTCCTGATGGGTGAAGCACTGGTGTTGCTCAGTGCCTGGTGGTTTTGTGAGTGCTGGTTGATCAGTGTCTGTTGGAACTGCCTTTCTGGAAGTTTTACTGTATCAACCATTGAATTAACCCTCAGTGATAAATATGTCAAAGCTGTTTCTTGAAAATGCTCAAACCAGGATCTTTAAAAGAAAGCATTTATCTATTTTCATGTATTTATGTATGTTTCTGGAAAGCATAGGTTATCTCTAGCACCCTACACACAGTGTACTGTTCCTTAGTCTCTGTGCTACTGAACAGTGAACACTGATTAATAAATAATCTACCTTCGTATTAGAAATTATTTGAAATGTTAGCTAAAAGGAGAGTTTGTAAGTAACAAAATTAGAGATAAAGAACAAAAATAAGAAAAACTTAAATAAGGTTTATGCTGTAATTTTATACCAGTTCTCCTGATGGTACAAAGTTGGAACGTATAGCTTATTCCAAAGACTGAATACTGGTCTCAAAACAGAACATTGAGATGTAATGGAGAAATTCTGCCTGGTGATCAGAAGCTATCTCAGTCAGGAAGTGAGTTTACATGACGAGAAGACAGTGTGTTGACTCTTACCAGCACACACCAGTTGAGACCAGTTCAAGGAACACAAACTCTCTACTCAAGAATTTGTCTTATTCTTCAACTTCTCTGAGACATGAATACATTTAACACAGCAAGTAATGCAAATTCAGAAATATTGAGTAAATCTGGCACTACCCTTCCTGATAACTCATTCCATGGAAAATGCTCCTTAAAGCATCATAAAAAACAAATTATGAGAGATGGAAAGATGGCTCAGAGGTTAGGAGCACTGGCTGGTCTCTCAGGGGACCCAGGTTCAATTCCCAGCACCCATATGCAGCTTACAACTGTCTGGAACTCATTCCAGGGTATCCAGCTTACACCTGTCTGGAATTCATTCCAAGGTATCCAGCACCCACATATGCAGCTTACAACTGTCTAGAACTCATTCCAGGGTATCCAGCACCCACATAAGCATACATGTAATCAGAACACCGGGATACATAAAAATAACTGTAAAAAAAAGTTTAAAGAACAAAATATGATTTCTTACATCATGAGAATTATTTTAAACACTATATGAAAACTTGGTAGGGTGTCTGTGTTTTAATCAGATTCTTCAGTAGAGGCTACCAATGTTTTACCCTAGTGTGATTTAGAAAATGTGTTTCTGCAGGGTGGCCACTTTGATACAGCCCAAGTATACAGCTATTTGAAAGTCTGTTTTATGCCCAGGGAAGAGTTTGAGGCAAGGCTTCTCTAAATGGCAGCCAAGGCCTGGCTGCACACAGCCAACCTCCTGCCCTAGTCTCTCCAGGAGATGACACAAAAATTGAAACTAAGCATTTGAGAAACTGTTGCATCAGGCCATTGCTGTGACATTCTGTGTGTGTGTGTGTGACACACATTTGCATGTATGGATGGATGTGCATGTGTGTGCCACTGTAACCTGTGGAGGTCAGTGCAGGGTTGGAGCTGTCCTTCCACTACATGAGCCTCGAGCATCAAGGTCATCATCAGGCTTTGCAGAAAGAACCATTATCCCCTGAGTCATCTCACTGGGCCCATTTTCTTTAGGTTTACAAAACTTCAGATGAGATTGACTTGAAACTTAAAAAAGAAAAAAACCTCACACTCTTCCTTCAGGAGGCTTGGAAAGCACATGTTCTTCATGGTGCTTACTGACAATTGAGCTGTATATGCTTCAGAGAACATCTGTAGTGATTTTTTTCTTAGTTTTTTTTTCCCTTTAGCTTTTACATTTTGTTGAGTATCAGAGTCCCAAATGTCCTAGATTGTCACTCTGTTGTCATCATCATAAAGCTTTAACTATGAGCCCTGGCCAGATCCATGCGTATTGATGGGCTGATGGGCTGTGTTAGTAGCTGAGCTGTGCACTGGACAATCCCATGTCCCACTCAGGTAGGACAAAAGCATGCCTGCCTGAGATACAGAGTACTGCCATATTCAGCACTGTGGCTTGGAAATTCTCGAGTAAGATCTGACCACCACCCCCCAACTCAACCCTTGAAAACCTGGAGTTTAGCTCTGTCTTAGTAAGGCCACTTTCTGACAGAACTCCAGGATAAACCAGTACCATAACCAAAGTAAAAGGACATGCCCTGAAGTTAGAAACCAGGAATTCACCAACACAGTAGATTTGGCTTAGAATAATCTATTCTGTATACGTACTTTCTCACAGTGATGAAGTTATGGGGGGGGGGGGATTCTGAGCAGTAAGAAATGAGAAGTAAAGTATGCTGACATTAATCTATAGGTCTCAACCCCATAAGGTAGATTGTATCACACAATGAAGACACATAGGCTCACAATGCTTCATTAACTTTTCCAAAGCCACTTGACTAGTTCATACCATACCTGAGCTTTGTCATGGCATCCAACTCCAAGCCATGGCTTTGCCCACTGAAATACATGCCTGCCTGCCTTCCTACAGTCTAGGAGAATATTCCTGCGACTCATTAAAGCTAACGCCGTTGTCTAGTCGCTAACAATGATGAACTGAGCAGAGGAAGAACAGTCCTCTTGTTAAGCAGAGCTGCACTGGCACACGCCGTTACCTCATGGCCACTGTACACTCGAATCTGGTGGCACTGAGCATTGAACTCTATTCCAGACAGCCTATCTGCAGATTCCTAATGACATGGGGAGCATGAAGAAGTAATAAACAGGACAGAGTCCTGAAACCTTGTCCTAAGAAAGCTTGGGAAGGATCCTGATTCTCTCAGTCTGCAGGGAAACGTGTAGTGAATCTGAAGGTGTGCTTGTAAAAACAGTTAGGCTTGCTTGGTGTGGTATCCGAAGGGAGAGAAGGAAAAGGCCTGGGCATGAGCAACAGCACCTCTGGTTCAGCCCTCAGCCTGTCTATTGGTGAAGTGCTTTTGGAAGAAAATGCTTCCGTTTGTAGGGAGCATACTGAAAGTTTGGTTGTAAATCTGGTGACCTTCCATAACACCCAGTGAGGAAGTGTCTGTATTCACATGCTAGAGCACCATAGATTGAAAAGATTAAGGAAGTGGTGCATGATGGAGCCAGAATCTGACCCCAGTCTGTGGGAAAGAACCTGGCTTTCCCCATGAGTCCTGTGGGAGACCTGTGCCTTGTGCTAAACAGTTCAAGTATTGACTGATAATCAAATATGCAAATAAGCTCTACTGAAGGAGCTCTAGGGAGAGGCTTCTTAGATCCCTTGAAATTCTAATATCTGGTCCTTCAAATAGCTACACTGCAGAGAAAGACCAGGCTCACCTTTCTTCAGCCTCAGGGACTTGACCCTGCAGCAGCGGCAGGCAGCAGCGGCAGGCAGCAGCGGCAGGCAGCAGCAATGTCAGCAGCCTCCTTTGGTGGTGCTTTTGTTTAGCTCTTAAAAGAAAGCAATGCATTCTGCTGTAATACTCACTGGAGAGATCAGCACAATCACATATCCTAAGGAGCCACCAGTCTTCAAAGGTGTGACCCACACTGAGTAGATGTCAGAGATAATGGCTAGTCAGACTCAGAGAATCCTACCTTACTGGAGCTGATAGCCTGTAACCATAACTGAGTTAGAATCAAAATTTTAAAATTAAACTTGTGCAACAATATTTCCTTTAAATTTTAAAAATATTTCAAAAGTTTATCCCAAAGTCTATCTGATGGCCAAGGAAAACAAACACCTGGTGTCCTGGTTGGTCTAGACAGTGTTTCAAGGAAGGCCTTTATCAGCAGGGGCATCTCTGGCTTCACACTGTTCTTCCTGCCAGTTCACACCAATGTTAGAAGGAACTGAATGCAATCTGAATACAAACACAAGGTTTTATCATGCCCACTAACATGAGAAGCTAAGTCCCTTCAAGAGCCTGGTCACTGAGGAAAGTTGGGGTTACAGATACCTCCAAAACAAGGTTTCCTCCCCACAAGAGAGCTGTACAGACATGGGAATTTTTATCAATTAAAGGCACGCCTGCTTGTTAAGTCTAAAAGGAGATTACATTGTTTTTCTTGCCTCTAACATTAATTTCTATAGATGTTTGAGTGGAAAATCAACATTACCCAGACTGACAAAGTGGGATAAGGGAAAGTTACTGGAGAATAGACTAGTTCTTTTAACATTTGAGCATTATTGGAGTACCAGTGCACAGTGGATGCTGTGCATGTGCTAAGAAGGGTCCATGTTTGGCTCACACACCATCCAGAGCACAGTTCTCCACATGCTCTCAACATTTTTGTAGCTTTGGACTTGAAATGATCACTGTAAATAAAACAATGTCATGGGCATACAAAGGAGTCTTGCTTTTTTTTTTAATTGCTGATTCTCTTGTAGGGCCATGTGAAAATGTACTGATTCTCTTGTAGGGCCATGTGAAAATGTACTGATTCTCTTGTAGGGCCATGTGAAAATGTACTGACTCAGTGACGCTGTTTTGTTGTTGTTTAGGAGAGAAGCCATATGAATGCCCAAACTGCAAGAAACGTTTTTCCCATTCTGGCTCCTATAGCTCACACATAAGCAGTAAGAAGTGTATTAGCTTGATGCCTGTGAATGGTAGGCCTAGATCAGGACTCAAGACATCTCAGTGTTCCTCGCCATCTCTTTCGACATCACCAGGCAGTCCCACACGCCCACAGATACGACAGAAGATAGAGAATAAACCCCTTCAAGAACCGCTTTCTGTAAACCAAATCAAAACTGAACCTGTGGATTATGAGTTCAAACCCATAGTGGTTGCTTCAGGAATCAACTGTTCAACCCCTTTACAAAATGGGGTTTTTAGCAGTGGTGGCCAATTGCAGGCAACCAGTTCTCCTCAGGGTGTGGTGCAAGCCGTTGTTCTGCCAACAGTTGGTTTGGTATCTCCCATAAGTATCAACTTAAGTGACATTCAGAATGTACTTAAAGTGGCTGTAGATGGTAACGTAATACGACAAGTCTTGGAGACTAATCAAGCCAGTCTTGCATCCAAAGAGCAAGAAGCAGTGAGTGCTTCGTCCATCCAGCAGGGCGGCCATTCTGTCATTTCTGCCATCAGTCTTCCTTTAGTTGATCAGGATGGAACAACCAAAATCATCATCAACTACAGTCTTGAGCAGCCCAGTCAACTTCAGGTTGTTCCCCAGAATTTAAAGAAAGAAAACCCAGCCCCTACAAACAGCTGCAAAAGTGAGAAGTTACCAGAAGACCTTACTGTCAAATCAGAAACGGACAAAAGCTTTGAAGGGGCCAGGGATGATAGCACTTGCCTTCTGTGTGAGGACTGCCCAGGGGACCTCAATGCACTTCCAGAACTAAAGCACTATGACCCAGAGCGCCCTGCTCAGCCTCCACCCCCTACCCCAGGCACTGAGAAGCCAGAGTCCTCTGCTTCATCAGCTGGAAATGGAGATTTGTCTCCTAGTCAGCCACCTTTAAAGAACCTTCTGTCACTCTTAAAAGCCTACTATGCTCTGAACGCGCAGCCGAGCACAGAAGAGCTCTCAAAGATTGCCGATTCTGTGAACCTACCACTGGATGTAGTTAAAAAGTGGTTTGAAAAGATGCAAGCTGGACAGATTCCAGGACAGTCTCCTGAACCACCTTCTCCCGGAACAGGGCCAGCAAGCATCCCTGCAAAAACCGATGAGCAGCCTCAACCTGCGGATGGAAATGAGCCCCAGGAAGACAGCACAGCTGGACAGAGTCCTCTCAAGATAAGGAGCTCTCCGGTTTTACCAGTAGGATCAGCCATTAACAGTTCCAGAAGTTGCACATCATCCCCATCCCCTCTAAACCTTTGCTCAGCCAGGAACCCGCAGGGCTACTCTGGTGTGGCAGAGGGTGCCCAGGAGGAGCCCCAAGTAGAACCTCTTGATCTCTCACTACCAAAGCAACAGGGAGAGTTACTGGAAAGGTCGACAGTCAGTAGCGTTTACCAGAACAGTGTTTATTCTGTCCAGGAAGAACCCTTGAACTTGTCCTGTGCAAAAAAGGAACCACAAAAGGACAGCTGTGTCACAGACTCAGAACCAGCTGTAAATGATGTCCCACCAAGTGCCAACCCCATAAACATCGCTATTCCTACAGTCACTGCCCAGTTACCCACAATCGTGGCCATTGCTGACCAGAACAGTGTTCCGTGTTTAAGGGCACTGGCCGCCAACAAGCAGGCTATTCTGATTCCCCAAGTGGCATATACATATTCAGCTACAGTGAGCCCTGCCGTGCAGGAGCCACCAGTGAAGGTGATCCAGCCAAATGGAAACCAGGTTAGTAAAGCATTAAACTAAGTTTTTCTAGTGAAGAAATCTCTGTCTCTGATTGTTACAGCTGCCATGTTTAAACGGAACTTATGGGCTTGCTTTCCTTGTGTGGCAAGATACCTTCCTTCCCTTGCTACTCATCTGTGTTAGGGCATCAACCACAGTTGAAAGTGTATTCTCTGAAAACCAGTGCATGAGCTCAGCTGGAGGCCTGATAGAGCTTAGAAGCATAAGACAAAACTTGTGATACTCATTAATTAGATTGCTGGTTTTCTAGTTAAATTTTCAGATTGGTGAATTTCTTCTTTGCTTATGATCACTATTAAACAACCATGTTCCCATTCACCATAAAGCCAAGAAAGGGTTTGCTGGTACTTCATGTGCCAACTCCTTTGTTAGGAGTTAGAAGGTCAACCTTTGGTTAAACAGAGTATTCTGGAACTCAGATACAGTATTTGGTTGTAGGTAGGTACTCATGAGGTGTGCCTGTGGCCCAGAGTGCCACACCTCATGAGGCCTGGCTTTGTTTGGTTCTGGGTAGAACTCTGCTGTGTTGCTGTTTGTTTCTCACTGTCCATCCAGAATCTTCCCATGTCACTGGGCTTTGATATCACCGCTTTTTCATCAGTCCCTTTAATTGAATCAAATGCCAGAGATGGCTTTTTGGTCTTACTGCAGGCACAGCTACAGTTGTTCCGTGTCCTGCTCAGGTTTGCCCTGTGGCCTCCTGTGACACCCTTCAAGACTACCACTCATTCATTGGCATCCCCAGAATTGTAGTAACTCATAAAGAAACCATGCCCATGACTAATGGCACTAGATTTCTGGAGTGTGTGTGTGTGTGTGTGTGTGTGTGTGTGTGTGTGTGTGTGATGTATACTTGTGTATGTACAGGTGTGTTCACCTATGATTGTGCATGTAGAGGCCAGAGATTGACAGTGACTGTCTTCCTAATCACTCTAATATTTTGGGGACAGGGTCTCTCCCTGAACGTAGAGACTATCATTTTGTCTAGACTGGCTGGCCCCACTATCTGCCATCTTCCCAGCCCTTCTTGATACCTTTGAATTTAAAGAAAACAGAGCTTTTACCATTTCAAGTGACTTGGACTATATCAAGAGCTATAAAGTAGAGTCACTTCTGCATTGGCAGCTATAGTGACAAATGAGTGGCTTTGCTTGTCATATCGAGCTTTCAAAGAACAGAGGGTTTATAGGCAGAACTCTAGGAAAGATGCAAAGGTCAAAGGTCACCTAAGTCTTCAAGAGGCTCTGCAGGACTAGTCCATTGAGAGAAGCACCTTTTCCTCAAGTGACTTCCCTGACGCCGTCTTGAGGTTCTATGTCATGTCTTGTGTATTTTATGAAAACTGTAAGGGTTCTCTTTTACAGACAGCTACTCCTATTTAAAAATCTCAGCCCCTCTCACACTCTTTCTCCTCATTCCACGGAAAGTGTGGACCAAAGCAAACCCCTCTTCGCCAGACCAAGGGAGCTGGTACAAAGGCCTCCAGGATGGAGGACACACTTTAAAGACATTATCTAAACTATGTCTCAATTCTTACTTAGTGAAATGCAGAATTTTTATGAAAAGCATAGTAAATGATGAATTGGAAATGAGTGGTGAATTATCAAGCTCATTGATTAAACCTTTCTGCAAAACCACTCTAAAATCATAATTTGCCAGAACAAAGTAAATATGGCTGCTGTCCATCTGATGTCTTCTTCTGGTGGCCTCTCTTTTTGGTACAGTTGAAGAATGTTTTCACTATACCTTTTCCTATATTGTTCTCAGCCTCACTTGTGTCTCCTGGGCCTGTTTGTAGTGTGTGCTAGTGCCCCTGGAGCCGGCTACAGTCACTGTAGTGTGTGTTCGCTGGGCTCAGGTAGTGGGCTTCACATCTAACATGAGGTTTCTCTCTTGTGCATCTTCTGATTTTCCTACATTTATTTACTTATTGGCAGTGGGTGCTTTGTGTGCCAGCCCTCACACGTGAAGGTCAGAGGACAGCTTGTGGAAGTCAGGCCTCTCCTCTCACTGTGTGGATCCCAGGGATCCGACTCTGCTCATCTTTCTCTGTGGCAAGTAGCTTTGTCTGCTGAGCCATCTCACTGACCTTATCTCTTGTGAATCTTTTTCTTTGGCATTTAATCTTCTTTTTCCCCTTAGGATGAAAGACAAGACACTAGCTCAGAAGGAGTCTCCACTGTGGAGGACCAGAATGACTCTGACTCCACGCCACCCAAAAAGAAAACTAGGAAGACAGAGAATGGAATGTATGCATGTGACCTGTGTGACAAGATATTTCAGAAGAGCAGCTCACTGTTGAGACACAAATATGAGCACACAGGTGCGTGGGGGACCTGGGAGTGAGGTTCTGAAGGTGCCTGTGGCCCAGTGCATATGATGTTCTCAGCTCTGCGCCGTGGGCTCCACTTTTCACATATTCCTACTGCGGAGCAGTGGCTTGGCTGTTCTGCTGCCTAGACTCCCGTTTCACTTTTAATGCCTTGGTGTCTATGCTGACAGAGCACTTGTTCTGTGTACCCTCATTCCCTGCATCTCAGCCTCTGCTGCACACAGGTGTGCTGAAGTGTCAGGAAGAGGACACTCCAGAAAAGCAGCCAGTGAGCACCAGCTGTCCTGGTGCAAGGCTTGCCTCCTGGTCACCTAAAGATTTTAAAAGGAAAGACCTTTGCTTTGTTAGAAAGAACTTCTGCAAAGAAACTGAACTTGATTTTAAGATCACTTCAGCCCAAAGATTCTATAATTCTCCCCAAAATATACAGGCCTTAGGCTGATCTAGGACCAACAATGTCTTGCAAACCAAACAAAGCTACACGTAGCTCTCTGATGCTTATGAGCTGAGACTAGACTTTTACATTTTTTGTGATTGAAAAGGATTTTTTTTTAAGATAAAAATCAAACTTTGGCATCCTTCACTTGCCTGTTGATGATTACAGTGGGGACAAAGGCCAGCTGGTCCCAAGACATTTCACTAGTGAGGGCTTTTACAAAAGATGTTTGCTGACCTGCCCCTCCCAATTCCCTCTCTCCAGAGCCATGCTGGTCTATTCTAATATGTGTGTCGTCATGGCCTGGGACGTCCAGATAGGAAGTATGTACCAACCCCTGTGGCCTGAGAACTCACTCCATGACTGACCTCAAGCCTGAACAGCTTTCAGACAACTCCAGAATTCCAATAGTTTAGCAACATGCTCCTAGCTGATAAGAGCTGCATAGCCAACCAGTTTCTCTCCAACAAGATGGCTAGATAAAAGACTCGTTTCATCGTAACTAATCCCCAGGATCTTTCCGTAGCCCTTACCAGCCACTTACCTACAGTTGCAATAGCAACACACATACCCTCAGCCTCTGACCAACCATGGTAACTCATTCCCCCTGGTGAGAAAACGTGCAGAGAGAGAAGTGGGACACTTGGGTGGCTGCTGAGGTTGAAAGCTTTACTTCTCTAATAAAAGCTTGAGACCATGGCCTCTACTTGTATTCACTGAGATAATTAGGAAATCTCCTAATTCTTAAAAAAAAAAAAAAAAAAGTTAAATACTAGTAATATCAAAATTAAAATGACATCCTAACTGTAAAAAACCAAAATGTCAAAAGTTATTTCTGGATTTTTAAATGCTGACTGGCTCATAGCACTGTAGTTGGTAATAGCCAGTCTTGATTATGCCAGCTGTCCTCTGTGTATCCACTGTTGCTCAGGCCACACCCACTCATGAGGGGCAAGATCGTAGCCCTGTGGGGCAAAAGCTATTTTAGATGTTATAAAGAACTTCCACATCAGCTCTACATTTGTGCGAATTTGCCCATAAGTAGAAAGAGCTGTGAGATATCAAATGCCATGGAAGCCCCCTCTTCCTGAGATTGTCACCATGGCTCATGGGAGCCTCGCTTGTAAACATTCTGCCATGTGGTCCTGATGTATGGATTTTGGCATTTCCACCTTTTGTAATTAGCACTGGCCTCATCTGCAAAGCAGTGTATAGCCTTGAATTTTCACATAGAAAAAATGAACCATAGTATTATCCTAAGTATAGTTGGGAACCTGCCAGTTTCTTGAGCATGGAACCGTGACCTTCCCTTTCACAATCTGAATGTCCCTTCATACTCCCAAGCACTCTGTTTATTTCTGCCAGTGTTCTGTTTCATAACTGCATTCTTACCTTACAGGTAAGAGGCCTCACGAGTGTGGAATCTGTAGAAAGGCATTTAAACACAAGCATCATTTGATTGAGCACATGCGGCTGCACTCTGGGGAAAAGCCCTATCAGTGTGACAAGTGTGGCAAGCGCTTCTCACACTCGGGCTCCTACTCTCAGCACATGAATCACCGATACTCCTACTGCAAGAGAGGAGCTGAAGACAGAGATGCCATGGAGCAGGAAGACACTGGGCCGGAAGTCCTACCAGAAGTCCTGACGACTGAGCATGTTGGTACCCGGGCATCTCCCTCACAGGCTGACTCGGACGAGAGAGAAAGTTTGACAAGGGAAGAGGATGAAGACAGTGAAAAGGAGGAGGAAGATGAAGATAAAGAGATGGAAGAATTACAGGAAGGAAAGGAATGTGAGAACCCACAGGGGGAGGAGGAGGAGGAGGAAGAGGAAGAAGAAGAGGAAGAAGAGGAGGAAGTGGAGGCGGATGAAGCCGAGCATGAGGCAGCAGCCAAGACTGATGGTACAGTGGAGGATGGAGCTGCCCAGCAGGCAGGCAGCTTAGAGCAGAAGGCCAGCGAGAGCGAGATGGAGAGCGAGAGCGAGAGTGAGCAACTGTCTGAAGAGAAGACAAATGAAGCTTAGGAGTTCTTCTAAAAGGAAATTCTACTTGGTAATGAAATTTGCTCTATATTACCCACGCTTTTCATGGAAACATGGCTCCTGTGCTATGGTTCCTGCTCACTACTGTGTAATGTCAGAACTGAAAAAACAAAATACTAAAAAAAAAAAAAGAAAGAAAGAAAGAAAGAAAGAAAGAAAGAAAGAAAGAAAGAAAGAAAGAAAGAAAGAAAGAAAGAAAAAAAATTCCGGGTGTGCCTGAACCTCAAACCTAGTAATTTTTCATGCAGTTTTCAAAGTTAGGAACAAATTTATAACATGAAGCAGCTTAGAAAACATTAATGACTCAGAAAACAAAGGTTTCTTAGCAGGTTACAGGAAGCTGGATGGGCATCTGGCATGGCTAGCAGTATTATCACTCTTACGTTGGCTCATTCTTAAGCTCTACAATGGGAGAAATTTTATAATTTTTTATTGGTAAACATATGCTAAATCCGCTTCAGTATTTTATTATGTTTTTTAAAATGTGAGAACTTCTGCACTACAGAATTCCCTTCACAGAGCAGTAGAAAGCAGTTCAAACCGTGCTGGCTACCTGCTGCTACCCAGTCAGTCAGGAGATAGGACCTCTGACGTTAGATGCCATGTTGCCATCTAACATGAATTGCTAGCCTTAAGGAAGCAGCCAGAGAAGAGCTGGAGTTTCTTACTCATGTGATTTTAAATGGAGTTCAAAGGTTGTCGTTGAGTCCTGACTGCAGGGACGACCAGTGTTGATGTGGCAAGGTCGGCAGAGGCGGCAGAATCAGTGTTCGTGATTGTCTGCGGACGTTCATTAGCAACCATGAAGGATCTATAGGAAGCAAGCGCTGTGTCCCTTTGGCCTTAAGCAAGACCTGTGCTGTAAGTGCCATTCTCAGTATTGCAAGGCTCGGACAGCCTTCCCGCAGTGTGGCCTATATTAACTAGCATTTGTTGATTCGTTTGTTGTGTCAAAATTCCCAAACAAAACTCAAAACCACTGACTGTCAGAGAAGCTGAAGCACTGGGGCATCTCACACTTTTGTTCCTCGGTAGTCATTTCATGTTGATTGACTCTCAGAAATCTCTACAGAAATAAAAGGGAAATTCTTCAAACTACTTAATCCATGTACTTGCGTGTCAGGCATGGATACGCCATTGGTTTTTGGCTCACAGCCGTTTTCCAAATGTTAGTTATTACAGACCCAGGTGACGAACAACAGCAGCTGATTTTTACCTACCAGTATTATTTTATTTCTTTTAGTTTATAGATCTGTGCAACATTTTTGTACTGTATGTCTTCAAGCCTGGCAGTATTAATACCCTTCTTACTGACACGTACTTTTAGTTTTAGAAAACTTTTATATTTATGTGTCTTATTTTTATATTTCTTTATTTATTACACAGTGTAGTGTATAATACTGTAGTTTGTATTAATACAATAATATATTTTAGTATGAAATTTTGGAAAGTTGATAAGATTTAAAGTAGAGATGCAGTTGGTTCTCGTGCATTGAGATTTGATTTAACAGTGTTCTGTTAACATTTATACTTGCCTCAGACTGTAGAACAGAGTTTAAATGGGAATGTATTAGTTTTACAACTACAATCAAGTCATTCTCCCTTTACCCAGTTTTTAATATGAAACTCTTACACTTTGACACTCACTGTGTGTGACTCATAGCATGCTGCTCTGCAGTCTTCTGTTAAGAGTTAGCCCAGCCATAACTCATTCCCTTAGCAAGCCAAATTAGAATTGCCTTCTGTAAACAGTGTTGGGAACAATGTTTAACATGTGCCAATTTGTTCCTGTATTCATGTATGTAAGCTACCAATCTGACTCTTCCTTTTAAGTTCCTTGTTACACCATGGTCATTTTCTAGTTTTTTACCAGACTCCCCAGCTCACAATAAACGCATCAACAAACCTGACCTGCTGTTGTTCTTTGGATCATTATCAAATTTCCTTTGGAAAATTGTCTATGAAGTGGGCATTACATACTAGAGTTCATTCGTCTTGAGCTGAGTTTGTTGACACAAAGTATTTGAGACACTTAGCACAAAGAATGCCTTTTCCTGGGGGGGTGGGGATGCCCTGGGGAAGCCCCCTGCACAGGTTGTCCCTTCTTCCAAACCCCACAGAGCAAGCGCCTTCCCCTTAGGGAACGTCAGGGCTGTGCACGCTTAAGATGCTTTCTGCTTCTACTCTGTCTGCCACTCTTTGAACCCTTCTCATTCAGCTCAAGGACTGTCACTGATGTTCCTCCTCATGTCATGGTCATGATTCATGTGGCCCCTGCCCATGAACTGCCTCTCGACAGACATTCACTGAATGAACACAGAAACCTCACATTTGCAGAGCTTAGCTGTGCTCACTCGTTTGCCTCTAATCTGAAAGTTCATAAGGTAAATGATTCCCATAATGTGCTGGTGGTCTTGTTTGAGGCTTACAGGCACTTACCACAGAAGATGTAATAAATGACTGCCTTGGAAGCTGCTCTGTTGTTGTGATGTGTGGAGAGCTTATTTCTAGGTGTCTTTTAGGTGCTCAAGTTTATGATACAGGGTACGGGCATTGAAAGCTCAGGGTGGGACTACCTCAAAAAAACTTGATAGGCCTGGTTCTGAGTTGGGACACATATCCTATGCCAGGACCCCACATTCTTATGACCTTGTGTACTCCGCATCTTCCTGCACCACAGCCCTTACTTCCCCTGTGTCCACTGTCAGCAGGCTGCCTAATTTCCTGTCTCTAATACCAGCTATATTACTGTACTGTAAAATGTACTGTAAAGGTTATGAGATGCTAAAGTACCATTCTTAGGAGATGTCCACTAGTCATGAAAGTAAATCTTGGAGAAGATGGTGCCTCATCCGTGAGCCTAGAGGGCTAATGAAACTAACCACATTATCAGGGAGCAGGTCTTCCCTCACTCCAGGAAAGGGCGGCATTGGTGTCCTGAGATGCATCGGCCTTGCTGCTTTTATCAAGATTATGTTTCAGAGAGCCTTAAAACTACCTGGGAAAGCCATATGACCATAACCACATGAAGAGGAAGTAGATTGGGGCTCTGCACACAGGCCTGTCTGACTCCAAGGTTCATGTCTCTGTCCAGCCTGCATCACATTTCATGTTGAGGTGAATTCTTCTGGCACAGCCCTAGACAAGAAGAATAGAAAATACCCCTGAGAGCAGCATACATCCTGGCAGAGGAAGGTAGAGACTTGGGATTGTTCTCAGTTTCCAGTGCAAACTTAAAAGACAGCCTCAAGGAGGGAAAGGGGTTAAGCTCACAGAGAAATCTAATCCTGGATTCCACCTGAGATCACGGGGAAGCTATATTGGGACAACTATGTATTAATTCTCTCTCTTACAGAACTTCAGACCTATAGACACACCTCTGCCCAGTAAAGACAAATTCACCCAGAACACACATTTACCCTCAATAACTCCTGGGACATTTACAGGGAAAAAACCTAGGGCATAACAGAATTTTCACTTTTGAGATGGAAACCAGTTTTGCCTAACTACTCAGTGGTTAAAAAAAAAAACACACCCAGAATGCCTGATGACCTGAGTTCCATCCCTAGCACTCCAGCAACCCAGAACCCACAGTGGAAGGAGAAAACCAACTCTAATATTGTCCTCTGACCAGCATTTGCATGCAATTCATGCACACACACATAAACTAATCATAAGATTGTTTTTAAAAACCATATATCAGTAATAAATACATTTTTAAATCACCTAAATTATTACAAAGCCATATCAAGTTGTTCCTGATGGAAAAGATGATTCACAATGATGGCATCTTATGTCAGAAATTGTAGTGTAAAGTTAAGTGATATGTACAGGAGAAGGTACAGTGTTAAATGCTGACAACAGGAGAGAACAAAGGACTCATACAAGCCTCCATCTCAGACTGTACAAGTAAAACACCAAACAGGAGAGGGCCAAAAATAAGGAAAAGAGAAAACAGTGACATAAAAAAGCCACGTAAATCAAGTCAACCTCTGAAAAGGTAGATTTCTGGTCATACGTCCGAGGTAGAGAGAAGAGACAAATTGCCAGTCTTGAGAGAAACAAAGAAAGGCCGTCTGCAGACCGTGTAGAGTAAGGCACAGAAGGAATAACTGCATGTCCATGTTTCTGACAGCTTAGGGGAAGGTGGCACATTGCTTGGAAGGCCCTAATTACCAAAGCTCATGCAGAAATAACCTAAGTGCAATCAAAATTAAATTGATTGCCAAAAGCATCTTACAAAAGAGAATTCACAGCAGGTGTTGCTACTGGTGATTTTTTGTTTCATACATTTGAAAAGGTTGTACCAATTCTACCCAAATCATCTCCTCCAATTGCCTGTGAAGCTCAGATCAACAAGGCCATTTCAATACAAGAGCTACAGACTTAAATTCCTCAAGAAAATAGATGGAAAGACCTTCAACTGAATATTAGGACATTACTTTGAACACTTTATAAACAGGAAAATGAATCATGATTACGTGTGATTTTCCCTAAAACTTCAAGATTCATGGAGCATCCCCAAAAGTCAAGTAGTGTTACTCCCTCTAACAGTGTATGTAAGAGTGTTTGGAGATTCTGATTATCTCAGAAGTGAAAGAGAAACCATCAATCAATAAATCAGTAAAACCTTCAACAGCAAGTCAGAAATTCCCAGCAGCCTAAAAGTAGGTGGTGATCTCTGTAATAATTGTCACCTTCAAAACCTCTGCAAGTAAAACACCAGTGTGAAAGGCCCACACCTTCCTCCAGATGAGGAGCGAGACCAGAAGGCCACTCTACACTCCTAAACCTTAGGCTTGGTCCTTTAAGGACAGACCGCAGCAGTATGTTACCTGCAGACAGCCTGGTTGTCTACAGAGGAAACAAGGAATTTGTAAGGAAAGGTCAAGAAGTTGTGAGAATTCAGTCACTTTCTCCCAAATAATTCTAGATGTGGGAATTTACACATAGACACAGTTCCATTAAAAATGAAAATATTTGCTGATACTTTAAAAGATTCAAACAAAACCTGTGCACTGAAAGCTTCAAAATATTAGTGAAATGAATTAAAAATGCAAAGAAAATAAAATTCCATGTTTGTGAATCAGATGAAGACAGTATTTAGAAAAGTTTTACCAAGGTAACTATTGACACAATGACATAACTACTGACACAATGCTCTTCTAATCAAAATGTCAACCACATATTGAAGTTTTGTGGAAGAACAAAGGACTTTAAGAAAATAATTTTGAAAGGAACAACTTTGGAGGAGTTGGAAAGTGTAGTTTTATGATGCCACAGTAGTCAGAATAATTTACGGAGTGTGAGAATAGCCATAGATGAAGAATATGAAATCAACAGCCAGCACCCACACACATTGTCAACTGATTTTTGTCAGAGGTGCCAAGACAATACAGTGATAAGGTATTATTCAAAATGTGATGCTAGGCCTCTTGATATATGGTCTACTCCTGTAATCCCAGCATCCAGGAGGCTAAGGAATGAGGAACATGAGTTTGAGGCCAGTCAAGCCACTATCCAAAAAAAAAAAAAAAAACCAAAAAAAACAGTGATTCTGATTAAATTCTCAGAAAAATGTGCTCCTCACAGCATGTGCAGAAACTGATGGACATTAGTGAGAAGCCTGAGTATATCTGGCAGCTGATCTTAGATAAAAATCATAATAAAATCACTGATGGGGGAATTTACCGAAATTTAAAGTTTCTGCCCTTAAATGACATTCAGTAAACTAAAAATAAAACTGGGATAAGATATTTACAGAACACATATGTATATTCTTTTTTGAACATATTTTATTGAATATTGTATTTATTTACACACATGTATATTCTATATAACCATAAGAAGCCAAAACACATCCACACAATAACCTCTGTGTGTGTGTGTGTGTGTGTGTGTGTGTGTGTGTGTGTGTATGTAGTCATGTGCACATGTGCTAAGTATTGAGGAGAATAGCAACAACACCATGTTTTAAACAAGTAAATAAGATTAGGCTAACCACACTATACACCCAACAAAATGTTAACACATGAATGTTAACAGTATAATTGTAGCTAAAAGTTGGCAATAAAACCAAATCAGCTGGCTAACAAAATATGTATATACAATAAAATATTATTTGACCATGAAAAGAGATGAAATTGTAGTGCCTACAATAGGCTAGATAAATCTTGAAAATGTTGTGCTAAATGATCAGCATCACTGACCAAAGGCTACAAGCTCTGACTCCATGTATAACATATCCAAAGTAAGCAGATCTATACAGAGAGAAAGATTATCAGCTGCCTCAGGGGAAATGATGATTAATTCTTATGGATACAGGTTTTCTTGGGGAATAAGAAATGTTCTAGATTGTGGTGCTATTTGGGAAACTCTGTACTAACCCACGTAACCACATTCTAAATGGTTCACTGTGCTCTGTGAACTGTATTAATAAGTCTGCTAAAGTGTGTGTGTGTGTGTGTGTGTGTGTGTGTGTGTGTATACTAAGTACAGAGGAGAATAGCAACACCATCATGTTTTAAACAATAAAATAAACAAGGTTAGGCTAACCACAATATGCTACACTATACACCCAACAAAATCCCTGAACCTTTGGAGATTTAGTAATACCAAATGTCAGCCAGGGTCTAAAGCAGCCACACTATTTGCATGTGGCTGGTGGGAATTAAAAATGCCATGTTCCCTTGGAAAATTACCCATCTAGAGAAGTTCAGCCCCACTCCTTGAGGCCTAGCCAAGATAAATGAAAACACAGGTCTTCCTGAAGAACTGTATGTATTATGATGCCATAGCAGTCAGGATAGCCTGTCTGGCGGTATTCCAAATGTCTGTTGCCTATGATGGAGTGAGCAGGTCCACCCATGGCAATGGGTGCCACTCAGTAGAAAACACAATGTGAAAGATGAAAATCAGAGTGGGTAGAGCAGAATGCAGGGACTACACAAGGGCAATGTGTTTTCCAAACCCCTGAACTATTTTAATTTTGAACTAGGTGAGTTTGGCATAAGCAAATAATAATAATTCAATAAGGCTGATTCTTTATAAGCAGGTATGGACCACAGGCACAAGGGAAACCCCATCTCACATAAAAGATGCAGCCACTCCTGTGTGTAAGTAATATTGAATATTCTACCCCCAAACCATCTGTTCTTATTGGTTTGAAAGGAAAGAAATCAATTATACTAAAATTAATCCTTGGAAAAAAAATTCAACTTAATGTTGGCTTCCATGATGATTATCTCTTTTAGTTGCAGCACAATTCAGTATCTATTTGAAATACATCATTGCTGAAAGCCTTATGAGTATAATTTTTGTGAAGCTTGATTTTGACTAAAATAGGCTCTCTCCACCTACTGTTAGATGTTTTTAAGCTAAGGTGACTAAAGATCAACACTTAATATTTCAACTGCAGGAATGAGTGCCACTTGTCAGAATAATAGTATGTCAGAGACTAGATTGCATTTGGGGATGTCGGCTTCACATAACCTTTATTTCCTCCATTAACTGCAAACAGACCCAAAGCAGACTTTGTATCTGAACATAAGAGCACAGAGCCTGGCTGTGCTGAGGAGTTGATGGAATTGCTTTTGTTCAGAACACCATTTCTGTCATGAAATTAGTGATATTTTTCTTTCAGCCTTAGAAGGTGGGAAAAGAAAACAGTATCCTCTATTTAGGTGTGTTCTAGGCTGACTACAAGCTATATTTTCTTTCATCTAGATGTCCAGAAAATGTTATCCTGTTGCTGAAACCCAGACCTTGGCTTTGGCCCAGATTGCAGATCTGATCTGCACAGTGGGTAGGCAGTTCAGTCATGTCTCCACTCCAAAGATGACTTGAAGACACTGGACTGTCATACTCCATACCAGCATAGACAGCTAACTTGCCCATCACTTCCTGCAGCCAATCTCAGCCCAGAGCCAAGTTCTAGGACCATCTTCTAGAGTGAACCCCTTTAAGTGTCTAAGCCTGCTCTCAGGTTGCTCCAGGCTGCTCAGGCACACACAGTCTGCTTTCTCTATGTCTGAGATGGCCATGAACTAAGACAGGATTTTAGAATCTGGGTTATTTTATAAAATGCTTCCCCTAAGACTCCAGTCAATTTTAGAGATAATAGTGTGCAATCCAATTCAACCTAATGAAGCTACTCTTTTCCACTCTTCACAATAAGTAACTAGGAAGTGTTCAGGACAACCAGTACAAAGTCATTAGAGTTCCTGTGTGGATCATTACAGCTAATGAGCATTCCCAATGAAAACAAATGATGGCACTTGTGCTGTTTTAAGTTAGCATAGTTTGTGGTCAGTGGTTATCTTTCACTAACTAAAACCCTTAATCTAGTTGACAGTATGACACAGAACCTATGGCACCATGCTAGGAAAGGAGTGGCTCTAGAACTATAGCCTTAAGGTATGTGCATGTATGTACACATGTGTTCGTGCATGCATGTATATATGCATGCATGTGTGCCTATGTGTGTATATGTGTGTGCACCTGCGTGTATGGTTTGTGTTCATGTGAGGGCATGTGTATATACATGTATGTGTATATGCATGCATGTGTGCTTATGTGTGGAAGTGTGTGTGCATGTACAGGAGAAGGTGTGCAGCTTGCTATGGCCTATCTCAATCCTAAGTGTGTACCTCTTCCACCTGCCTGGTCCTGAATTGTATCCTTTCTAATAAACTAGTCAAACCTAAAGAGTTTTCTTTAATCCTGAAATTATTTGTAAATAACTATGTACATGAGTGTGTTTTTATGTGTGGTATGACCACAAATTTATGATCACCAGGGCAGGAACCACAGAGTGAATTCATACAGCAACAACCACCCAATTGGCCTCCAAACCCAGTCCTGTAAGGTCTGCCTTGAAGTATGGATCCTTAGATCACACTCTCCACAGGATGTTCCCAGGAGTCTGGGGACAACTCTGACACTGGCTTTTCCTCAGTGACTCCAAGAAGCCTGAAGAACCTTTTTCAGCTTTTGGTGGCCCACTTTGTCACCAGCCTTTTCCTGTTCTCATTGTAATTCATGTTTGGATGGTGGGACTCCATGGGCTTCTCCAGGGCCAGCACCTCCTACTTTTTCCCTTGCAAAGGCACTCAGTCCTGTGCCTCCTGGGATGTCCCATAAACACATCCCTTGAATGAGCATGCCTTCCCTCTCCTGAGCCTTCTTGGTGCCATATAGGTACCTCCCTGATAATGTCACGGGAGGAAGCATAATGAATGCTCTTACTGTTGAGATTCACAGATGGACTTGAAACATCTCTCAGTGCTCAAGTGTTGGAGTTGGGTTGTTTTTTCCTTTCTTACATCTTGTGGGTGGCTAACAATTATGTAGTGAGTGAACAGATGAATAAAAAGGATGAAGAAGAGGGATGTGAGTGCAGCAGGGGAGGGTGCTTTCAAGTTTTCCCTGCAGTTACTGGGTGCACTAAAGGGGGAAATAAGTGCCCAGATACCATTAGGAACTGCTGGAGTAAGCACAAGGGAACAGGTGACTTACAGGAAGTTTCCAAGTGCCCCAGGTTGTTTTGCTCTGTGACTCTTAGGACAGGCATGTCTTGTTTCTTCTGCGTTTCAGATTTATTTGTATGTACATGGGTATGCTTCTATATGTGGTATGTGCATATGAGGATGCCAGAGGTGTCTAATTCCTCCTGGGTATAGAATTATAAGCAGTTGTAAGCTACAAGACATGGATACTAGGAACCAAACTCTGGTCCTCCAAAAGAGCAGTATGTGCTCTGAAGCCCAGAGCTGTCTCTCCAATCTATGGTCTTTTCTCTCTAGCCCCTAGAATGTATCTGGAGGGACTTGATTTGAGTTAATGTAATTAGGCAAGCCAGAAGAGCTTTCAGAAGCAAGGTTCATCTTGTCATGGCACATTTTGGAGAACTGCCAAGGTTGGGAACATGAAGGGGACTCTCACGGCAGTATACCATGAGTGGCAGAGGCAGAAAGGAACAAAGCAGGCAGAGAATACATAGACTATTAGTCTACACCGTCCCCCATGACACTTAGGGATACCGAGACCAAGAAAGAAAACACAAAAGTACCAGGGAGGGAACCCCAAACCTGGAGCACTCTTGAGACCCCTAAGTAGACAGAAGGAAGAACTGAGTGTAGCCTATGCTAAATGGCTCCCCCGATTAGGGACAGTGCCACTGGACAAGGTTCCTCAAGGTCTCACAGTGAGATGGGTCATCAGGCTCAACCAGAATTCCCAGACACTTCTCAGGGGCTCACCCTGGACTCAGCTAACAAGCAAAGCCTAAAACTGCTATAAAAAGTCAAATAAATAAATAAATAAATAAATAAATAAATAAATAAATAAATGGTGGCGCACGCCTTTAATCCCAGCACTCGGGAGGCAGAGGCAGGCGGATTTCTGAGTTCGAGGCCAGCCTGGTCTACAGAGTGAGTTCCAGGACAGCCAGACTATACAGAGAAACCCTGTCTCGAAAAAAAAAAAAAAAATAAGGCCCGCCATCTTTCCTCTGAGCCCAGCGGACACAGCTAGGGACACCCCAGGACTTTAAGATCACATCGGGGTTACGCGTGAGTGCAGTGCAGAGGTGGTGTTGGGAGCAGCGGGTCAGCAGTTGCCCCCAGGGGCATGATCCGAGAACTCTGCCCCACCGGAGGCTGGGCCTCTCCCAGCCAGAGCACCCGCCACCCCGCCATCTTTCCTCTGAGCCCAGCAACTCCAGGACTTTAAGACCACATCAGGAGCTCAGGGCCCGGGCCTCAGGCTCTGTGCACTCTCTTAGGCTCTTTCGGGACTCCCCAAGCTATCTCTGGAGTGAGGTGAGCAGGGGAACACAGCCTCTGTTCCGGCCCAATCTCGTGGAACGTGAGACATCAGCCAGGAGATTGATAAGGGCCCAGGGCAAAACAGCAGGTCCTTTCTGGTCTGCACCAACGCCAGGTCTCCTCAGGCAGAGATGGCAGGAGGAAAGCGGAAGAACAGAAGCAACAGAAACCAAGGGTACTTAGCATCACCAGACCCAAACTCACCCACCACATCAAGTCCTAGATAAAACAGCACACCAGAAAAGCAGGACATGGATATAAAATCACTGGTCATGATGATGATGGAGGACTATAAGAAGGAAATACAGGAAAACAAAGATAAACAACTAGAAGCATATAAAGAAGAAAAACTTAGAGAGTTACAGGAAAACACAGATAAACAACTAAA
>LR753309.1:1020202-1058846 GCA_902729485.2 Mus minutoides
CTAACTAGTACCCCCTGGGCTCGTGTCTCTAGCTGCATATATAGAAGAGGATGGCCTAGTTGGCCATCAATGGGAAGAGAGGCCCCTTGGTTATGCAGACTTTATATGCCCCAATACAGGGGAACGCCGGGGCCAAGGGGTGGGAGCGGGTGGGTAGGGGAGCAGGGCCGGGAGGGGGGAGGATATAGGGAACTTTCTGAATAATACTTGAAATGTAAATGAAGAAAATATCTAATAAAAGTTGAAAAAAAATTAAAAAATAAATAAATAAAAATAAAAAATTATAAATAAATAAATAATTAAATAAATAAATAGATAAATAAATAAATAAGAAACATTTGGAGTCGGGGGTGGTGGGAGAAGGAGGAGGCGGCGAATCACTTATAAATGGCCCCCAAGCAGGACCCGAAGCCGAAATTCCAGGAGGGTGAGCGAGTGCTGTGCTTTCATGGGCCTCTTCTTTATGAAGCAAAGTGTGTAAAGGTTGCCATAAAGGACAAACAAGTGAAATACTTCATCCATTACAGTGGTTGGAATAAAAATTGGGATGAATGGGTGCCAGAAAGCAGAGTACTCAAATACGTGGACACCAATTTGCAGAAACAGCGAGAACTTCAAAAAGCCAATCAGGAACAATATGCAGAGGGCAAAATGAGAGGGGCTGCTCCGGGGAAGAAGACATCCAGTCTGCAACAGAAAAATGTTGAAGTGAAATCAAAAAACAACAAGCAGAAAACACCTGGAAACGGAGATGGTGGCAGTGCCAGTGAGACGCCTCAGCCTCCTAGGAAGAAGAGAGCCCGGGTAAATCCTACCGTTGAAAATGAAGAAACATTCATGAATAGAGTTGAAGTTAAAGTGAAGATTCCTGAAGAGCTGAAACCCTGGCTTGTGGATGACTGGGACTTGATCACCAGACAAAAGCAGCTTTTTTATCTTCTGGCCAAGAAGAATGTGGATTCCATTTTGGAGGATTATGCAAATTATAAGAAGTCTGGAGGAAATACAGATAATAAGGAGTATGCTGTTAATGAGGTGGTGGCAGGGATAAAGGAGTACTTCAATGTCATGTTAGGCACTCAGCTCCTCTACAAATTTGAGAGACCACAGTATGCTGAAATCCTCGCAGATCACCCGGATGCACCCATGTCCCAGGTGTATGGAGCGCCACATTTGCTGAGATTATTTGTGCGAATTGGAGCGATGTCGGCCTACACACCTCTAGATGAGAAAAGCCTTGCTTTATTACTGAACTATCTACATGATTTCCTCAAATACCTGGCGAAGAATTTTGCAACTTTGTTCAGTGCCAGTGATTATGAAGTGGCTCCTCCTGAGTACGGTCAGAAAGCCATGTGAGGGGTGTGCGCTCCCTCTCTCCCTCGAGCTTGGATCTCTGTAAACAGTTTGGTTCTTAGTCCTTCTCTTGTACAAATGATGTACTTTGAAGACCGTTAGTGTACAACAGAGTTGTTTGTTTTCTGTTTGATTTTAAACAGAGAAAATAAAAGGAGTAACTGCTAAAAAAAAAAAAAGAAAGAAAGAAAGAAAAGAAACATTTGTAACTAAGGAGAGTTCACCAATATTGGAAGGTGAAATATCAACTCACAAAAATGATAGTATTGTTATTGGCCTTTGAAAGACTAGGAATACAACAGAAAAAAGATACATTTTATGACAATTATAATTTTTAAAACTGTAAAGTACATAATCAATAATATGGAAGGAAAATGCCATGTTTTTAACTGATGTAACACAAAAGGCCTGAAGTGATAAGCCACATTGAAGTGGAAACTTATGGTTTCTTTGGAAAGTCATTTTAGTCGGATGGTGTTTTGCTGGGGCAAACAGGTGGAAGGAGTGTTTTGCTGAGGTGGACACAGGTGAAAGGATGTTTTGTTGCAGTAAGCACGAGAAAGAACATGTGATGAAGGATTCTTTGCTAATGACACTCATGTATTGGTTTGCCTTACATTTCGTTGTTGAGACTCTGTCATGACTCCATAAAGAGAAATGCACCAAAAAAACCTTCTGGGGGTGTACTGCAGTTTCTTGCCAACTCCACAGACTCTGTCTGATTGGCAGAGTGATGTCAGTTGAGACAGACTCACATGGAGTTTTGCTAAGACAGACTCAACATGCTGAGGCAAGACATGTAGGACAAGACCAGTGGAGGACACGTGATGTTTGGAAGGAGGATAAATAGGACTCGATGAACTGTGAGAGAGGCTTGCTTGCAGAGCTAGCTTTACAACTTGGTCTTGAGCCTTTGCTGATCTTCACTTTGTTGAGAGAGGCATAGTTGAGAACTTCTCCAGGCATCCCTGCTGGTCCTGGTAGCTCCTTATCTCTCATACCAATTAGGCTGAGGCCTGGCTAGTTCTGTTAGGTTGTGACACAGCTGACTCTTGTGTGCTATCCCAACACTACTGAACTGGACTGCTGGTATATTTGGGAAGTATTTGAGAGTGGATCAAGTTGCCACGGCTGAATCCTATGAACCGAACTGTTGATTTCCTTACAGGTGGGATTTGCTCCAAAGAAAAATTTCTCAACATGTCCACTACCCCTATATCCCAGTAACCTTTCTTTTCCGCTACCTCTGGTGGGTAGTGGGCTAGAAGGCAAGTTAAACCATTTAAGAACTGTTATTAAAAGGAGGATGAGGAAGAGGGACATTGGAGATCATATTCTTGATAGCAAAATACTTCAAAGCCAGAAGAACACAAATCTAGAAAACACCACCAGGCCAAGGTGCAGAAGGGACAAAAATTCTTAGTGACTGAATATCTTGCCTTTTGGACTCTGTGCTTATTAATTTACCTGCCGCTAAAATTTATTTGTAACACCAAAATCAATAGTTACAGGTGTTAGCCGCCATTCTCAGATTTGCTCAGAATGAATCGTGAATCAGGTCAGACCAGGCCAGCTCAGGAAGAACTAGGCTACTGTCAATCTTTCAACACCAATGATGTAAGATAGCTTTCATTTGCTCGATTATTTGGCTCCATCTTCTGACATTTGTCTGCTGGCTTTGATGATCCTGCCTTCTCCCCAGCTTGCAAGCACAGTCGGAGCGCTAACCAGTGTTTTTGAGCAAGGTAGGGGCAGGCACCTTCCAGGAGCAGCACCTTGGTAGGGAAGCCTGAGTGTGTCAGTGAGTAAACTCAGTGCTGAGGAAAAGGGGAAGCTCCCTGATGTTTGTGAAGCTGCCCTGGAAAGAGTTCAAGTAACAGAGTGCAGGGGAGGCTGAGGGGAAGTCAGGGTGCAACCGAAGGCATGGATAGTGTATTGTTGAGAAACTAACAAGAGTCATACAGCCACACCATGGAAGGTCAAGGCTGAAGGGATGTTAACTCTGTATCAGATGCCCTGGGTGCCTCCTGCATTTGAAAAGGTGACAGGGTAGATGATGGTACAGGGAGGTGAGTTTGCATAGGTGAGTTTGATATGAGGACCACCCTGCTTACTGCCCCAGCAGCCTACCTCTGGGTACACAGCCCAGAAAATTCCTTCCTTCCATGGCCACTAACAGCATTGTTTGCAGTGTCAGGAACATCAGAAACCCAGCATTTGATACTACAAGAGTAAACTGACCACATGGAGCATACTACCAAACTCTGTGGCATTAAAGACTACAAAATAGTTGAGCATTAACTGACAAGAAGTCTGAAGAGCAGTGTTAAGAAGAAAGAAATGAAACCAGAAATTGGCATAATTTAAACTTCACAAAGATGTATAATAGAAACCTGAAAATTACTCATTTTTACATATTGAACTTCCTTGAATCCCAAACACACACACACATACACACACACACACACACACACACATTCAGTATAAAACATAGACGAAATTAATGGAGGCAGACCTAGAGCAGAAGCCGGAGGAGCCGGAGCCAGAGCCAACCTGGGAGAGTGATAATAAAATAAACACTTCCTGCGAGAATGCATTCCTCCCAGTACCGTGCTGAACCATAAAGTGCTGATGAATCACTCTGTACATATTACAGAATTTTTTGGTCTCACCTTGCAACACAAGCTGGCCTGGAACTTGTAACCTTCCTGCCTCAGGCTCCTGAGTGTAATACACTGTAATACACTGTAATACACTAATTTTCGTATCTTACATTTTAATAGCAGTCCGTTTACTCCATGGACTACAAGTTGCCTAACGTACAACCTCCCCTCAGCTTGAGCTTGCAGCCCAACCACAGCCTTGTCTTATGAGGCTTGCTAAATGTAGACTTACCTTATCGTTGAGAGATATCAAGATAGAACCCTTTCATCCACCGGTTCTTAAGGACTGTGAACAAGTTTTATATCTTAAACATCACCAAGGCCTCCTATAAACTAAAAACTATGGACTTTCTAAAAAAATTAAAAACAAACAAAAAATTTTTAAACATTGGAATACACCAAACTTTCCTAGGTATAATGCAAAAAAAAAAAAAAAAAAAAAAAAAAAAAAAAAAAAAAAAAAAAAAAAAAAAAAAAAAAAAAAAAAAAAAAAAAAAAAAAAAAAAAAAAAAAAAAAAAAAAAAAAAAAAAAAAAAAAAAAAAAAAAAAAAACCAAAAAAAAAAACCCTGATTTTTAAGGGAGAGGGGTACTTTAAATTGGAGTTCATTAAAAATTTTATCTTCAAAAGACATCAAGAGAATACTAAGGAAATGGCTCAGTGGGTGGAGTTCTTGGTGTACAAGCATGAGCACATGCAATTGGATCTCTAGCACCTAGGGGAAAGCTGAATGTAGCAGTATGCACTTGGGACCACAGCACAAAGGGTCAGAGACCGGCAGATCCCAGAAGCTCACTAGCCAGCCAGGAGCTGGTAATCACTGAGCTCCAGATTCAGTAAGAGACCCTGTCTCAACAAATAAGGTGGAGAGAGTACAGGAAGAGGCCCAACATGTATTCCTGGTTTCTATACATACATGTGAGCAAATGCACACAAGCACATACATAATTGTATAAACACATAACTTTAAAAAATAAGAAAGCATCACAAAAAGAAAATATTTGTAAATCATATATCTAATAATTTGTGCAGAAAATATATCTTAAAACTCTTAAAATTCACAAGATAATCCACCCAGTTTTAAGAATGGACAATGTATTTATGATGATATCTCATCAAAGAAGAAACAGATGCAAATGTACCCAATAAAACACACTCAACATCATCAATCCAGAAGAAAATGACAAGTTAAAGCCAGAGGCAGACAAACATCCCTGAGCACTTGCTAAAGTGGAGGGGACAGAGACTGAGCAGAACACAGCCAACCCCTTACACACCTCTGTATACTGCACAAGGCAACCTCAGAAAATGGCGGTGGTGCCTTAAAGAGTTAAATATATGCTTGCCTCCAAATCTCAGAGACTCACACCTAGGCATCTATCTGTCCAAGTGAAAACCTCTTTATTCAAAACCCCAGTCAGCGCAAATGTTTTCAATACATCTATTCTAAGCTGGAAACAACCCAATCACCAAAATTCACCAGTTCAGTGGTGAAAAGGGAAATATGGTTTAGCTGCAGAAAAATCATCAACAAGAAAAAATATTAAATGAAGCAAAGCTGAAATAAAGAAGGTGAGAAGAACCAGGCTCAAAGGGGCACAGGACCCTGGTGTACTAACAATCTCTAGCACGTTTGAGAACTGGTGTCCCTGTACTCTCTGTGGAATGGTTTCTTGTCTTGAGTTTAGGATTGCTGTGAATATGTCTTCCCTCATTCCTGGCTCCCTTTAACTCCCTCCTTCTGCATCTTTCTGCACACTTCTTTCTTCCTCCCTTCCTCCCTCCCTCCTCCCTCTCTCCCTCCTCCTTCCCCCCTTCCCACTCACAGGGAAGCAGAGCTGAGCACCAGAGGAAGCCTCCACTATATTCAGCTGCATGGAAGATCAGTCAAAGTCTTGTATACTAAGCCAAGATGCTAAGTTTCCATTGGAAGAGCTTGGTTTCTACAGGAAAATACCCAACTTTCAGAGCATCTCATGGCCCTGGGTTGAAGATATCTAGACATTTCCCTGGAAACCATCTCACTTCCTTCATAGAGACTTGATTTCCTTTCTAGCTCTGTGATAAGTATCATGACTGACAGGATCTTAGATAGCAAAGGGTTCATTTGGTTTAAATGTTGTAACTGCAGTCCATTGTGAAGGGCAGTCTGCAGTGGAACTCAAGGTAGGAGGCGAATAAAACAGCCATGGAAGAATGCTGCTTACTGCCTTGCTCCCCAGTGTCTGCTAAGCTTTCCTTTCATAAACCTGAGACCACATGTCCAAAGATGCCACTGCACACAGTGGCCTGAGCTCTCATCAATCATCAATCAAGATAATGTCCCACAGACGTGCCCACCACAGACATGACCACCAGCCACTGTAATGGAGCAAACTACTCAATTGAGGTTCCCTCTTCTCAGGTGACTAGTCTATAACAAGTTGACAAAAGCTAATGAGCACAGTTGACCCTTTGTCTTGATGAATAAACACATCGCTATTAAATAATAAACCTTTCTTGTTTGTCCCAAAGATCTATGTTAATATCACAACATAAAACATTTTAACTTTAGAAGTCCCAGAGTCTTTTAAAAATTCAAACATTTTAAAGTTCAAAGTTTCTTTAAAATAACCAAAATCTCTTAACTCTGGGTTACTTAAAATCCAAAATAAGTTAAATACTTTCTTATTTCAAAATGGAAGAACCTGGGCACCATTAAAATCAGATTCAAACCAAACCAAACCGGAACAGTGTAAATAATTCAGCGTCCAATGCCTGGCACGTGCAGTTTTATTTACAGACTCCAGGGCCTTGGGCAGCCTGACTTCTCTGGCTATGCAATCCGCAGCACACACAGCTTGTCCCAGAGGCTCACTAGAGTCAGCTCCACTTAGCCTCTCTTGGTGGTCATCCTGTGATACTAAAATCTCCAATATCCCGAAGTCTAAAGTGGCTGCACCTTCACTATGGCTGCTCCTAGTCTCTTCAGAAACTCCAACTCTGCCACGTGGTGTCAAGCTTTAACTTTTCTCTATAACTCTCTTAAATTCTTTTTATTTTCCAAAACAATTTTTATAAGATATTTTCCTCATTTACATTTCAAAAGCTATCCCGAAAGTTTCCTATACCCTCCCCCCACCCCTGCCCTGCTCCCCTACCCACCCACTCCTGCTGCCTGGCCCTGGCATTCCCCTGTACTGGGGCATATAATCTTCGCAAGACCAAGGGCCTCTCCTCCCAATAATGGCCAACTAGGCCATCTTCTGCTACATATGCAGCTAGAGACACAGCTCTGAGGGGTTCTGGTTAGTTCATATTGTTGTTCTTCCTATAGAGTTGCAGACTCTTGGGTACTTTCTCTAGCTCCTCCATTGGAGGCCAATAGATGACTAAGAGCATCCACTTCTGTATTTGCCAGGCACTGGCATAGCCTCACAATAGACAGCTAAATCAGGGTCCTGTCAGCAAAATCTTGCTAGCATATGCAATAATGTCTGGGTTTGGTGGTTGTTTATGGGATGGATCCCCAGGTGGGACAGTCTAGGGATGGTCCTTTCTTCCATCTCAACTCCAAACTTTGTCTCTGTAACTCCTTCCATGGGTATTTTGTTCCCCATTCGAAGGAGGAATGAAGTATCCACATTTTGGTCTTCCTTCTTCTTGACTTTTATGTGTTTTGCAAATTGTATCTTGGGTATTCTAACTTTCTGGGCGAATATCCACTTATTAGTGAGTACATATCATGTGTGTTCTTTTGTGATTGGATTACCACACTCAGGATATCCTCCAGATACATCCATTTGCCTAAGAACTTCATAAATTCAATTTTAATAGCTGAGTAGTACTCCATTGTGTAAATATACCACATTTTCTGTATCCATTCCTCTGTTGAGGGACATCTGGGTTCTTTCCAGCTTCTGGCTATTATGAATAAGTCTGCTATGAACATAGTGGAGCATGTGTCCTTATTACCAGTTGGAACATCTTTTGGGTATATGCACAGGAGAGGTATTGCTGGATCTTCTGGTAGTACTATGTCCAATTTTCTGAGGAACCACCAGACTGATTTCCAGAGTGGTTGTACAAGCTTGCAATCCCACCAGAAATGGAAGAGTGTTCCTCTTTCACCACATCCTCGCTAGCATTTGCTGTCACCTAAATTTTTGATCTTAGCCATTCTGACTGGTGTGAGGTGGAATCTCGGGGTTGTTTTGATTTGCATTTCCATGATGATTAAGGATGTTGAACATTTTTTTTCAGGTGCATCTCAGCCATTCGTTATTCCTCAGTCGAAAATTCTTTGTTTAGCTCTGTACTCCATTTTTAATGGGGTTATTTGATTTTCTGGAGTACAGCTTTTTGAGTTCTTTGTATATATTAGATATGACTTCCCTATAGGATGTAGGATTGGTAAAGGTCCTTTCCCAATCTACTGGTGGCCTTTTTATGTTATTGACAGTGTCTTTTGCCTTAGAGAAGCTTTGCAATTTTATGAGGTCCCATTTGTCGATTCTTCATTTTACAGCACAAGCCATTGCTGTTCTGTTCAGGAATTTTCCCCCTGTGCCCATATCTTAGAGGCTTTTTCGCACTTTCTGCTCTATAAGTTTTAGTGTCTCTGGTTTTATGTGGAGTTCCTTGATCCACTTAGAGTTGAGCTTTGTTCAGGGAGATAAGAATGAATCAATTTGCATTCTTCTACGTGATAACCACCAGTTGAGCCATCACCATTTGTTGAAAATGCTGTCTTTTTTTTTTTTTTTTCAGTGATTAAGTGGCCATAGGTGTGTGGATTTATTTCTGGTTCTTCAGTAATATTACAATAAGCTAGCTGTCTGTCACTGTACCAGTACCATGCAGTTTTTATCACAATTGCTCTGTAGTACAGCTTGAGGTCAGGAATGATGATTCCACCAGAGGTTCTTTTATTGTTGAGAATAGTTTTCACTACCCTAGGTTTTTTGTTATTCCAGATAAATTTGCAAATTGCCCTTTCTAAGTCTGTGAAGAATTGAGTTGGAAATTTAATGGGGATTGCATTGAATCTGTAGATTGTTTTCAGCAAGATAGGCATTTTTACTATATTAATCCTGCCAATTCATGAGCATGAGAGATCTTTCCATCTTCTTAGGTCTTCTTCAATTTCTTTCTTCAGGGACTTGAAGTTCTTGTCATACAGATCCTTCACTTCCTTAGTTAGAGTCACACCAAGGTATTTTATATTATTTGTGACTATTGTGAAGGATGTTATTTTCCTAATTTCTTTCTCAGCCTATTTATCCTTTGTGTAGAGAAAGGCCACTGATTTGTTTGGGTTAATTTTATATCCAGCTACTGCACTAGAGCTGTTTATCAAGTTTAGGAGTTCTCTGGTGGAATTTTTAGGGTCATTTATATATACTATCATATTACCTGCAAATAGGGATATTTTGACTTTTTCCTTTCCAATTTGTATCCCATTGATCTCCTTTTGTTGTGTAATTGCTCTGGCTAGAACTTCAAGTAATATATTGAATAGGTAGGGAGAAAGCGGGCAGCCTTGTCTAGTCCCTGATTTTAGTGGAATTGCTTCCAGTTTCTCTCCATTTAGTTTGATGTTGGCTACTGGTTTGCTGTATATTGCTTTTATTATGTTTAGGTATGGGCCTTGAATTCCTGATCTTTCCAAGACTTTTATCATGAAAGGGTGTTGGATTTTGTCAAATGCTTTCTCAGCATCTAACCATCATCAATTGTCCCAGTGAAGAAAAAGTTTCATGTCAGTAGTTCTGGTTGCTTCTCAATCACAGCTGATTCTTCAGCTGCAGCTCACTAGAAACCACAGATTCTTAATTCAACTATTTCATACAAACAGCCCTTGTGGAATCTTTAAAAGACCCTAAAATTTCCCTCTAAAACTTCACAAGCCAGTCCTCCGTTATCAACTGCTCATAATATTTCCCACAACAGTTCATTAAGCTCTGGACATTCAGTGTGTTTACTACCCCCCAACTCAAACCTCCTTCTACAGTTCTTCCCAAAACAACATGGTTAGGTCCATCACAGCAATACCCCAGGATCCTGGTAACTAATTCTCTCCTAGTTTTGCCTTCTATTGTAGTAATAAACTCCATGACCCAGAACAGCTCGGGCCCTTGCAGTTAACTGCCTGTCATGAAGGGAAGTCAGGGCAGGAGCTTGAAGACAAGAACTGAAGCAGAGGCCACCTGCTCAGCCTGCCTTATATACCCCAGTACTACCCACTGTTGACTGGGCCTTCCCGCATTAATCATCCATCAAGAAGATGTTCCACAGACATGCTGCTGGCCAGTTTTATGATGGCAACTCCTTAACTGAAGTTCCCCTTTCTTACATTGTGTCAAGCTGGCAAAGACTAACCAGCATAAATTCATCCTGGACAAGTAGCAAGGCAGTTGTGGAGGGCCTGGATGTCATCCTGTCATCATATAAACACACACACACGGAGACAAACACACACATACACACACATACACCACTGCCCCTGAGGAGAGACACTAAAAAGCTGCAAAGAGCCTACACAAGCTAAGAAAAACGCTTGTTTGCAAGCTGCAAAGCCTCCAGAAAGTAAAGACAGACCCTCCCTTGGGATCTGGCCTTAGCTTCAGTTTCTCTCTTGATTGTAAAGATCAGCATGAGACTGTAGACCCAAAGCTACTCCTAAAGTCATGGATCCCAGGGCTGCTGTGGTGAGACATTAACATGCTCTGAGTCAGTATTAGAATATCCATTACCAAATAGCTTCCTGGAAGGATGCCAGTCCCCTACACCAGAGAATCTAACCAAAAAACAACAACACATCAGCTTGTCCTGGGGATGTGCCTCTGTTCTGGAGCCCCAGCTCTAGGATAGAGGAAGCTTGACATTTTCTTTCAAAGTCCACCACTCAGCAAGATCTGCTGGGGATCCTGTGTGTCACACAATGGACCCTGGCTGTCACTGCCTGGTTGGAATGGCTAAGGAGTTCCTGGAGGCCTTCAGTTTTAGCACAGACCCTCAGAGCTTGGCAAATACTCCTGCTGACTTCATGTGTGTCCCACTACAGATTCTGCAGCCTGCAGTCAGCAGGTCCTGACCTACCTGCCCTTTCCTTTGCTAAAAGGCCTTTACTTCCTCGAACCTGGTCCCATTCTTCATTACCCAGTTGCTTCTCTCCCACCAGACCCTACTCAGATGCCCATTACGAGACCTCTCAGGAAGCACTGCATCCCTCAAGACTGTGAACTCTCACCAGGGTCAGGACACAGAAGCATAAACCCAGTCTTTCCTCCATGCCTACAGATGAGCAAGCCTTTACAAATAGGTCAGAACTACCTCTGCCCACAGTGACTGCTTGTGTGATGACCCCTTAGGATTGAACTAAATGCACAACAGACCACAAGGAGCAGCTACCATCAGAATCTGACTTGAAGGTGAAGCAACTTCTTTTCATTTTGAGCTGTGAGCAGCCACAATAGAGAGCACCTCAAGAAAATTTTGCATTTGCCTTCAGAGTGGTAGCATGGTCCTGGTCACTTTACCTCATGTTTTTAAAACCTTCAGGGAGGGATCCCACACAGTGTGGCCCTCACCTCCTGAATCTTTGTGAGGCTTGATTAAATCTCTGGGCATCAGGGCCATCAGATACTGGCATAAAGAGCTTCCAAGACTTTAAATGAGGTCACTACTGAGTCACCACAGGGATGCAGTAAGGCTCCAGCTTGCCATGGGTACAAAGGAAGATTTTAGAGCATCTAAGGTTGAGCCCACTGCAATGAATCCCTTTAAGCAAAGGCCTCTTCTTTAGCCAGATTAGTCTCTGAAAAACCTGCTGCTGCTGCTGCTGCTGCTGCTGCTGCTACTGCTGCCACCACTGCAGCCACAGCCGCAGCCGCCCCGGCCCCCGCCACCGCTGCCACCACTGACACTTCCACTCTTAATGAGGACAGAGCTTCCAGGCATACTGTGTCTGCTTCAGTCCCATCTAAGGATAGCCAAGGTAGAGTTTGGTCCCTGAAAATTTAAGGGACCAAAAAAAGTGTAAGAATTTGTTGCTAATCTAGGGAGGGAAAGGATCTGGAAGGGGCTGACCCCTGAAAGGGAAGAGTCACGTGACCTTCAGTGGGTGCTTGAGCATACCAGACTTGATGCCCAAGGCCATGGTCTCAGTAGGGTAGATGAGAAACTGTGCGAGGAACTGAGAAAGTGTGTATGACAAAGCATAACACATCCTCTATAAACCAAAGCCTCCTGTCGCTGGCCCAGAGCAAGCTCAGTGGGCGCTTAGGTGGAATCAAGGCTCAGAGGGACCTGGGACTTGACAGAGAGTGGGTGGATTGGTCCTGGGCTGATGCAGCATTAGAGAGGAAAAGCCGGGGTGCATCATCTTCCAGTAACACAAGCCCAAGGCGAACAAAGGAGTCTATGTGATTATGTGGTCGCATGCGTAAAGTTCAAGTACCTCCCAAAGATGGAGTAGGAAGCTGGGCTCTGACCCTGCTAGGATCTGAATCTGTGGCAGCATGCCCAGAAGCCAGCATGTTGTAACTGGTCATTGTTGCAAAGGACCTCAGGGGCCCTGTGAAACCTTCCAGAGTCTCCCCCACCCCCACCACACACCCTGTCCTGAATAAAAGGAGTCATGGATGGAGGTAAAACAAAATAAAACAAAACACCAAGGCAGTAAGAAGGCCATTGCTGTGACTGGACTGCTGAGGAAGAACAGAGTCTCTACCATCAGCCCCTCAGATCAGGCTGCACTTCAGGCAAACAAATACTACTGGCCCTAGCAGGAGACCCTTGTCCTGAGTGCTAGTGTCCTCAGTCAGGACAGTAAGTTGCTTCAGGGGGAGAGAGCTCCGAAAGGTGTCAAGGCTGAGGACAGGGTTAAGCAAGGGAGTGGGTAGGCCGAGGATCCGTGCCAAGAACTTGGAAGGTAGCAAGGGCCAGAAAATTCTTAGTCCCCTGAAAGAAGCCCGCCCTCTTGTTGCTTGTTGTCATTAGCCTTTTTCCTCATAACCCTTCTAGAGACATGGCTGAATTTGTCCCGGTTTTGAATCTCAGAGGCCAGCATTTGGTTTGTCTCAAGTCTTGATCTTAAGCAGCACTCTGAGGTCATTCTTCTCTGTTTGCTGTCTTTTTTCCAGTCCCCAGGGCTGCCTGCTTTCTCAGAACCACTTTAGGACAGTGATTAAAAGGGGGAACTTGGCCGCCTGGGGTTTTTCTCTGTATCTCTGTCGTTTCCCCATGGGGCAAACCTGGAAAGATGAATGACCACAGCTGGGCTGAGCCCAGCAGCTGCCCCAGCTGCCCTGGGGCCCCAAAGGCTAGCTACACTGCTCTCACTGTCAGCCTCCCTCCCTTAGTTCTTAGATTTATCCAGAAAAAGCACCTTCCTGTCTGTCTGTGGGCTGATTATAGAAATGAAACATTTCATGTGGGTTGGCTTCTAGTGGCCTGGTTATCAGATTGGCTGTGAGGCTGTGGGATCAGGCTCCAATCCACTTGGGGGAACCGATCACAATGTCCTTTTATCCCCTGTAGGGGCATCATGATGACATTTATGAGACATGGGATAAGATCTTTTATTTTTATTTATTTTTATTTTTTGAGACTCTGGCTCTGTGTCATAGAATGAAATTAGCACAATTTAATTACAGGTACAAATGGCCTTGCTCAAATCCCTAGTGTACAGCAATCCAAACCCTCTGTGGCCCTCTATCCACCCAGGTGGCCAACCTGTCAGGGCTAACATATCTCCCTGAAGACCACACACACACACACACACACACACACACACACACACACACACACGAAGAGGTGAGCTCCCACTTCCACTACTGTTTGTTTATCTTGGCAACTGTTGCTAGGGCCTGTGGATGTAAATCACTAAAGCACAACAGAAATGAAAGAATAAAGAGCCCCAGAGAGCTTCCAGGGTTCAGGGACCCCAGCCTGTTGCCTCAGAACACAGGAGGCCTTTGCAGGCCACAATCATTGCTAATACTTGGTACAACCCTAGCTTCCCCATCAGGCATGGTTCAGCCCCAGGAATGCAGAGGGTGAGCCCTGAGCTAGTCCGCTGATGCTATGCTGCCTGCACAGTGCTGAGGTTGGTGCCTGCCACCCCTGGGTGTTTTAACACAGTGGGAACTGCACAGGAAGAGACCAGTCATGCAGCTCAGGGGAGGGGGGCCCAGAGTTCTATTTCTGGTACTTTAATAAATAATAACTGAAAATACTGTGTTTGTGAGCACAGTCATTCCTGACCATGGCCTGCCTGTGAGTCCATAGTTTCTCTACATTTGTACTGTAATGCTTATCTAGCAATTTCTTTGAACCAGGCTCTGCAGAGGTTCTGGGGATTCTGAAGGAAGTAGGATAGTCTCTGCTCCTCAGAGCCTACAATCTGAGGGAAAGAGTCCTGTGTGGCTGAGCTTGCCCTGGAACAGGGGCTAGCCTGCTGGGTTGCTTGCCCTCCTTTCTGAGATTCAGAAATATCCTTAGATGCAACGTTTCCCTGAGTTGCTAAGCATATTAGATCAGTGGTTTTCAACCTCTAGGTTGTGATCCTTTTGGGTAGACTGACCCTTTCACAGGGTAGCCTAAGACCATCAGAAAACACAAATACTTACATAATGATTCATAACAGTAGCAAAATTATAGTTATGAAGTAACAAAGAAATAAGTTTATGGCTGGGGATCACCACAGCCTGAGGAATTGCATTAAAGGGTCCCAGTGTTAGGAAGTTTGAAAACCACTGGTTTGGATATACCTGAGGGGATGGGGAAGGTTAGCACTTTCCCCAAGTGTGGAAAAAAACAGGTTACACCAGCAAGTATCAAAGCTCAGTTGATTGGAATGAAGAGTCTCTGCATGAAAAAAAAACAAAAACAAAAACAAAATACAAAAACGAACAAACAAACAAAAACACCCTCTTGTTTTCCTTTGCTGGCTTGGACAGAGGTCAACACACTGATGTCGGTCCTAGACACAATGTGACTGGAATGGGTGGTAGCATCTTCTTCCCGTGGGGTAGCCTGGAGAGAAGAATCTCAGAAATCCAGAGGCAGAAAATGAATTGCAAAGCAGTCACAGTTGTCTGGGCCATCTGACTTTGTATGCCATCCTCCTGAACCCCAGGAGGACATCAAACATTAAGTCCTGCATCCTGCGATGCTATACCACACACTGGCTATGCTTATGTCAACTTCACATAGGGTAGAGGGAACAGTTGAGAAAATGCCCTCACTGTGTTTTCCTATGGCTCTTAACCTTCCGGTACATTTTCTTGATTGACATTTGGTATAGGAGGGCCCAGCTCACTGTCAGCAGTGCCATCCCTAGGCTGGTGGCCCTGGGTGCTATAAGTAGGTAGGCTGAGCAAGCCATGAGGAACAAGACAAGAAGCCTCTGCATATCAATGGCCTCTGCATCAGCTCCTCCTTTCAGGTTCCTGATCTGCTGGAGTCCCTGCCCTGGATGATCGACTGTATATGCTGTGAAGATGAAATACTCTTTTCTCCCCAAATTGCTTTTGGTTGTGTTTAATCATAGCAATAGATACGTTAACTAAGACACCCCCTTTCTTACTGAGAAAGAATTGTAGAGGCAGAGTGCTGGGCCCTGCTTGGCAGGAAGTTCATCTCCCCATTCCGTTGTAAGCAAGGCTAAGACTGGGAAGGGCAAGGAGACCCAGATATCAGGACATGCCAGCTCTCACCCTGCCTCGAGCAGCTGTGGAAAGGCCGTATTATCTCCCAAGCCTGCTGGATGCAGATACACAGAGCAACCAGAGCAGAATCAAGGAAAGGGAGAAGGGGGAGGGCCAGCTGTGGCCTCTGCCCCAGTCTCCAGGATATCTGTGCCTCATTGACATACCCACAGGTAACCAGTCTGAGTGGCTACCCTGCTGGCTTCACCAGACTGCCACCTGGAAGAAGAAAATGACAATTCAAGCCTAAAAGCCTGGAGATGCTGGCCATGTGTGAGCTGTTGGAGTCCCTGTCCCTGTATATTGCCCCAGTCTTTACCAGTGAGTGTGGGTGGGATCACAAGGTCCTAAGCCTCGATTCTTTGTCTGGACCACACAGCGCTAGCATTCATGATGGAGATGTAGAAACTACAGCTGTGTTTCATCTACTGGCTGGCTGGCCAGGACAACAGCTGCCTCCACCCCAGCCCTCCCACACAAGAGCAAAGAGTTCCAGTCCCTCCACAAGGTGCAAAGCTCCTCCCAACATTAGTCTCCATTCCCCCAGGGCAGGGCTGCCTGCGTGGAGCACTGTGACTTCATCTGCTTCTAGGCAGCCAGGGGAGGTGACCTCACAGTTTCCATCTCTGTGAGCAGTGAGGACAAGAAAGAGGCTTCCTTCCACTGACCTAGGCAAAGTGTTCCTGGAAACTTCTTGGTCTCCCAGACACACACTCTCACCTTTCCTGTTCCTTCCAGGGGCAAAGAGGAATTCCAACTCCACAGCCTTTTGTAACTGATGAAGGTCTTTTCCCAAGCTAACACATAACATCACTGCAATTTCAATTGTTCATACTTCTTAATTTAGTTCCCCACAGAAACACTTCATAATGTACTTGGGTTTTATTGCAACAGTGTTTAAGGGGGGAAAAAAGGAAAGAACCTATGTAGATGTGTTCAATTATACAGCTGGATCACAATAGAAGCCAATACAGTGTTTCTATCAGATAAAATCTATACTATGGGATATCATGAAATCAATAGTCTGGGTGTCATGACACTTGCCTATAATTTCAGAACAAGGGAGACTGAGGCAGGGGGACTGAAAGGCCTGGGGTACATAAAGAAACCCTGTGCCAAAAAAATAGTATTCACTTATTAAAATGACAAGATCCCATATACACAGTTCATAGCATTCTGCTAACAAAGAGAAAATATTGTGTGCAGCCTGGTTTCATTCCTTAATGATACAACTCAAACTGGGCAGAGAGACAGAAGTGTTTGTACATTTTTAATGACTCAAGGAAGATATGAAAGAATGCACATTGAATTATTAACATTCATTCCCTCCAAAGCATGGAGTTTGTCCTACTGTATCTTTACATTGCTGTATTTGAATTTTGTTATAAGCATTCTAAAGCTTAAAAACTAAAAGGTAGAAAAAAAATGAAGAGTAGTGTGGCCACTCTGCTTTCTGCCCCCTCTCACAGGACAGATGGCTCCATACACAGTTGGGGTTTCTGACCACAGTCTTCCAATTGCTCTGTGGCCAAGTGACAGGTCACTGTCTGAATCAGTGTTCTATTGCTGTGAAGAGAGACACCATGACCATGGCAGCTCTTATAAAAGAAAGCATTTCACCGGGGCTGGCTTCCAGTTTCAGAGGTTCAGTCTATTATCAGTGGGGCAGGAAGCATGACAGCAGGCAGGCAGATGTGGTGTTGAAGAAGTAGCTGAGAGTTCTACAGCCAGATTGGCAAGAGCAGAAAGAGAGAGCCACTGGGTCAGGCTTGAGCTTTTGAAACCCTAAAGCCCACCCTCCAGTGACATACTTTCTCCAACAAGGCCACACTTCTTAATCCTTCCCACATAGTGCCACTCCCTAAAGAATCAGCAGTGAAACGCATGGGCCTCCACAATGACCAAAGGGCTGTGAGCCTCAGCACTGAAACACATGGGCCTCCACAATGACCAAAGGGCTGTGAGCCACAGCACTGAAACACATGGGCCTCCACAATGACCAAAGGGCTGTGAGCCACAGCAGTGTCTCCTCCCTGCTTCTTTTCCCTTGATCTCACAACATCGAAGCCTAACGGTTCATGTGCACCTAGAGTGAGGCTCAGAACTGAGTCCCTGGGACAGCTGAGCTAGTGGCCTAGAAAGCCCTGGATAAGGACAGTACATAGCTATCTTTCACCCAAAGTGCCTTTGCCCCAACTCTCACAGAAGGAATTTAAGTTGTTTTATCGGGGCCTCTATGTATGAAGTCAAATAAATTCTATCTAATAAGAGAAACCAAAAAATGGTGCCTCTTCTTCTTCTTCTTCTTCTTCTTCTTCTTCTTCTTCTTCTTCTTCTTCTTCTTCTTCTTCTTCTTCTTCTTCTTCTTCTTCTTCTTCGTCTTCCTCCTCCTCCTCTCCTCCTCCTCCTCCTCCTCTTCCTCCTCTCCTCCTCCTCCTCCTCCTCCTCCTCCTCCTCCTCCTCCTCCTCCTTCTTCTTCTTTGATTCTGCTGTAGATGCTAGGCCAAGGGGCAGATGGGAACATATTGGGGGACTTGAACTGCAGGCTAGGAGGTAGGGCATATTCTCTAAGAATGAAAGACAGAAGGGAAGGGTAGGCGGGGGAGGGTGGTGGAGGGGGAGGAAGGAATGGGATAGAAAGAGAGGTGAGAGGAAAAAAGAGGATCCTGAGGCCCTGGGATGCTAAGCACTCACCAAGAGCCAGCTAGCTAGGAGCATGACCAGCCTTGCCCCTGACACAAGAGAACTGATCCTAGCATCCAATTGATGTTCCTCATGGGTACTGCTGCTTTCAGATGCAGCTTGGGCCTTGCTGAAGGAGAGGCCTGGCATCTGTGGGAGAATGTAGAGCCAAGGAAAGGCCCACCTGAGGAGCATACCTCATGATCACACAGATCACACAGTTCCAAGGACCCTTGTAGGTCTGTGTCCTCTCTTTGGTTCTTTCTCTCCCTCCCCTGAGCCAGAACTGCGTGCTCCATCAAAATCCAGGCCATAGCCATTCTGTAAGGAAAGGTTGTCTGTGGTTTGTGACCAGAGCTCTGTGAGCTCCTGTGTGAACTACCAAGCTCTGGTGAGCCCTGTGAAAACAAAGATCAGAACCATCCCTCAGGAAGAAGCGCAAACTCAGTATGAGATGGAAAATTTCTCTCCTCAAGAGCAACAGTTTGGGGGTCCCTGGATGGGCTCTGGAATGACAGCAGAAGGGACATTATTAGGAGGCAGAAAAATGGACCCAGAATGCATAGCTGCTCTGCCTCAGGATGCAATGTGGATGCTACACATGTGGACTCTCAAGGACAGTTCTTCCAGGGAGTAAGGACAAGGAGGCAGGCAGCTCATGGAAGCTGATCGGTAGCTGGATGGAAGAACATAGACTCCCTTGTCTTCCCTCTTCCAGTACCACCAGCAGCTTCATGTGTGTCTGGACAGCAAGATAGGGTTCAGGCCCTTAGAATATAGAATGAAAGTTCTGTAATTTGTATATAACTTGTTTGTGATTGTTTAAATAGATACTGTCTTGTTTACAATTACATCATGCCTGTGTTTTATTTTAAAACATCAACTAAGTATATAATGAAGATGAAGCGAATGTTTAGACTATATTTAAAAACATCTAAAATTGGATGTAGCTCAGTGGTAGAGCTTTAACATGGCATATATAAGGCCCTGAATTAATCTATCACCATAAAAAGAAAAAGAGTAAAATCTTTAAGCTCTCACATGAATATCACTAATTAGAGTGCTAATAGCAGGCTGCTTTGGGTAAGACCTGAGCTCTGTTACTGAACTGATGGTGGAAGAATAGACTGCTAAAGATTGTCCTCTGCTCTCCACACATGAGCACCGTTGTGTTTGCACAACACACACACACACACACACACACACACACACACACACACACACGTGCGCGCAATAATTTTTTTTAATTTAAACTATAATAATTACAAAGCACACCTGTCTAATAAGAGAAATTCTAACAAGAACTCATTAGCCTTTGAATCTTTTTTTTTTTTTTTTTTTTTTTTTTTTGGTTTTTCGAGACAGTGTTTCTCTGTATAGCCCTGGCTGTCCTGGAACTCACTTTTGTAGACCAGGCTGGCCTCAAACTCAGAAATCCGCCTGCCTCTGCCTCCCGAGTGCTGGGATTAAAGGCGTGCGCCACCATGCCCGGTGCCTTTGAATCTTTTAATCACCTCTAAGTATTAAGAAACAACTTACTTTAAAATCTTGTCCTTTCCTTTTGTTCCTAATGTGAGCTTGGTCTCTTCTCTGCTCTTGCCCTCTCTCCTAGTTACACCAGGGTAGTGGGACCCAGGCTATACCTCAACACATCACTTCAAGAGGTCCAAGTGTGTTTGTGGATGAAGAGGGGACAGAGCCTGGACTTTCCTAACACCCCATCCTGCAGACAATTGCCTAGGTAAGCTATGCCCACCAGCCCAGCTTATCGCTCTGTGTATTCCCACACTTGAGTTTTNCACACTTGAGTTTTAAGTAGGTCAGTTCATGATGAGAGAGCTAAGAGCATGACCCACTATGATGAGTGCTCGAGGCTCTGGGTTCCAAGGTCAAGCTCTGAAACACAGTGACCATCCCCTAAGGACAGTGCACCTCAGCTCTTGTCTATTCACTGAGCCCATTTGCTCTAGTTTCCTAAGTGGATAATTGAATGGTGCAGAGCTGCATGTGTTTATGATCTCACAGTTTCTATGGAATCTAAAACTCCTCTTCAGAGGAGCAAAAGAGTCCCTTCCAGGTGAGTTGAAGTTGTTGGCAGATTTTACTTTTTTGCAACTGTATAGTGGACAATATCAGCCATTTGCTGGCTGTTGGCCAGGGACTGCCTCTGTGACCTAAGTCACTTACAGCTCTTTGGCATGAGGCCTTTCTAACATGCTTAGCTTTCATTAAGCTCTTAGGAACGGTCTCAAGGACTAGACTGTTAAGAGAACTCCTTGTTGAATCACATTAGACACCTCTGCCTCATTGTAATCAAAACACCTGACAGAAAAAACAAACAATCAAAACAACAACAACAAAAAACAAACAAACAAACAAACAAACACCAGATGCCGCCTTCCCCAATCCTTGCTCGGTGTTGTTTGGCTTAGGGTAAGAATTAGTAAATGGAGCAGATAGAGACCTTGACCAAGCCAAAGGGACACAGATAGCAATTTTGCCATTTCAGGGAAGACAATTTATTAGCATGAGGACATAACAGAAAACCCCTCAAAGACATAGAGCTCAAGATTGCCCAATGGGGCTTTGTGAAGACTGAAGCAGGCAAGGGGAGGGAGAACAGCATGGTGGTGTCTAATTGTTCAAGTCTGGCCGCGGTGATGGGTGGTGCTGAAAGGGTTGCTGAAATCAGACTATAAATTGAAAAGCATTTAGATTTTACCCTGTAGGTAACAAAGAACGTTATTGAGGAAATAACATTACAAAAGCACAGCTTCGCGTCAATAATATGGCTATACAGGCAGGATTATTGTGTATTTCTTTAGGAACAAGTTTTGCTAGGTGGCAAATTTTCATCTTATGGTTTTTGTATGGCATTTTCTACCGTTTGTAGCCATATTTTCCCCTTTCTGATGCTGTATCTCCTTACATTTCAGCCGTGTTTTTACTGGAACGCTTTCCCTCTTTGCCTGTGGAGCCCACACTACACGAAGCAGAGTGCTGGTGATATTGTTCTGTTGGCAGAGTGCTTGCTCGGTATGCAGGAAGCCCTGGGCCCAAGGAAGAGCTGGAATTCTATTATTTGGGAGTTAGAAGCAGGAAGATCAGAGGATCAAGGTGACCCTTAGCTAGAGCTGTTGCTGTATTATAGAAAGCAGAAAGTTGTGATGTCAACTTAGATAATGACCACAAGAACAGAAAAAATAAATAAATAAATAGGAGCTAGCCAGATGCCCTATAGGTAAAAGCACCCACGGCTAAGCCAGATGACCTGAGGTCAATCCCCAGGATCCACGTGACAGAAGCAGAGAACCCAGTTTTGCAAGTTGACTCTAACTTCACACACACACACACACACACACACACACACTATATATATATATATATATATATATATATATATATATATATATATATAATTTTAAAATACAAAAAAGAGTAATTGGAGTAATTAAGAGAATGCATTTAAATTCTGGAGAGTGACTGGATTGAACTAAATAAAGGCTGAAGGAAAGGAAAACAATGTAAATGGTTCCCAATTTTAAATAAGGGCAACTGGTGTGTCCATGTGCTAGTTGCTGAAACAAACTTGTTCTTAGGAGCTGCCTAACAGGGGTGGTCATACCCCACACCCTGCATAGCAGAGGCTTCAGGCTGGGACCTGTGCTATGATGCTTCTGCGCTCCCAGGGATCAAGCTCTGGTTCTTCATCTGAGATCACCTCACTGCTGAGGCCTCCCCTCCCATCCTGTCTCTTTTCTCTTTTCACCCCAAGAGCCTCATAAGTTGAAGGCATCCCATCTCTGGCTTTAGAAGATGTTTAAGAGGTGGTTGGCATTGAGGACAATTCAGAGTCTGGAGTGGATCCTTTGCCAGCTGGCTGGCAATGTTCACTTTACTAAAGTTTTACTTTACTGGCTATAGGATGAGAAGTCCAAGCAGAAGGATCTGGATATTTTAAATTAATAATAAATATCTGGGAAAGCAAGAGACAGATGTTTAGGAATCACCAATATAGTGGCATTGAAACAGACTCCAAGCCACAGGAATGAATGAGATCACCAAAGTGAGTATGAAGCTTGCAAAGAATTTCACCAGCATAAAACAAAATCTGGAGCTCATCAGAATTCAAGAGGCCAGAGCAAATAACCCAGGCAGAAGGGTGAGACAGAAGGGACTCCAGAGGAGAAACGGGGAATTTAGAGGGCTAATGGGGCTTGTGTGGAGAGTAAGGAGCCTGGTACTCACTAGGAAGGGTCACCTATTGGCCTCAGCTAGTTATTCTAGGGCTGGGATAGAAAACCAAAACTGTAGTGCCCAGGACCTAGCAGCAGAAGATACATCCAAGTGGGATGTCCATGAGTCTTAACAAGAAGCTTGTTGGTAGCAGGAAGGTGAAAAAAGGCCAGAAGCAAAGGGCTGCATTTGGAAAGGCTTGCCACCTTGTCTGGAAGATGGGAGACCACCAGCTCCTGACTCCATGGAAGGAATCTGAAAAAAAAAAAAAAAACCAGAACAAGTGCAGGACCTACATCCCAGTCTTGAGGTGCTGCAAGCGCTCGTCCCCCTTCAAAGTCCCACTGGGGTAACTTAGAATTGCGCATGGAGTCAATTCTACCAGCAACCCTTTATCACCTCCAAAGGGCAAAGATGTCTACATTCAAGACTCTAGAAAATCTTTAGAGCCAGAGCATCTGGGAAATTGCAACACAAAAATCCTGGCAGGAAGTTTTGCAGAGAGAAGGGTGACACGGTTGGTTTGTGCAGGCCATTGCTGGGTCATGGCAGGACATCAAAAGCAGAAACACAGCAGATACATGGAGACAAGGACCAGATGTTGAGAGAAGTCAGGATAGAGCTGGCTCCTCTCCACCCAGAGGTGAGCAGGGAGGCAACGGGCCATTGGGTAATATTCTGGAGAGTCATTCAGGGACACTTATGACTGCCACACAGTCTCCATTACCTTCTGTCCAGCCCCCTTACCTTACTACAGTATCTTCAAAGCTCATTACGATCTGCTCAGAGAAGTCACACAATGAAAAATGGATGAAGCCCAGAGTCAAACGCGGTTGCTCTGGCTCCAAAACCTACATTCTTTCCACTACCTCATGTTGCTTTGAAAGGCAGAGTGCTGGGGGAGGCCTGTGATTAGGAGATGAAAGGGAACAGCTCACAGGACAGACCCACCAAAGAAGGGGGAGCTACGGAGGCCTGGAGGGTGAGCGGGTGGAAGAGTACCCTCAAAGAGGCAAAGGGGATGGGGGAGGGAATGCAATGGGGGCATTGTGGAGGGGTAACCAGGAAGGGGATATCATTGGAAATGTAAGCAAATAAAATGATTAATAATTTTTTAAAAAAGATTTAGTTTCAAAATCCAGGTGGGCCTGGAAACAGGCACAGCCAAGAAAGGCAGTGAGAATTGAGACATGGTCAGCAGATGGCTACTAACCAGCAACTGTGGCCAGCTGGGTGGGGGCAATTCATCTAGAAGTAAAGCTGTCTGCGAGAGCAGACGTCTGCCCCTCTGTGCCTTCAAGATGGTATCAGTGGAGAAATGTAGTCCATCTGACAGTGACTTTGATGGTCACTTCATGTGGCTAACCAGGGAGAACTCATTTCCTGACGTGAAGAGAACCGAGAGCACACAGGCCAGGCCGAAGGAAAGAAATGCCTTCCCCAGGATTCCTCCCACTGTTTCACCCTCCACCAACTTCTGGATTGGGTGGGATGTTACCTGGGACTGGGAGTGATGTAGCCAGCGTCTACCTGGCCCTTCTTTATCCCCCCCCCCCCGCCCTTACCCAACAGCCAATCTTTTCCGGTCTCTGCTGACTATCTTACCCTTCCCACTCGCTCCAGCCCACTTTGCTCTCTGTGTCTCATTTTCCGGGCTAAAGCTGGTATGAGCATAAGGGCTCAAGAATAAGCAAGCAAACTCTTCCCTCCTGCCTGCCCCTGCCTTCGTTCTGTCATCGTACCTGCCCCTGGCCAGGAAAGGACAAAAATTCTCTTGCTGGACCAACCTCAGACTCAGGCAGCCCACACCCGCAAAGCCTTTAGCTGCTACATCTTAGAATTTTTTTTTTCAGTTAAGAATCTCTCTCCCCTTTGGTTTCTGTCCTAAATCACAAATGTGTCTGGGAGAGCAGCATATTTTACTTCCAACCATCTAAGCTGCTGAGATCGCCTACATTCTCATTGTGTCCGGAAGGGTTAAATCATCTGGGATACTGAGCAGTTGGAGTTGTTGGCACCAAGAAAAGGTTTAAGGAGCAGAGAGGGAAGGTGAAGGGCCAAATGAAGTCTTAACCCATTATGCAATTTTGTCCTGGGTTAACCTCACCCACCCCTTGGCATGGATTCGGGGACAGAGTCATAATTCATTTGTAGCTGAGGTGCTCTGGCCACAGCCCCTTGACCTACTTGAGAATGTACCTGCCACACTTTCCAACTAACCAGGAGAGAGGAGCTTGTGTGTTGCCTGCAGTCTAGTGGGGCGCTGTGAGGAATACTCTCTATCTCCTGCCCCCTCAGAGGGCCTCCTGCAGGACTGAGCCCCAGATGCTCCCAGCAGGAGCCTGTTCACCAGAGTGCTTTCTGAGTCTGCATTAGAAGTAAGGAATTAGCCATAAAAAGACACCATGTATAATGGGCCTTTCCCTGTTTTTCCTAATATGGATGGGCACAATTAAACTCTGCTGGCTCCTGAAAAAAAAAAAATTCTACAGGCCCCAAATATAGAAATGTGCATCAAAAATTTTAAACGTCTGTGTCCTTTAACCTACTGATTCTACTTTTAGATGTTTGCCTTGGGAAATCTGAGTATTCAAGAATATATGTATACAGTTATGTATCAACAAGCAGAAGAGTAAACTTTGTGAAGCAAATTACATGTCAAGCAGCATCTTTCAGCTAGTAGACCGCAGTGTGCTGTCTAGAGAACATGGTAAAGGACTTCTATGTCTTTTCATGCCTTTCTCATGTGGAGAGAAAATTCAAGTCACAAGCAGAGACAACACAATCTCCTTCTACACGGAATTCAGAAAGTTGACTGCTTTGCATGGATACCCACGCTGTAGTCCCAGCTCTCCGAAGGCAGAGGTAAGAGGGTAGGTAGGGTAGGGAAGCCAGCCTGGGCTACATGACCACAGTCCTCAATGAGTGCTTTGTGAGTATTTTTCACCTTTTTTTTTTACTCTTCCAGATTTATTTTTACAGATTAAAACTATAACTTATGGTCTGTTTAAAAAAAAAACTTTAAAACTTGGTAAGTTTTGTAAAAGAACACAGAGGCCTCAACCATACAGAGCTTAAACTCCTCTTTGAACAGGCCATTAGTCTCACTGTCTCACCGCCTACTGGAAGCTGGATGCCACAGAGGTGAAAGGCCTCCTAGCCCAGCCCAGTTGCTTGCCAGTGGCTGTTCTAAACAAACACATCTGCTCACTGGCCCAAGGGAAGAGAGCCCCATGTCACATGCCCAGCATGTGTAGCGCCATCTGACTGGAAATGCTGCCACAACCCACTTAGGGCTGTAGAATCCGACTCGGCAGCCCCTGCCCCCACCCCTTAGACCTAACCTTCCTTCTCCTGCCTGCCTGCCCGCCGGCAGGGAGCCCCAGCTGGCGCTCAGACAGCCCCTTTCCAATTTGCTCCACTTTCGGGACTTCCCTATTCCCACGGGAAGAACTTGTTGCCATGGCAATGGAGCCTCTAGACCCAGAAGCTGGCCCAGAAGGCCAAATTGTTCCCTGCGAAGAAGCCCTGTCTCCGTGGCCACCTTGCCCTGCAAGAGAGGGATCATGGACTCCAGACCCTTACCTTAGTTGGGAGGCTGGGGTCGGTCGTTACATAAGGACACGGGTTAGAGGAACAAAGTAGTAGAAAAAAAAGGCTGTTTATTAAAGTCTATAGTCAACATGGGCTTCTACCCCACCAGAACTGCACCAGACTCCCTACACCTCACCCCATCAGATACTGTCTCCTTGTTAAGGGGCTTTTTAAGGTGCCGGACAGTCTGCTTTTCCAAAGTATCCCAAGAACCGTGGGCATTTCTAGAAGTTTCTGGGATGAGGCTTTACCTCATCCTGCTTTTTCCAGCCTAGGACTGCAAGGAAGGGAGGAGAAGGCAAGCTCTAGGCTCAGGCAAGCACAGTTCTGCCCAGTCTGGACTAGTCTCCTACAGCTCACACAGGGTTCAGCTGCGTGCCTGGCCACACCCACCACCAGATCCTGCAGCACAGAGGGTTGCAAAGGTCTGGAGCACAAGCAGGAGGCCACGCCCACCCAGGCTCCTCGCCCCTCCCCCGTGCTGGTCCCGCCCATCGTCTGCCCTTCACCGCTCCCTTTCTCTGCCCAGACCTCAGCCCTCAGACAGCAATGTTGCTCAGATTCATGTCCCAGGGTGGCTGCCCAGGGAATTACTCCGAACAGGACTGAGTGGACTGAAAAGCCTTTCATCTTTGTTTCAGCAGCAGCCTCACCGTGACTAAAGCAGTCTTCTGGCTTTGGCGCCTCCCACAAATCCGCACTGCACATCCCTGGGTGCCTCTTGATATGCCCAGTTGCGCCCCTTTCCTCTGCCCCCTCCCTCCTTGTGCTGCATCCCAATCCCTCAAGGACTTCCGGTCTTAGATTACAGTGAACCTTAGACACTTACCAACGCTTTTTTCCCTCCTGTTTTTCTGTGAACCCACTCACTACAACACCTGGTATTTTCTTTCAACTATGTCCTCCCTCTTACCCCAGAGTCCCAGATAGCACACAGAGGCTCCTTCCTTCCCCTTCTGTCACCAGCCCCCAATAGGAACAATCCCAGACAGCTGACCACTAGCCCTGCAGAAGGCACTGCGGGGAGCAGCACCTATTTGGAAATACTGCCTTGACAAGCCCAGGTGTCATATTTCCTGAGTGAGCCAAGTGCAGAGGGATTAGCTGTGTCACCCAATAAGCCCACATCTGTAGTTACATTCCGACTGAGGTAAAATTACCCTAGTTATTAATCCTTCTGCTTTAGGGTATAAGGTGATCACCGGTTGGGAGCAGGAAAAAAATTCTACCCCAGCTCCTGCCAACCTCCTTCTCCACCCCTGTCTTCTGTGGCTACTGTTGAGATCTGCAGACCAAGTTCAAGGCCACCAACTAGGTGCTTCTGAAGCATGGCAGCTCCAGTATGTCCTGGAAAGGCATTCCTGTGACCATGAGTTCAGTGCTGAAAGTCGCTGCAGGTGACATCTTTGACTGCCCTGTGGAGGGTGCAGAGATAATCCCACATGGCCCTGGCCTTTTTAATGCGAAAAAGATCTGTAGTGGATGGCAAGAAAGTCAGCGTTGTTTCTGAGACTTCCTGGCCCAGGGCACCCTGGTTATATCAGGAAATCCAGTCTGGGAACAGGTATTCTCCATTCCAGATGCCAGTAACTGTGTGTCCCCTCCTTAAGGAAGCCAACAAGCCAGGCCAGAGCAGAGTAGCCTGGTCTGTCTCTGATCCTTCTCATTTAGACCCAGAGTCTTCAAGTGCTAGACTTCACACACTTCTCCTTTGTCTTGATAGAGAGATCTAAGGGAGGAACCAGGAGCTAAAGTTTACTCTTTTTAGACCATGTGGTCTGGGACTATAAGGCACAAGAGACATCTTCTTCCAAGCTGAAGCCTTGGTTCAGCATCCTGGTGGGACCTCTGATAAAGGAGGCTGAATTCAAATGGGCAGCGATGCCTCCAGAACAAACCAAGATGTGCTCACCCTACCTGTCCGAGTTTGCTTTTCAGTGCTGTGATAACCACCAAAACCAAATGCAACGTGGGGGAGAAAAGGGTTTCTTTGACTTTTTCACTTCACAGCCCATCACTGAGGGAAGCCAGGGCAGGAGCTCAGGACAGGAACCAGGAAGCAGGAACTAAAGCAGAGGCCATGGAGGATCTCTGCTTACTGGTTTGTTCCTCATGACTTGTTCAACCTGCTTTCTTATACAACCTAGGACCATCTGCCCAGGGTGGCACTGCCCACAGCAAGCTGGGCCCTCCCACATTAATCACATAATCAAGAAAACACCCAGCAGACTGACTTATGAGCCAATCTGATGGCATTTTCGCAGTCAAGGTTCCAGATGACCCTGGATTGCCTGATGTTGACAAAACACTAGCCAGAACACTATATCAGAACACTGGCATCTGAAGACACGTGGATGAGACACAGCAGCTGACAGCACTGTCATGATGCCATCCCCACCTTTACCCTCTGTTTCTGCCATCCAACTTCACATCCAACTCTTAGTTACTACTATGCCCAAGATATGCCAACCAAGAGAGCTGTGCATTCCGCCATCAGTGGCTTCTTAGGGCTGCTCATGTCCTCTCCCCACACATGGTACAGATCTCTCTTTGATTGGGGTTGAGCAGAAAGTTTGTCCAACTGCCTGCTTCTCTGTGACAACAGTTGTTCTGGTCATTGTAAGTTTGTTTGATGCTGACCTGGGATTCAAACCTAATGAACTGCACAGTAGAAAGGAGAGGCATTTACAGAAAAGCCACTCTGAGCTAGAGCCTGTGTCGACCCAAGGACAGCAAGTTGGCAGAAGCAGAAAGAGAAACCTGAAGTAACATGGCCACCATCACAAAAGGTAGCAAGAGTGGAAGTCCATCAGTTTATTCAGTGCATGAAAGGAGGGCAGAGAGGTTTAGTAGAGTCAGAGAAAGGCAGAGAGTAGGGGAGTAGAGGCCAGCCATGAGCATGTGGGGAGAGGGTAGGGAAGGGGTGAGGGGGAAAGGGGTACGAGGGGAAGGGGGGAGGGGACAGAGAAGGAGCAGGAAGGCAAGAGCAAGAGAAGGAACAAGAGAGTGAGAGGAGGGGGAAAGCAGCCCCTTTTATAGTGAGTCAAATATACCTGGCTTGCCAGGTAACTGTGGGGTGGAGCTTAGAATGCTAACAGTAGCCTGTGCTTTTAAATAAAGAAAATGTTTCTCGGCCATGCTTATGCTACAATTGTTTGTTGAATAAATAATAGCTTACAGTTTGTGTGCTTCATCTATGTCAGGCAATATGCTAAGTGCTTTTTCTGTGAATAATTTAAGTCAATTCACACAGTTATCTGAGGAGGTCTGTTTAAAATTTCTTTTTGTGGCAAAAAAAGAAAAGAAAAGAAAAGAAAGCTGCAAAGATAAAACAAACTCCTAAATCTCAAGTAAGTTAAGTAATTTTCACAAGTAACAAATTTATGAAGAGGAGTAAGAAAGGAATGAGGAAAGGAGGGAGGGAAGAGGGAGGGAGGAGAGGAAAGGAGAGGGGAAGGGAGGAAAGGGAGAGAACTAGGAGGGAGGCAAGAGAGAAGAAGGGATAAAGAGAAACAGGAGGAAGGAAAGGGGGAGGGAGGACTGAGAAAGAAATGAAGGACAGGAAAAAGAAAAGAGGTGGGAAGAAGGAAAGGAAGATGTATTGAGGCGAAGAGGAAGGAAGGAGAGGGGGAAGGAGGGAGGGGAGGAGAGAGAAGAGGAAAGAAGGAAGGGATTGAGGGAGGGAGGGAGGGAGGGAGGGAGGGGGAGAGAAGAAGGGTGGGCACATTTTAAGAAAACCCTTTGAAAAGTCTCCCAGACTTTCTTTTGAAAACCATTTGTCTTAACATCCAGGTGACACAGCCTCCCTTTGCCACCAGCACAGAGCTGTGAAAAGCAGTCCACCTCACATGGGGCTGAAGTAGAAGAAAAGCTTTAGGCTTGGTAGAAATTAACTCAGGGAGACAGGGCAGGTCATGGCTGTGACCTGGGCTTCATGAAGCCTGTAGCCATGCCATGAAGACAACAGGGCAGAGACATTCACTGTGCACCCTGCTCATTAGCAAGAAATGACTTCGAGACCCTCATACAGGCCAGTTTCACTCACAGTAACAATAACGTCTACTGAAGGACTGAAGGAAAATATAAATTAAAAAATAACGGTGAGATGGCCTTCATAAATGCATGCCACATACCACACTTGGTGTCTTGGTTTGAATATGCTCAGCCCAGGGAGGGGCACTAATAGGAGGTGTGGCCGTGTTAGAGTAGGTGTGTCACTGTGGGCGTGGGCTTTAAGACCCTTATCCTAGCTCCCTGGAAGCCAGTCTTCTCTTAGTTGCCTTCTGAACAAGAAGTTCCTCCAGTGTCACACCTTTCTGGGTGCTGCCATGTTCCTGCCTTAATGATAATGGACCTGTAGGCCAGCCCAACTAAATATTGTCCTTTATAGAGTTGCCTTGGTCATGGCGTTTTACATGTTTTACAGCAGTAAAATCTTAACTAAGACACTTGGGTTGGACACAGTTTGGACTCTGAGCAACAACCTAAGGAGTAAGGGAAATGGTTGTAATAACTGTGTCTACAATAAGCCAGTGAGTTAGCTCGGCTTCCGAAGTGTCGATCTGGGACCCCATAAGGGATCTCAACTGAATTCAGATTGCAAACACTTGGACCACAGTTAAAGGCTTCTGAATGTGTAAATAACAAAATCTATTTCAAAGCAAAAATAACTACAGATCCAGGGTGTTTCTGGTGGCAGTGGTCTGTATGGCAGGCATTGTGCCCTTCACCAAAGTGTTGGCTTGTGTGAGCGTAACGGATGTACACTTTATACTGTCTACTCTCATATCACATACCATCAACGGACCCCCCTCAAACATCTGGGCTCAGAGCCTAGCCACATCAATGGTTCTCAATCTGTGGATGGCCACCCTCTTGGGAGCTTAATGACTTTTCACAGGGGTCAACATAGCCAATATGTAATATGTACATTACAATTCATAACATTAGCAAAATTACAGTTATCAAGTAGCAACAAAAAATGGTTTTCTGGCTGGAGTCCTGTGTTAAAGGACCCCAGCACTGGACGCTGAGAACCTCATGACTATGTGCACCACAGTGTGTCCTTAAAAAGCGCTCTGCTCTTAGAGGAACAATGATTTATTTACAGAGAACAAAGGCTTTTAATACTTCTCTACCTCTGCCCGTCAGCACATAAGTATGAAGTCTGCAAACCTTTGGATTGGATTGTGTTAAAATCTTTGATTCTAAATATTGCTGTTTGAGATGCTGACTTAAGTTCAAAAAAATAATTCTATGAATTTATTTGGCTTCAGATTAGGATTGGATTTCCAGCATTTGTGAAAGTTCCCTAAGCATGCTTTTGACATTTTATACTACATAGTAACCAAAAAATAGTGTTTACAACATTGATGATTATAAATCAAAATATTGATCAACTTGTTGAAGATGCTGTACATTCTGCATTATAAAATATTCAGCCAAGATTTAATTATTAATGTTAAAATAAACCAGCATATCATCTCATTGGTGTGAAAAATTACTTTTATCTTTAAAAAATAGAAAAATATATGTATAGCAAAAAACTGTTTTAAAATAAATTGTCTAGGCTGACAAGGTGGCTCAGCAGACAAAGGCCTGAGTGTGCCCTGGTCCTGAAACCAATATGGCGGAAGGAGAGACTGGATTGTAGCAAACTGTCCTCTGATGTCCATATACATGCTATGGCACGTCCATATACATGAGCATGCATGTGACATAAGACCATGCATTTGCACGTGCACACACATACACGAGGGAGGGGGGCATGCAGTGAATGAATACATTTCTTTATGATTGATGATGAGGCTGTGTTTGACTTCTATGCTTATTTTATGCACCTATATGTCCAGTTACACATAAAATGTCTTGGTTAAATGACATAAATGTGTCGAGGGTGGAAACAAATTCCAAAAGCCTTGGTTTAAGGCTCAGGGAACATCCCTGAAGAGGATAGTTATCCCTAGATATCAGAGAGGACCAAATGAAACAGCATTTTCTGCATGTAACAATATGGCACACTTACAAAATTGTAGCTGTGGTTACCCACACAAGACCACACATGAGCAATCCAATCACCAATCCAGCACAGATGGGAGGGGCCATGAGCCTGAACCCCTAGCTGAGCAACTGTCCCAGGGGTCTTCTGGGAGAGTGAGAGTCACCTTTTCAACAGTATGACCCTGGTGAGTACACCATACCTCAGCAGATGCCTTCACACCCAGGAGGATAAATGAGAAACACAATTCCAATAGGCTGGGTTAATTACAAACAACAAGAACAGAGCACGTGAAGTTAGGAGGGGAGGTGGATCTGGGAGGAGTTAGGAAGGAGCTGAGAAAGAAATTATCACAAAATTCATAACAATATTATTTTTTTAAGAAGTCTTGGTTTAGAGGAGGCAGCTTTTTTTTTCTGATGCTGGAAGTGTGATTTTTTTTTTCTTGGCCAGCAGCACCGCTCCACTCAGCGAACTTCCTGTTGATACCTTTGCACATCATGCTGGACACTGCTGTCCTGCACAGGCCCTCGGAGCTGTGGTTTAGATGACTTTTCCACCTCAAAGCCCTATATGTGTAATGCCTAGATTCCAACCTGTGACACTATTGGGGGGGGGGGTAGTGGAGCCTTTAGAGAGTGGGGCATAATGGAATCCGGGACGTGGGAGCATGCTCTGGGAGGGTAACTTAGGACACTGACTTTTATAGTCTCTGCTTGCTTCCTAAGTACCATGAAGTGAACAGTCTCCTCTGATAATCCCCCACTTTGATGTTCTGCCTCACGGGCTAAAAAGCAACAAGGCCAACTCTCTCAAACTGTGAACTAAAATAAACCATTCCTCTTAATAAATAATGCCTCAGATATGTTGCCATGGTGACAGGAAGCTGGCTAACACTTTCCAGGGATGAAGAAACAGAGAATCTGATGTCTTTTTCAAGTCAAATTCACAAGATACTATTGGGGGCTGAGACAGCTGAGAGTCCTACCTGGGGAATCATAGGGCCATGAAAAGCTCCAAACCAGGCACCGGAGCCCTAGCTTAGCCCAGTTCCTTCAGCCACAGGAAGTGATTCAGATCAGCAAGACAACCCCTGAGCTGCCCTTCCAGATTTAGAAAAGGGTCTCATGCACTGCAGCTACAGCCTGTGTGCTGAGATGACCAGCAGAGCAACTGGCCTGTGCCCTTCAGGGCTCCCAGACACTGAGCCACCAACCACAGAGCATGCACAAGGTGGACTTAAGCTTGTCGCACATATGCAGCAGATGTGCATCTCAGTCTTCATGCGGATCCTGCAACAACTGAAGTGGGCGCTGTCTGTGGATCCTGTTCCCCTAACTGGGCCTCCTTGTCTGACCTCAGTGGGAGCGGAGGCATCTAGCCCTATAGTGATTGATCTGTGGTGGTGGTGATGGTGCTGAGTATATAGGGGGGGGGTGTTTCCCCTTCTCAGAGGGGGAGGAGAAGGGGACAGAAGGGAAGATTTGTGTGAGGGAGGAGGAGGAGCTGATATTAGAATGTAAAGTGAATAAATAAATTAATTAAATAATTAATTAATCAATCAAAGCATTCCTGTTGACTTGGCAAAGAGAAGGGAGGTGGAGAGGGGAGGTATTACTGTACTGTGGAGAACAACTTCTATGTTTTTGTTTTTTCCCTATGCAATGTATATACTAATTTGTGTGTAGTGGGGGATATAGTTGAGGAGAAAATAAAACTCACCCATAACTTTACAAACCAGAAATAACTTTCATTTCGTTTTGTTTTTCGAGACAGGGTTTCTCTGTGTCACAGCCTTGGCTGTCCTGGAACTCACTTTGTAGACCAGGCTAGACTGGAACTCACAGGGATCCTCTCTGCCTCCTGAGTACAGGGATTAAAGGCATGAGCCACCAGGCCAGGATCAGAAATAACTCTTAACAATTAGATTTATCTCTAGTTTTTCAGGCGTGTGTGTGTGTGTGTGTGTGTGTGTGTGTGTGTGTGTGTGTGTATGTGTGTATGTGTGTGATTTTCATTTTTGAATAGAATCATCACTTCTCAGTCTTCTGACTGGATCCAGTATACTCTTTGCAATGGGAGAAGAGTATCTCCAGCCTTCTCTTGAGACTTTTTTCCTCCTTTTGCGTTGCCTTGTGCAGCCTCAATAGGAAGGGCTTTGCCTTGTGTTATTGTTTTTGTCCTGCTTGGTTGTTGTCTCTTGGAGGCCTGCTCTTCTCTGAAGAGAAACAAAAGGAGTGGATCTGGGTAGAGGAGAGGTGTCAGGGAGCTGGGAGGGGAAACTGGTCAGGATGTGTGGTTGTATGCGAGAAGAATCTATTTTCAATAAATAATAATAAAAATAATAAGTATGCATTCAGTTCTTATCAGGTTGAAAATGGAACCATGTAAGCAGATATGGTGGCATGTGCCTGAGTCCCTCAGAGTTGGGAGGCTGAGAAAGGAGGGCCGCTTGAGTCCAAGAGTTCCTGACCAGTCTGGACAACATATTGAGATTTTGTCTTCCAAGAAATACAATGCATTTTTTTTTAAAAATGAGATCATGCTTTCTCCACAAATATGTATCCCAAATACCATTTCTTTTCTATCAAAAATATTTCTGTGCTGCAATTTTAATTAACTATATGATGGCTAATCTTGGTTGTCAACTTGAGACACCTCAGAAGAGGGAATTGCTCTCATCAGACTGGCCTGTGGCTATGTCTCTGGGGCATTCTCTTGATTGCTAACCAATGAAGGAAGGCCAGCCTCATGGGGCAGCTGCCTCCTCAGAGCTGGTGGCCCTGTGATGTATAAAAATGCTATCTGAGCAGAAACAGAAAGCCAGCAAGCAGTGTTCCTCCACAGTCTCTGCTCAAGTTCTGCCTGCCTGAGTTCCTTCCTCAGATTCCCTTCGGTGATAGACTAGAACCTGTAAGCTGAAATAAACCTTTTTTACCTGAGTTGGTTTGGGCCAGTTTTTTTCACAGCAACAGAAAAGCAAACAGGAGCACAGTGTTTGAGGTTGATAGACTGCTGGTTCCTTTCAAAGTGAGGGCTGTGGTGCTGGGAATGCCCTATGGCAGGCACCTGCTCAGGCAGCTGGTCACAACACCAGGGATCCTGTAGGACCAGCACCAGGTAGGCCATGATGCTCCTCACCTAAACAAAAGTGTGGCTGCATCTTTGTCACTGTCGCTCAGCTTTCTGTTGAGACAGTGGGGAAAGGAGCAGCTGATCCACCCAGAAAAGGACCTGACAGATGTAGATAACCAGTCTTTACCGGGAAGGGCCCTTGCTAGCCTAGGAGGGGTGTTAGGGGACACTATCCCATGTTCACTCCCAGGCCCTCTTTCCTTTGTGTCCAGTGGTTTGGGATGCAGGGTAGAGGCTCATCTGTGGCAGCCTAACAATAAGGGACTGTGGTACTTGTAGTTTCTTTTTCCCAGAGATAAATTCATAATGAGGTAAAGTCCACTTTGCAAAACTATACAGAAGAACAAATTCCCAGAAATCAGCTAAATGACCCAAAAAAGTTAGAACTATTCTAAGGTAATGTCAAGTAAGGCAATTGCTTAGAAGATGAAGCAGCTGGGTAGAAGAGTTCCTGTGAGGGACACACAGAGGAGGCTCTTCTTCATGTTCCCAATGAAGTTGTCACTTTCATAGTTACTTTCTATTCCTGGGGGTGGGGTGGGGCGGGGTGTTGTGCACAAATAAAACTAAGCTGTAAGCTCTGGGCCACCTCTTTGTGATTCTGGGATGCAGTTAGCAGGGAAGATCTGGGCTTCACAAAGCTGGCTCCCAGTAGGTGATAAGAAGTCACAGCAAAAGGTTCTGGACTCCTTAGGAACTATGCCTGGACTGACATCCTCCAAATTGGAATTCTCCCATATAGTTCTGAGATGACACAAATGAAGCCCATGACACCCACCCCAAAGGAAGACCCGATTTCCTGAGGTTTTTGAGGTACCAATGAAGGAAGGGAATCTTCAGAAGGTTGCAGTCTGCATACATATAGTAACTTCTTAGTGAACTCCACGAGGTTCCAGAACTTCCCTGTTCACTCAGCCACATGTCTAGAGGCCTGAGAGTCTGTGACCCCTTCTCCTTAGCAAGCTCTGAGGTATTGAAGCCAGCTGGGTGAAAAACCTTCCTCTGTCTGCTCCAACTTGATCTGGTGATCAGAGGGAAGAAAGGGTGTGTCTGGCCTCTAGGCCTCTGTGGTGGTGTGAATAGGCCTCTGAGGTAGTGTGAATAGGAATGGCCCACATTGACTCATGTGTTTGAATGCTTGGCCCATAGGGAGTGACACTATTAAAAGGAATGGCCTTGTTGGAGTAGGTGTGGCCTTGTTGGAAGAAGTGGGCTGCTATGGGGCAGGTTTTTGGGTCTCCTATACTCAAACTACACCCAGCGTGGCACACAATGTCCTGCATCTTGCAGGTAAGGATGTAGAACTCTCAGCCCCTCCTCCAGCACTGTGTCTGCCTTCGTGCTGCCATGCTTCCTGACTTGATGATAATGGACTAAACCTCTGAAACTCTCAGGCAGCCCCAATTAAATGTCTTCCTTTATAAGAGGTACCATGGTCATGGTGTCTCTTGAGAGCAATAAAACCCAAACTAAGGCAAGCACTGCTCAGCTTAGAGCCATGTGGGGTAGTGAGAACCTGGAGGGGCCTGTTTTCATGAGCCCTCTCTTCCTCCCTCTCTGGGCTTGTGGCTTCCACCATGGTTCCATGCCTGCTCCTTGCCCTTATATTGCCCTTAGCTGTCATTCTGCTAAGATCAGAGCTGACATGCAGGTTCTCACATGTGTCTTTCTTTCTTTATAGAGTATTTATTTGTTTATTTACTTATTTATTTATGTTTGGGTGTTTTGCTTGGGTGTGTGTCTGTGCACAATGTGCATGCCTGGTGTCTGAGGAGACCAGATGAGAGCCTAATGCCTAATTCCTAGAGCTAGAGTTATAGACAGTTGTGAGCATTCATGTGGGGTCTGGGGTTGAACCTGGTCTTCTGGAAGAGCAGCCAGTGTTCTTAACCTCTGACCATCTCTCCAGCCTCAAGTGTCTTTCTTTGTGTCTCTTTTCTTGCTGGGCTCTGGGTAGTCATTCCTGGCCCCTCCACTCACACCTTGTTCTCTAGAAACCCAGGCTCAGCCAAGGCTGACCTTGAAGGGCTCTGATAGGCCTTGCCCCCACCCCCACCCCCAACTCCCTCTGCCTTGCTGAACTGTTAGATTACATTCCTAAAGCCAGCTGCCAAGACCTATTCCCTTATGGCCACTTCCTTCCCCTGAGGCTGACTACCAAAGTCCAGCTATCAATGTAGTGATATCCAGCAATCAAAAGTCCCTTTTAGGTCACCTAGTTAACATGACAAATTAGGATTAAACACCTCATCCTTACTCAGGGTTTCTCTTTGTACCTTTATAAACTACCATTTGCCTATGGGCCACAGCTGTCTTCTCTATGCAGAGCAGTCTTTTGTCCCTCTGGGGAAATGTCCCTTCCCCATCTCCCTTCCCCTCTTCCTCCCCTCTCCCTTGTTCTTCTTCCCTTCTCTCTCATCCTCTGTCTCTCATTCCCTACCCATTGTCCCTCTGGAACAAATAAAAATCTTCTTTGTGCTGAGACTTTGATCTTGTGTCTTGTGCTGACTTAGAGGTCCTTTCAGACCTGGAGCTGTGTCCTGGGTTCCAGACTGCTCAAGGCCTCTACTGTCACTTTTCCTGACTCAGTGTCTCTTCCTCCAACTCTGCCCAGCAAACCAAAGCAGCAAAGGCTCTGCTGGACTTCCAACAGATTACAGAACACCCAAAAGGGAGCCATGCCGGCCTCTGAGAGGAAGCGCAATGGTGGCAGCCACCCAAATTCTGTGGATTTTCTGCGCTGACCTCACCCAGGGCTGGGTTCAGGACTTGAAACCTAGTCCTTCCTCCTCTGGACAGAGAAAATCTCTCTAGGGAAGGACAGGAGAGAAAAAGACTCAAGACAGGAAAGGATGATGGCAGAGTGAGACAGAGGGAAGGCAGAAGGAAAGGGAGCCAGATGCATCCATTCAGAGGCACAGGAAGCCTGGGCCAGTGTTGTGTATCTCTTATGTAGTTGTGACCAAACTACCTGACAAAACCAAGTTGTGGAAGGAAAAGTTTGTCTGGGCTCCTATTTCTAAGGACTTTGTTTACCCTGAAGAGGAAGGCAAGGAAACCATTGTGTCTAGAAGGAACCTGAGGAGGTGGCTGTGTGACCCTGGGAACCTGGAAACAGAAGGAAGTACAGAAGTCAAAAGCCTTACATCTAGAGCTTCACAAGCCAGGCCCACTCCTAAGGCGTAATAACCCCCAAACAGTGTCATCAATCAGTGACAAGGCCTTCAAAAGATAAGACTGTGGGAAACATTTCTCAAACCATAACAGGAGAGAAATATCCCATTCCCA
>LR753309.1:1058946-1095112 GCA_902729485.2 Mus minutoides
TGTGTGTGTGTGAGAGAGAGAGAGAGAGAGAGTGTGTGTGTGTATGTGTGTGTGTGTGAGAGAGAGAGTGTGTGTGTGTGTGTGTGTATGTGTGTGTGTGTGTTATTACCACAAGCCAGAACTATGCTCTGTTTGGAAACGGTTGGTTCCACAGCTGTTTGAAAATCCCCTGGTGCTTGGAGACAAATGATCCAAGCCAGGCTGGCCTCAACAGTCCCATTTGGAACCAGGGAGAGGCGTGGGTGATGTAGGCCTGCTCCACTATATCCATAGCCATCTGTCACAGCTCAGCAAAACTCTCAGGGGCCACAGGACTTGCACAGTATTTTTTAACATTAGAACATGATTATGAAACTTCTCAGGGAAAGAGAGAGAAGGCAAAACCATGTTCTGGGGCCTGAGAGCTGCCTCGCCCATTCAGAGACACAAAGACTCCAAGGCTTGTTTTGTCCCTTGTGGGTGGAGTTGACTTGTTGCCCAGAGGAGAGACATAAGGGAATTTTCTAAGGAGAACCACTTGGTAGAAAAGGGCTCCCCTACATGACTCCACACTGCTATCATCCTATAGCTTCAACATATCCACTCAGAGATCATTTAAATTCAGCCACCGGTCCAGCTGACAGAAAAATAATTTCATTTTTACCTCAGACTTTCACAGTTCAGAAACCTTTACTCTGCACAGGCCAGGTTGCCCTGGTGTCCTAGGAAAATCCTGAAGGAAAGAGAGCATTTGGGGATCCCCAAACTCAAGCAGAAAGGGCAGATGCCAAGGCCACAGAGAGGGCATGGCCAGCTGCAGCAGCTGACAAGCATGGCTAAAGCAGGAGCTGCCCTGTCTCATTTGGAGAGAGGCTACAAATTATACATGTTTTGCCCCGACACACCCCATTAAATATTCCTGGAACTCAAATTCAAGATGGATAAAATAAGCCACTTGGATCAAAGACCTCCACATAAAACCAGAGACACTGAAATTTATAGAGGAGAAAGTAGGGGAAAGCCTCGAAGATATGGGCACAGGGGAAAAATTCCTAAAGAGAACAGCAATGGCCTGTGCTGTAAGATCAAGTATTGACAAATGGGACCTCATAAAATTGCAAAGCTTCTCTAAGGCAAAAGACACTGTCAATAACACAAAAAGTCCACCAAAAGATTGGGAAAGGATTTTTACCAATCCTAAATCTGATAGGGGACTAATATCCAATATATACAAAGAGCTCAAGAAGCTGTACGCTAGATATTCAAATAACACCATTTAAAAAATGGGGTACAGAGCTAAACAAAGAATTTTCAACTGAGGAATACCAAATGGCTGAGAAGCACCTGAAAAAATGTTCAATATCCATAATCATCAGGGAAATGCAAAACAAAACAACCTTGAGATTCCACCTCACACCAGTCAGGATGGCTAAGATGAAAATTCGGGTGACAGCAGATGCTGGCGAGGATGTGGAGAAAGAGGAACACTCCTCCATTGCAGGTGGGATTGCAAGCTTCTACAACCACTCTGGAAGTCAGTCTGGTGGTTCCTCAGAAAATTGGACATAGTACTACCGAAAGATCCAGCAATACCTCTCCTGGGCATATACCCAGAAGATGTTCCAACTGGTAATAAGAACACATGCTCCATGATGTTCATATCAGCCTTATTTATAATAGCCAGAAGCTGAAAAGAACCCAGATGTCCCTCAACAGAGGAATGGATACAGGAAAATGTGGAATATTTACACAATGGAGTACTACTCAGCTATTAAAAACAATGAATTTATGAAATTCTTGAGTAAATGGATGTATCTGGAGAATATCATTCTTAGTGAGGTAACCCAATCACAAAAGAAGTCACTTGATATGCACTCACTGATAGGTGGATATTAGCCCAGAAACTTAAATACCCAACATACAATTTGCAAAACACAAGAAAATCAAGAAGAAGGAAGACCAAAGCGTGGATACTTCATTCCTCCTTAGAATAGGGAACAAAATACCCATGGAAGGAGTTACAGAGACAAAGTTTGGAGCTAAGACGAAAGGATGGACCATCCAGAGACTACCCCACCTGGGGATCCATCCAATAATCAGCCACCAAACCCAGACACTATTGCATATGCCAGCAAGATTTTGCTGAAGGGACCCTGAGATAGCTGTCTTGTGTGAGGCTATGCCAGTGCCTGGCAAATACAGAAGTGGATGCTCACAGTCATCTATAGTGTCTTAGTCAGGGTTTCTATTTCTGCACAAACATCATGACCAAGAAGCAAGTTGGGGAGGAAAGGGTTTATTCGGCTTACACTTCCATACTGCTGTTCATCACCAAAGGAAGTCAGGACTGGAACTCAAGCAGGTTAGGGAGCAGGAGCTGATGCAGAGGCCATGGAGGGATGTTCTTTACTGGCTTGCTTCCCCTGGCTTGCTCAGCCTGCTCTCTTATAGAACCCAAGACTGTCAGCCCAGAGATGGTCCCACCCACAAGGAGCCCTTGATCACTAATTGAGAAAATGCCTCACAGCTAGATCTCATGGAGGCATTTCCCCAACTGAAGTTCCTTTCTCTGTGATAACACAGCTGTGTCAAGTTGACACAAAAACTAGCCAGTACATATAGGATGGAACACAGGGCCCCCAATGGAGGAGCTAGAGAAAGTACCCAAGGAACTGAAGGGGTCTGCAACCCTATAGGTGGAACAACAATATTAACTAACCAGTACCCCCAGAGCTCATGTCTCTAGCTGCATATGTAGCAGAAGATGGCCTAGTCGGCCATCATTGGGAAGAGAGGCCCCTAGGTCTTGCAAACTTTATATGCCCCAGTACAGGGGAACACCAGGGCCAAGAAGTGGGAGTGGGTGGGGAGGGGAGCAGGGCGGGGGGAGGGTATAGGGAACTTTCGGGATAGCATTTGAAATGTAAATGAAGAAAATATCTAATAAAGAAATAAGCCACTTGGATGTTCCAGGGAAAGGGTGATCTGGAGGGATCCAAGTACAGCAAGAGTCTTCACAAGGGAGCCTCCCCTGCTGTCTCAGCTACCCGCTGGCACAGCCTGACTATGTGGGGTGCTGTGATCCTCCTTGTCTTTCTGTGGTACAGCTAGACACAGGTTTGTCCTTGAGCCTTCAGGAAAGGGGGAATGAGTGACAGCCTTTGTGCCATGGCTGCTGCCTATCTTGGTGGAGGAAGGAAAAACTTAGAAGATGCTGAGCCAAGGTGGACTGATCTCCTGAGAGTTCACTGCTCAGAGTAAGGCAGAGACACCGATGTGGGAGGCACTGCTACTAAGGTTCTAAGAACTCAGACAATCCTTTCCATGGGCACTTAGTGTGAGTGTCATAACTATGCCAGGCCTTGCTGTGCATACCTGTCACCCACCTAGTGCTCAAGAAGCAGGAAGATCTCTAGCTCAAGATTAATCAGTTTTACATAGTGAGACCGTCTCACAACAACAATCAGTCAATAAAATCACTGTCCCAGATGACAGATGAAGAAACAAGACAGGAAGAATAATGTGGCTTCCTTACTGACACCCATAGCAGGGAAATGCTGGTGCTGGGATTTGAACCCACAATCTTGCTCCTGTGCCCCTGTCTATAGACAATGCTGTTGTCTCTTTGAAGCTAGTTTCAGCCTGTCTGGTGAGCCACCCCAACCCTCTCTTTGTCTCTCACTCCCATAGAAGTCTTCTGTGACCTGGCTCTCTCCCCAGGTACAGATGCAAGCATTCCTGACTATCCAGGCAGAGCATAGCATCTCCCCAGGGTCAGTCTGCTGGGGTACCTTGCCCCTGATAGCAAAACCTTTACACAAAGCCTGACTGTCCTTAGAAAGGTAGCACAGAGAAGTGTGCCCAGGGCCTTTCTCCTCCCAGGATAGACCAGACTGGCCAACTAATGTTTTAATGCTATCCATAGACACTGAAGACCTTCTCCTTTAAAGGAGCTCACACTCCCTCCAGCACAGGGAGCCCATAAACCTCAGGGCAAAGACTAGGGTTGGGTAGGAGATAGACAACCCTCCCATCCTGTCTAGGGATCATGTATTCTCCCTGGCTTCCTAGCAAGGACCAGAGCTGGGTTGGGGGTACACACCCCTCCCAGCTTGTATAGAGATAATATACACTCCTGGTCTTCCCTAAGATGTCTTTCTTTTGTCCCTGAGGCCAAATCTCTTCTTTCTCAGAATTCTAAAAAGAAGACTTGTTCATACAAACTCTTCCTCATTAGTCTGGGGTCTCATCAGCCTTGTCACACTGGGCAGGTGTATCTGCCCAGAATATAGATCATATCAGGTCTCTGCCCCACTTTAAACAGTTCCCTGTCTGATGATCCAACTGAAGTCATCCAGATGTCTTAAAAGTCATTGAGGTCCTGTATGGTCCTGCCCTCCTCCCTTGACCTTGGTCTTCCTTCACTCATTATTCCTAAGCAGCCTTCCTTCCAAGCACATTTACTGATCATCTCTCAAAGCCCCATTTCCTACTTCCTTCAGGGGACACTCCCTTGCCTTTCCATGTCTAAAACAAAAGCACAAACAGAAAACTGCACTTGCCTTGAGTTACTGTGTTACAACCATTTCTTTAGTGTGTGCCCCATTGAAGTGCCTGCAAGCTGGTGGCTCGGTCTTCCCTTTCCATCCCCTGGTAATGGTTTAAAATATACATATTTGGGACAGTGAGTCAGTGATCTTCTTTAGCCAATAGTCTGAATGAATTTCCATAGTTTTTACAGAGAACATGCTAAGAGGATCTCACTACTCTATGGCAGAAAGGACTCCCCAGGAGAGGCAGGCTTGGGTTCTACAAAGATCTGCAAGCTGAAGGTCAAAACCAACCTTCACCAACCTTGAGGCTCTTCCTGGGCCAGCCCTAGGCCAGGAAAGCCACTGTGCCTCTTCACCTTTACCCCCCATCTGGCCTCTTCTACCTAGGCTCAAGCCCCAGCCATTGGTGACTGAATCTTAACAGAACGTAGCTTGTGCATCTCCTCTCGTGAGCCACAGTAAGTCTTCATCCCTTGCCTTCTTCTGCATCTTCTCCATCCCTAGCGGGAATATCTCCTCTCCATGCAGCCTCTACCTCAGATTCCCTCTGACCTAGATAGAGGTCATGGCAGCTGGACTACACCAATGGTGCCCTGGAAAACTGGCTTTAGAACTAAATGAATCCAAGTTTAATCTCCTCTCAGGCTAAATCTGTTTCCTTATCTCCAAAGAGGAAGCAAAGAAACGTCTCTGAAGGCTGATGTAAGAAGCAGAGAAAAGATGGGCAGTCAGCAGCCCACATACAACAGCTCCGCTCTTCTTGCTTTCATATTCTGAACACCAATTCAGTGATGTACTGGGTCATAAACCTGGTCAGAGAGTATGTCCAGGTTGCCTGTGAGCCACGGCCTGCTTGGAATGGGTATGTAGGACACCATGCAGCTGCAAACACGGCAGGGGACAATTCCATTTTTGAAAATAACAAAAATAACGTTCTACATATAAATGAACATGATTAGAAAAAGTTTGCTAACATGTTAAGAATCTTGGGGTTATGATTCTTGTTGTATGTTTATCTTCTTTTTTACATCCAAAAATGAACATGCTTTGAGTAACAATAAGGAAAAAAATAAACCACATGTTGCAGAAATCTGTGTGCAATATGGGCCTTAAATTCAAAGCACCATCTGTGTATCAAAGAATTATGGCTCACAACTGCAGATGGCTACAGCCTCCGTGTGGAAAAATTCAGGGCAGCTGAGCATGTCCCCACCTTGGGAAAGTCCCTTGTAGAGAGAAGGTAGAAGCCACTTCCAAATGAGCAGATCCCTTTGGATCCTCTCCATGGCAGGGCTTTCCTTAAACAGATGTGTAGTATCTAAGGCGTTCATTAACTGTGTGGTGTTTTGGTTTAGTTTTAGAGACTATGTTACTTTTTCTTTTTTTCTTTTTTCTTTTTTTTAAGTGAGCACTAGGCATAAACGAATACCTCAGGGAACCTTTGAAAACACAAATTTCTACAGTTCAAACTCTTCCCTATGATCTTCCTCTACTGTGAGTTTGCACAATCCTTGGCTTTCTTCTAGCAAGAAAAACCTCTGCTCACTAACAGAAACTGGCTGTGTAGACAATTGCCGCCACATGGGTTCCAGGGTGAAACTAGTGCTGTGGCCTCCATCTCTGACATCGTGCTCTGGAATGCACTACAACATGGAGGTGATGACATCGTTGTGTCTATGAGAACCATGTGAAGGGATTTTATGAGAGAGGTTCTCATCGGGCCACTCAGAGTCAAAGCAATAGGCAGAGTTAACTCTTGACAGCCCATCCAATAGCGCAAATCTAGCAGTATAGAGTACAGAAGTATGAATTTTGCTAGTGCAGTTTCTTGTATCTCCATGAAGAAGAGATTGGAGATTTGGCTTAAATCATTTTAATATATAAAAGTCAACCAGTTTAAGGTGCCAAGATCCAAAGTGAGATTTGTAAGTCATTTAACACTGCTAAGGGACAAACTAAAGCGGGCTATGGTACATACCTCTAACCTCACCTACTCAGGGAGGCTCTGGAGGCTGAAGCAAGTTCAGGACCTGCCAAGACTGCAGAGTGAGTTCAATAGCAGCCTAGGCAACTTGGTGAGACACCTTCTTAAAATAAAACACACAAAAGGACTGAGGGTGTAGTGATAGATACCTGTGTCAACATGGAAAAACTTTTACTCTCCATCCCAGTACCAGAAAAAGAAAAGACTGGGAGTGAGAGATGAAAGAAAATTAGAGAGAGGGAAGGGAATAGAGGAGAGGAAGGGATGGAGGCAGGGAGGGAGGAAGGGAGGGAGGGAGATGGAGAGGGAGGGGGGAAGGGAAGGAGATGGAGTGGGAGGGAGGGAAGGAGATGGAGAAGGAGGGAAGGAGATGGAGAAGGAGGGAAGAAGATGGAGAGGGAGGGAAAGAGAGAGGGAGATAGAGAGGGAAGGAGGGAGGGAGCCACAGATAGAGAGGAGAGAGAGCAAGCGAGAAAGCTATCCCCAAACTAAGACTATCTAAAACCTAGTCACAAATTAAACATTTCTCCTGCAAAGTAGTTTATTTTAAGAATTGGTTAATTTGATCTCAGTTACATCAACATTCCAGATTTCTTCAGGCTTGTGACTCATTCTTTCCTTTCATGGTCACAGGATGGCCACTGCAGTTTAAAGTCATCATATCCTTTAGGAGAAACATTCAGAAACCTACTTAAATCAATCCCAGATACAAATCGAATACTGGTGCATAGCCAAGGAGGTAACCTCCCTCCTTTACAACAGTGATCTTCATATGTAAATAAACTCAGGATTTGATAAGAAGGGAACGAAGGAGACTGGATGATGAGTTGGTAGTCTACCACCAAGAGCTGTCAGGAATGCTAAGGAACTCTCCATGCTGGAAGGCACTGAGTAGTCCTCATGGTTAATACCAGTCAAGTTGTACCCAGGCAAGATGTCAATCAGAGAGAAAAGAAAAGTGACAACAGCACTGAGTAGGAAGAAACCATAAAGTTTATTTTCTATAACATTTTTTTTTAGCTAAAGTCATTCTTTCATTTAAAAAAAAAAGTTATGTTAGGTGGTGACTGCACATGCATTTAATCCCAGCACTTGGGAGGCAGAGGCAGGCAGCTTTCTGTGACTTTGAAGTCAGCCTGGTCTACAGAGTGAGTTCCAGGTCAGCCAGAGCTACACAGAGAAACCCTGTATCAAAATAAAATAAAATAAAATAAAATAAAATAAATTTTTGAATATTTATTTATTCTTTGGCAAGTTTATGCATGTATATAATATATTTTTAGTATGGTCATCCCTGCGTTCCTTATGGTAGGTCCCTCCTTCTCCCTCTGAAAACCTTCTCCTTCCCAATAGACCACCCTCCTACTTTCATTCACAATGTCTGTATGTGTGTGTGTGTATGTGTGTGTGTGTGTTCCCACCAAATTTAATTAGGATTGCTTGCATGTATGCATGTGGTTACTTACTTATCAGTGGACTCTATCTCCACTAGGAGCTATTAACTAGGAGCTTCTGAGCTAGGGATAAACCCTCCAACCGCCAAGCTGAAACGTGCTAGTCCTGAAGAGTCTCTGACCTGCTGCTCACTGTAAAATGAAGCTTCTCTGACTGAGACTGAAAATAGGAGTAATGGTGCTGGATATAGGCAAAAATATTCAGAAGCAAGCCTGACAGTGTGGCCATTTGGCAAAACAGTGGTAATAGTTTCCTCACTGGGGCCTATGACCTCCCTCAAAATTACCCTTTCATCAGGCATACAGTAGCAGGCATGAGGTTTTCTGTGGAAAAACCTCAAACCCAATCAATCACAAAGTGACTGGTTAATCCCTAACATTTGTGCCACTAACACACTGGTAGACACACCATCCTCCATTAGCTTTAAAGCTCAGTTGGTAAGGTGCTTGCTGCACAAACATGCAGACCTGAGTTTGATCCTTAGAACCCGTGTGAAAAACTCTGGGCACGGTGGCACTCACTCATGGTGGCACACACTTATGGTGGCATACGCTTGTAATCCAAATGTCGGGGGAGCAGGGACAGGCCAGCCCCTGAGGCTGGCTGGCTGGTCCAGTCAGACTGGCAATCTCCAGATTCAGTGAGAGATCCTTGCTTAAAAACAAGGTGGGGATGTCCTGTGAAACAACGCATGAGGTTGACATGCGTGAGCACATGCACACACACACACACACACACACACACACACACACACACACAGGTGCAAGCGCTAGACAAATTTTATTTCTCTTACAAGAGCTAAGAAGAAGTCCAAGAATGAGTAATACTTATGATTCATCAAAAGTAAAACCAAGCCAGGATTGCAATGAAAACTAAACCTTGCCTGAAAACCACAGACGATCTACAGAGCAGTGCAGCGAGGCTCTCGGCTGTGTCTTCATTTGAGAATCAAGTGGGTCTCATTATGAAACTCTATAAATAAGAATGTAAAGATCTTTGATCATCTGGGTATGGAGGTTTTCTCTGTCAACAACAACAAAAATGAAACGTGTAGAAACCCTGGGGAACACAGGTAGCTGTACCAGGGTACAGTGTGAGGAGGAAGCAGAAGCCGAAAGGACTGGACACCGAGCACTTGACACTAATTGAACACAGATTCCACTTGGCCATTCTATGTGTTTTTCTTCCATGCACCCTGTATTGCGACTGCATTTCCTTTACTTAAACATAGTTAGACATAGTTAGGCCATGTCTTTGCTTCCTCTGTAAATGGGAGTTTTATTACTGTAACTTTGCAAAGGATGTTTTTATGCATTGTGTTATAATCCATCTGTCCACACAGTGGGGTCATGACAAAAGAAAGAAATAACTCCCACAGGCTGTGTCTCAGCCTCCACATAAGCACCATGGCATCTGTCTGGCTACACACACACACACACACACACACACACACACACACACACACACTCAATAATTGATGCATTTCACATCTTCTTTCTTATATTTAATGTAATGATTCAATAAGATGTTTTCTTTTAAAAACATTGAGTGTATTTATACATTTTATTTATTTGTACATGTATTGCCTTCTTGTCTGTATGTATCCCATGTGTGTGCAATGCCCATGGAGCCAGAAGTGGAAAGTGGATCCCTACGCTGAGTTACAGACAGTTTGAACTGCCCAGTGCAGTGCTGGGAGCCCAGCCTGAATCCTCTGCAAAAGCAACAGTAGAGCAACAGTGCTTTTAACCACCGAGCTTCTCTCAGCCCAAGTGGAAGCTGTGTTTAATTAGTGTCGAGTGTTCAGTGTGGAGTCCTTCTAGATTCTGCTTCCCCCCCACACCGTGCCATGTGTGGCACAGCTATCTGTTTCCCCCAATTTCTCTCCATTAACCAAGGCAATGGTTATGAAACGGCCTTTTTGTTATCCTTAAATCCTGTTTGCTCTGCCTTTTCCTTCTTAGGATTCACAAAGGCCTTTGAATGAACTGTATTGGAAAGTCCAACACAGTCCCCAACTCAGAGGCCAACGATGACTGTTCTCCACGGAGCTCTGAAAACCCCCACCTCTGATAGAGACAAGTGACATCTGGCCAGTGTGCTACCAGGGAAGTCTGGCTCCTCATTTGCTCTGTGTAGATAATGTATGTCTACAGAATGTAGATACTGTATGTCTACAGCATGAAGGGCAGAGCAGGGAGGGGCCTCAGTAAGGGTCTGCTCTGTTTGTCTCATTAGTTTACTGACCATGAAAGTCCTGGAGCAAAGCATATTCCATTAAGCATGGTGCCAGCCGACCTGTAAGGGGTGCAGGGGCTCAGAGACTCAGCTCAGCAGCTGCTGGCTGTCCTAGACATAACTCCCAGCTCAGGGAGTGAAGGACTTTACAAGTTTGTCAAGTCTCCCCGTTTTCATCTCCACCTTGAAGTCTCAATGTTCAAGCATTTGGGGACACACCTAGAGCTCTGGGGTAGTACCAACCCCTCATTAGCAGCACTACATGAGGCCTCTTCTGTCAGGCTACCAAGTTTCCATCAAGCAGCCCATGTCATGGAACCATAGCCCTTTGGTGAGCACATAACCAACTCACCTGGTTTTTAGCAAGGACTGAGAAATAGTGTGCAATTTTAGTCCCACTCCACAGGTAAGGATACTGAAGAGTAGCTATTATAGTCAAAGATATATAGCCTCTGTGTGTGTGTGTGTGTGTGTGTGTGTGTGTGCGCACGTGCATGCAAGCGCACACGCGAGAGTATCTGTGTACAGAATTCAATCCCAGACTTGGCTAACCTTATACTTTGCTCTGAACCAGCACAGAACATGCACAGACCACATATGTGATAGTTGTCCATTACCCACCCCAACCCCTCCCTCTCTCGTGGTTTGTCTTTCTTTGTAGCCCAAGTCGGTCAAATGTGAGAGGTCCTGCCTCCACTGTAAAGGTCTGTGATTCCAGCTGTGCACCACAGCACTGAGCTGTTTTAATGTCTCAGTGCATTAGAACATGTGATACTACCACTGTTGTAAACAGGCCCACTGCATCACCAGTCACATGGGTGTGCACTGCATCACCAGTCACTTGGGTGTGCACTGCATCACCAGTCACTTGGGTGTGCACTGCATCACCAGTCACATGGGTGTGCGGCTGCTGTGCTTAGTACACTGCAGAATACCTTGATGGTGCTAATAAGTGACTGTTACTTGCCCATATTGCACATTCTGCCAGCATTTGAGAGTGCAATCTTACTTATAGGAAAATTTGCTGTGGAATGTGGCACTCTGTGACACTCCACACATTTCATCTTTCCTATGGCTCTTGACTTCATCAAGAACCTGCATCTCACGTGTGGCCCACACCATGTAAGTGAACTTCATCACTTTCATACATCACTCCCCCCTCACCGGAACACGTCTGTCAAATATACTCCTTTCGGGATGTGTGATGGCTAAACACATGAGTCCCCGATCTCAATCTCCAGGCTAATCCCTCTACACTGTCAGATCACATCACGAAGGATCCTTCTCTGAAGCCCAAGCCTTCTCTTCATGATGGGGACCAGTGAGGGAAGAGCAGAAAAACACAGAAAATACTGTTTTCTCTCCTTCCCCATTGCTAAGTCTCTTAGCAATTATTTCAAAACTTGGTAGACATAGCAGCCAAGAACTGCCTTGACTATACAATGGTGGTTCTGGGGGCCTTTAAAGGGCACTGGCTACAAGAACAGGAGATTCAGTCAGCTAGCCTAAAACCACCTTGTAAAAGAAGAACACATGCCGGGGAGGAAGCATGGATTGGAATGCACGCTTTACCCGAGGCCTAGGACTCAGTCTCCAGCACTGAGCATGGCAACCTATAGTACTGACATATAAACACCTCCTGAAAAGCAAATGCAACGATGAAGGAGACAAATACTTTATGCTCTATGAATCATATGCAATGTGTAGTAGCTCACAGAGTGGTTATGCAGGCTCAGATTTATCATACAAGGAAGTAGTGTTTCTATTCGCCCTTGGCAACTGTACATAGACATCTTGAACATAAATGTGGCCACCATTTTGAGACCCAAAGAAAGACATCAGTAAGTAAATAAAATTTAAAAAGAAAAAAATAGGAGGGGGGCTAGTTTGTGTTTGCTGTCTAGCTGCATGACTTAGAAAAACCATTTAAGATTGTTGGACATTGCTTTTCAATTTATTAATTTATGTATTCTTTCATTCATTCACATAATCGAGTATTTATTTGGCCCTGAAAATAATCTGAGGGATTTTAATCTGTGGAAACAATTGAGTACTAACACACAAAGACCATGTTTTAAAAGAACTTATTATTTACATGTTCCAGGGGAAGAGGCATGCTAATAAGTACTGGGGTGACTTATCCACCAATGATATTCAATCAACATATTTGTGAACAGTGTTAGCTCAGACACTATTCAAAGGCCTTCAAAAAATATGAAAGTTCCCTTACTCTTGGGTAGCTGTGGGGTCCTTAGGGGAAAGATTAGAGGGGCGTCTAATCTTGGATACAGCCTTGGATGCTGCACAAGGGATAGCCATTTCCCATAACTGTGAGTGACATCAGCCTTCTATCCAGTCTCTCTCATGATCTCATCTCAAAATCTCCACTGGCTTCTGGTCTGTTTTGTTGTTGGGATTTGCACAATCTAGTCACTATCCTCCCAGTGCTGTTCTTGCTGTCCATCACCATAACTACCTGCCTCTGTGTTGAAATGAAGCTATTACAACTTTATTATTCTGAACAATTGGCACATTCCTGTACAGGAAGCCGAGCTCCATGCCACCTCCCTCCATCAATCATAGCTCTCAGGAGACAGTCGCCATTGATCTTCCCGTGGTTGCTGTGACCCCCCTCCTAACCTGCCTCTCATCAGTGAAAGCACCCACCTCTAGGTCTATGTGCCCACAAAAGAAAGGGTTGTTCGTATTTTTAAGGTCTTTGGCATACAGTATCTGAGCGAACACCGATCCCAAATGTATTGATTATATATTGTCGTATGGCAAGTCACCCCAGTATTTGTGACAGTAATTAATCTCCCCTCCTTTTTATTTTCAGGAGAGCATGTGTTCGGAAAAAAAATTTAAATGGTCATTTCTTATTTGATGTTGTTCATGAGGTTGTCGGTAGCAACCTCTTAAGTTTTACCAAACCCACTCCAATAGGACACATCTCTATGAGTATTAACCATCTCCTTGTACTCTGGTGAAATGGTTCCAGCTCCTCTCCCACTCTGCTAGTATCTATGAAACAGATATTGTAGTAGTGGAAAAAGAACTCCATTCTTCTTGACATGGGACAGCACATTCCTGCTCAGGACATATTCTATCATGTGCCCAGTTACTGGGCACAAAGATGTGTGGAATGACTGCATAGTTCTTGGAAGAAATGAGTATCACCATGTAAGACACCAGATGAGAGGCAAGGGAGCTCATTGCCAGGCAATCTAGGAGACATCTGTGGTGGGAAAGAGAGCAGAGAAAAATGGAAAGGAAAGCAGGTATTCGATATGGATTCAGGGTACTCAACATGGAGCAATTTGAGCCTCACCTCTTGGGACAGTGGCATGGGGCATGCCCCTCTTACTTCACTCCCAATACACTCTCTGTGTGCACCTCAAGTAGCTGAAGGCCCTCAGGCACCTCTGTTGTTAAGTGTCCCAGCACAGACTAGGACCAGTGGGGATTGGGAGGTGAATGACTTCACAGTGTCACCACAGTCTGCATGTGTGGAGACATGGATCATGCTGGACAGAGACATATCAGCAAGTAGTGGGGGGGGGGGGTGGCAAATCCTAACAAAAGGCAGACCAGGACCAGTGAGTAGAGTGTGACTTGGGAAATAACCCTGAAAATGTGGAGCAGTGTATCATGCTAAAGGAAAGTTCAGAGACAGCCCTGAGAATCCAGGTGCTTTGTGGCTAAAAAAAGAGAATGAGACAGGATGCCCAGCAGAAGGAGGAGGGACTAAAACAGATGTTGATTAGCACACAGCATTGTCAGGGACTAGCCTTGGCTGGCAAAGGTTACAGATGGGTGAGCTTTTACAAGCAGGCTGCACACTTGATGGCATCAGCAGAGAAAGTGACGCAGAAAGACCTGGGACCCTCACAGCAGTTAGAGAACGACAAGCTCAAACAAACTGCAAAATCTTGTTCTAAAGATAGGGATGTGATGACGGATGAGAGAGGGAAGGAAGGCAGCTCAAACACAGGAAAATCATAAATGAGGTAATAGGAAAGTACAACTAATTAAATTAAGATTAATTGTATTTTGAAGAGCAACTGTATTTACATTACTGGAGAACAAAAGGTACAGATTAAGTTTGAAAATATGCACATAGTTTCCCAGGCCACAATTACAGCTTTTCTCTTCAACAAACATGGCTCCCATTAAAAAAAAAACAGTGGCACCCAGCTCATTGTAATTTGTAAGGAGAAAAACAATTTCCTGCTCTACCTAACTCGGGTAAGTGATTTCTAGTGGTCCCTTTGGGTGGTGTCTTTTTCCAGTAGAACTGAGGGGAAGGAAAGAAAGCCCAGAGACTCAGATCCCTCGTGGTGCCCTCCCAGGCCCAGCCCAGCACTTCAGCCCTGAGAAGGGGCGTCTTTAACTGTAAGTTTGTGGGAACTGTGACTTTCCAGGAAGAATGGGGTAGAAATCAGACTCAATAAACCCTAAGAGGCCCAGAGACACACCAAACTGGGAGTTTAAGTTGAAAGTGTTCCACTTGAGGTGGGTAGGGAATTGAGGAGGATAAGTTCTTGTAACTTGGCTCAGGAAACCATTGGCTTGCAGGTTTGCCAGCTAGTAGAGGACCACTGGCTTTGCTGATCCTGATGATAAAGTCATGAGGGAAGACAGTACACCATCTTGAATCTGTTCCTCATGCTAAGTGTTTACTGTGTGTCCTTCATTTCGTCCTCATGAGCCAAGTGCTTCCGGATCCCATTACCAAACAGCCAAGCTACAAAGGTACTCAGCAGGCTAAGTCCTGTGACCCAAGTAGAGAGATCTTCCAAACCCTTGTTCCTGGCTTTGTGTCATGCCATCTGCTGTACAGAAGGGGACAGACTCAACCATTTTGTCCATATTATTATGAAGGTGGAAGGCACTGACAGAGAATGTGACCCCCTACCTTCTCAGCCCTGGGACCTTTTCACTAAACCACAAATACCAATATTCCATCTTGAAGCACTTTAAGCACCACTGTAAAAGTAGCCAAGACTCCCGCCCTCTGGGACCTCCCAAGACTCCCCGCCCTCTGGGACCCCCCAAGACTCCCGCCCTCTGGGACCCCCCAAGACTCCCGCCCTCTGGGACCCCCAAGACTCTCGCCCTCTGGGACCCCCCAAGACTCCCCGCCCTCTGGGATCCCCCGAACACAGTCCCTTGGGAGAAGCAAGCACCTGAAGGATGGATACAGTGCTAGCCTGGTGGAGTTCAGGGGCCTCCACAGCCTTGTGTCTGACCACAGGCCCCTCCTCTCCAGCCCTTACCTCTTCCCAGAACTCACTGCACAGCAAATAGCCGTGGAATTTCCTATGAACACATGCGTTTTACTACTTGCTTCCTGCTTTGGGGATTTTGGATACATTTATATGGTTCTTGTAAATGCTGAAGATAAAACATGGAATGCAGTGCTTAACCCTCCCTCCCTTCCTCCAATTTTAGTCTTCTTAATACAGGAATGGCCCCAACCCCACCCATTATAGACAAATGCATTACAATAAATGTGGAAGAAATCCAAACCATCTTGCCATGATGCCCTCAGAAATCGAAACTTTTCACAGGGAGTAAGAATGTTACAGACTCCACTTTTAGGTGAAAAATAATAGTAATAAATAAAAGAGGTAGGAAAATGGTGAAAAGCAGAACAAAACATTTATTCCTGTTGAGAGAATTCCAAAAAAATATTAACAGCAGCTTCTGAGCTTCAGGATAAAATTCTGAGTTTACTTTGCTCTTCAGATCACAGTTACAGTCTCTTTACGTAAAAAAAAATAATAATAATAATAAAAATAATAAAAAGAGGCAGGGCAAAATAGAATAAATATTAATATGGCCAAAGACACAAAAGCAAACAAACACACAGTGAGAGGTACTGATTCAGTCTGTGGTGCTCCTGCCAAGGCCAGAGGTTACTGGGCATATCCCTTAAGGAACAGACCTGGATGGCTGAGGACATGCAGCAAAGTGGAGCTAGTTCAAGCATGCCTCCTGAGCAGAAAGATCACAAGAGCCAGTGGGGATGGAAGACACCAGAAACAAGACTTCTAGACATACCAGGACTGACATCCATGTGAGCTCACAGAGACCGAGACGGTGGCAGCGTGCACGTGGCCTGAACCAATCTAAGCAAGATGGGTCCCAGTATAGAGACAAGAACACACACAAGTCCCCATCCCTAGGCCAGAAGCTAACTCCAACTGGTAAACACTCACAAAGGAAAAGTTCATTTTCTCCAACAGAATCTCACTGGGTATGCAAGCCAAACTTAAGGGCAGACCCCAAGCCCAGTAGTAGATGGCCAACACAAAACTCAGTATCCTGGGGGATTTATTGTCTTAGTGTTTTGCCTGACCTTCCCCCCCCCCCTTGCTATGGATCTTTTGCTTATATATTATGGTTTCTAATTTTGTTTTTATGGGTTTTCTCTGTTTGCAAATGTGTATAGCTCAGTGTTGTGGTTTGTATATGCTCGGCCCAGGGAGTGCCTCTATTAGAAAGTGTGGCCCTATTAGAGTAGGTGTGGCCTTGTTGGAGTAGATGAGTCTCTGTGGCTGTGACCTTAAAGACTCTCATCCTAGCTGCCTAGAAGCCAGTATTCTGCTAGCAGCCTTCAGATGAAGATGTAGAACTCTCAGCTGAGCCTGCATCATGCCTGCCTGGATGCTGCCATGCTCCCACCTTGATGATAATGGACTGAACCTCTGAACCTATAAGCCAGTCCTGTTGCAGGATTTTCCCTGTCTAATCATATTAGGGCAGTGGGAGGCTTGTGATTGGACAGGAGAAGGGAGGCCGAGTGAAGAGCTGAGGAGACAGGGAAAGAGGTCTGAGGAGGAGAGGGAGAAGCAGAATGGAGGCTGATGTGGTGTTATCAAAAGGTCAGAATAATTGGGTTAAGGCTTTATCATTACCATTTGGCTCTGAAATTATTGTATTGGCATCTTGTAAATTGTGTTATTATTGATACATAAATCTTACTGGCTAATTAAGAATCTTGATTCTACTGGGTAATTACGTGTTAAGATGGCTAACCAGGGGTCCGTGTGAAAGTCAGAGGAACTCAGGGGCCGTCCAAGAGATGGCCTGGTGGGAGCCATGTGGCCTAGCAGGGCTGAAGAGCTGGCAGGCTGAGAGACCAAGCAAGTGAGATGACCTGGCACAGGGGCTAGCTCTAGATATTTCCCCCAAAACAGCCCCAATTAAATGTTGTCCTTACAAGAGTTGCCTTGGTCATGGTGTCCGTTCACAGCAGTAAAACTCTGACTAATACACTCAATGTCTGTATGTCCATATGTATGTTTTATATTTTTTCTTTGACTCTTTTTTCCCTGTTTGTTTGCTTTGTCCTATTCTGATTTGTACACTTTTATTTTATCTATTTATTGTTATTTTTTAGATGCCTGTTTGTATTCTAATGAGAAATAGAAAGGGCGTGGACATAGGTAGGGAGGGAAGTGAGGATCCAGGAGGAGGGGGAAACCACAATCAGAATATACTGCATGAAAAAAAATGTATTTTTAATTAAAAACAGAAAGAATGCCTTATCCCAAATGAGTAAGCAAGCAGAGGTCCTGTGTGAAGCCACTACCAAGGAACAGGAGCATCCACTCAGGAGCACTTGGGGAGGCAACCTAAAAACTCAGGAGGGTGAAAACAGAGAGATCACAAGATCAGAAACAGTCTCCAGCCCAGGTGACCCTACTGGCAAGTGCTGAAGGCCACAGGAGCCAGAAGTTGCCGTGAGGCTATCTGATCATCTGATCAGCACTGTCGGAATGAACTGGGCATCATTGTCTCAGCTCTTTTTTTTTTTTTAATTTCTTTTTTTTTCAACTTTTATTAGATATTTTCTTCATTTACATTTCAAGTGTTATCCAGAAAGTTCCCTATACCCTCCCCCCTCCCGGCCCTGCTCCCCTACCCATCCGCTCCCACTTCTTGGCCCTGGCATTCCCCTGTATTGGGGCATATAAAGTCTGCATGACCAAGGGGCCTCTCTTCCCACTGATGGCCAACTAGGNAGACTGGGAATTGATCCATTCTTATCTCCTTGTACTAAGGTCAAGTCTAAGTGGTTGAAGGACCTCCACATAAAACCAGAGACACTGAAACTTATAGAGGAGAAAGTGGGGAAAAGCCTCGATGATATGGGCACTGGGGAAAAATTCCTGAACAAAACAGCAAAGGCTTGTGCTGTAAGATCAAGAATTGACAAATGGGTCTCAGCTCTTAATGATGCAAAGGAAGGGCTTGCCATAAACATGCACGAGCTACTGTGTAAGAAAGTAGAAGGTGAAGAACTAAGGAAGAGCAGACTCAGAAAAGAATCAATAGGTGTATTAGGGAACAAAATGTATGCAGGAATCACACTTTTAACACTCCCTTGAATACATGGGACACGCTAGGATGTCACCATGGGGACCTCATGGACTGTGAGAATGGGGGGCTTGGGCATCAGTCTCCAGTGGGAAGGGATGAGGGAAGAAAGGGGAAGAGGAGGAAACTTGAGGCCATGAGTAACACTATAAAGAAGTTCAGAGTATCTAGGGTGGCCCAGCCTCTACCTCTCCCATCAGCACTTCAGACAGCATTAGTGGAGTTCAAGGGGTTTCAAAGTCTTGTCTGTTATTTGAGGATAATAGTGGCCACTGTAGTTATGGTAGTAAGGGGCCTTTTGGGGAAAGTGTTCTATCCTTAGTAAAGGCAGTTTCTGAAGGCATAAACGCCTGTAGACATATCTTGTTAAAGTAGCATTTTAACTATAAAAAGAATGTTTCAGCTTACATGTCATCTTTATTTTCAAAGAAGTGCGTCTTCTCTTGCTTCAGGTGCTCTCCTCCAAGCCTAAAGGCCATCGCCATCTTAATCGGAGCAAAAGATGTTCAACAACATGGGCCTGTCAGCTCTGCCACAGATGTAGGAACTTTGGAGGGTCTTTCCAGATGAGGTCTCCTCATGGAGTCCCAGATACACATAACTGAGCCTCAGCTGCACATTGTTTTGGAAGGTGCTGTGGTAGACATGGCATGTATGCTTAGCTAAAGAGAGGTCTGTCTATGCAGCCATGGAGAAGTCCTCATCCATGCCAGGATAAGACTTATTGGCATATGACCCTTTTTAGGCCATTTATCTTATAAGTAACCCTTTGCCAGTACACATGAAAGTAATCCCAATAAACTCTTTGGTCTGCCAAGATAGACTTGGTGGAGTGGCTCCTCTCCTGTCACTAGTACCTCATCTGAGATCTGCTGTGAGTAGACTTTTGTTCACGTCTCTCTACAAAGAGTCACACATCTGGTCACTAAAATGCCTAGTAAGCAGGCCATACTGCTTTCAGCCAGCAGAGCCATCTTGAGAATGGTTTTCATCCGTTTTGGAAGCTGTCAACCCACGTAGCTCCAGTGACTTGGGATCAGATGGGCACTGCTGTTTCATTTGCTCATTTGACTGGAGAAAATGCTTTACATGACTTTTAACTCTGTTACTCTCTAGGAGCTGCCTTTGAGTGCTCTGTCTTAACTCAATAGGACCTTATCTGTGCTGATAAATGTGTGTGTGTGATTCAGCCCTGAAGTTTGTTTCACCTGGTAATGCCCACCATCTGATGGACGGGATGCCTATATCTCTACTATCTCCACCATGGTGAGTGGCCAGGACCTCAGGCTGACTGGGGAGGGGCCATTTCCAGTACTTGATATCCCATCCCCACAGGAAAACAGAGGCCCTGATTCAATAAGGCAGCAGAGTTCCATTTCCCAACATAAACAGTGCCAGAGACCCCTGTGTGCTGTTGCTCGGGGCAATGAGCTCAGCCTTTAAAAGACTAAGGAAAGAATTGAATATTCCCAATGTGATCTTGACACCAGAAACAAAAGGGCAGCTTGCATAAGGAGAACAACCTGATTATGTGTTTCTTCTGCATTTGAGTATCTGAAACTTTTTAAAACGTGTAAAACATTTTCAGATACCCAACACTATTAAAATTTTGCCAAACCTGAAGCATACCTGTGAAATAATGCATTATGTATAAAACTGAAATCTGCCCCCCAAACAATCCCTCTCTCTCCTAGAGTGAAATCAGAGTGCATGATGAGATAGGACCATACCCTACTTGGTATTACATTGTATAAAACAGCAGCATTCAGTGTGCCCGACCCTAGAGGACTCCCTTTTGATTGGATTTTGAGGGAAGATGACTGCAGCTCCCTGAGAGGACCCAGGATCTGCACCATCTGGGAGGTATCTAGCACATACTGATAAATGACTCATTTCTTGGAACAGAAAAGGAGCCATGCTGTAAGTTTATTGGCGTGAATTTTAACTGTAGGAGCATATAAGTGTATAACATCATGGAGAAACCAGGTCCAAGAAAAGGGTGTAGCTCCCTCATCTGGAACCCATAAAGTGACAGATACCTAACTGTGAAAATACAGCTCCATGTCAAACAATCACTTGACTCTTAGTATGTTTTTCAAGAACCAAGGACTTCCCACTGTTCCTGAAGTTTCTATTCAACTCTGTTCTTGGTTGTTGACAGAGCATCTTCTATTGCTTGCCAGTCACCTGTTTGCCAGTTTGGACCTGGATCTGACCCACCACTTCCCATAGCAGCTGCCTCCCAGCACTGGTCTGGTTTCTTATCTTATCAATACTCTGTCTCTGTGTCTCTGTACATCTCTGTCTCTCTCTGTATGTGTGTGTCTCTGTCTCTGTCTGTCTCTCTTTCTTCCTACTTCAGAACTCTCTTGAAGTGTGCTCCAGCCTCTGTAACTTGTAATCATCCTATAACTCATATATATGCATATAGACACATAGCTATACTTACTGTATGATATTTGATATGAGTGTTACCATTAGTAAATAAAAGTAAAAGAAACAAACCTGCATTCATCTTGGCTGGGCTACCAGGGTTTGTGGGTTATATGACAAACTGCCGCCATTGAAATCACTAAACATTGTAAATTTGTTATTGTCATTGTAGAAAGTCATCAGTGTATCAGCTATGTTTCTGATACCTTCATAACAGTATGCATATATTATTTTGTTACATTCCCAGTAGGTATCCCTAAATTCCACACAAATGTATGCTTTGAAATCTACCTGAATGTCCACACCCCTTTTTGCTGCTTGCTTTTTACACCAATGCATGCATCCTTTATGTTTGCCACAAGTATACAACCCCTGTGATAAAACACCACTACACTGGGGAGGTGTCGTTGGATATCAAAAGGACAAAGGCATAATGCCTCAGATAGTGACAAAGATAAGTAAAATACTTATTGGAGGACGTGGGATATCATACTTAAGAAAAAGATCTAGGAGGAAGTGGAGCTGTGCACATGGAGGCAGTTGGCATGTCAGATCACATTGCTAAAGTTGTGTGGCCCTGTCCCTAGCAAAGATTTGTCTGTCACCCCCAGAGTGAAGGTAGTGGAGCCACATCATTCCTTGCTGCTCCTCTGGGAGCTGCAGAGTCACAACTATGGGCATTATCTCCATCCTCGCCCTCGAGGCGAGAACAGTGGATGAACAGGCTTTTCCCAGACTCAAATTTTGCCTGTCCAGAGAGCAGAAGTGTGATTGTTGCCATTTAGATTTTGTTTCCATGGTTACTGGTATGGCTGAGCATTTCCATATGGGCTCTCAGGTTCCCTATCTAGGATTTTCTATTGGCATCTATGCTCATTTTTCTGTAGGGTTTTCCATCTTACTGTAACCCATTACTCATTGCCGTAGAATTGCAGACCCTGATCTCTGTGCTGTGCCTATGTGTGTCTATGGTGTCTTAGATGACTCAGCCATAGCACTAAGTACTCAAGATGGCTTTCTAGTTGCTAGCATTTTGTTCCCTAAGATTTGCCTTACTGCCCCAATGACATGTGTATTTGGCTGTTTCCTTCCTCTAGTTTGATGGCATTTCATACAAGTCTGTGTTGCATTGAGAAGTCAATGTTTGTGATGGTAAAACAGAAAACCATCTTCCCCTTTCTCTATGGTGAACCAGTTGTCATGGACACAGTTTATTGAACCATGCATTTTCTCTTGTTCAATGTAATGACTTTTCTCAGATAGGGGGGTTTCAGAATGGGGCTTGCTCGATCTAAGCTCTGTCCCAAAGGCTGTGTCCACCCATTACTAGTTCTATTATCAGAGCTTTAGAATAGCACTGGTACCTAGTACACCTCAGCCACACCTTTTATTAGTCACACACAAATACTGCCTGGGTTAGTCTTAGGTGTTCCACTCCTCCATAATCATTTCAAGATCACCAGGAGCCACTCAGGAGGCAGACAGATGGGTCTCTGTGAGTCCAAGGCCACCCTGGTCTATAGAGTGATTTCTAGGATAGCCAAGGCTACACAGTAAGACCCTGTCTTGAAAAAAAATGTTTTCAAGATTATTTTGGAGAATGTCCTTTGGGAATAGAGTTGTGTTGCCTTTATGGGTTAGCTGAGTACATGTTATTGGTAATATTGAGCCATTCTACCATAATATATATTTTTAGTTTTAGGTCTTTATTTTATATCTTTTATAAACCTTTATAAAAAATCTGTTAAAGGCACACAGTATAGCCTACTGCTGTTTTTTGTTGCATGGGAGACAGTGCTGCCATTCCATTAATTAATTAATTGGTGTACTGAAGACCTCCGGGTTATACACACTCAGCCTAACGTTAGGCAGGCACTGTCTGACTCTGTAATAGGACTTTAGTTATGGTACCTGAGAGTTTATCAGTCAACAGTAAGCATATTATACTAGACTATGGCTAGGGTCTTTCCCATAAAGTTCCTTTTTGTTTCCTTGCATCCTTCAGAAGGAGCTGTATTAGGAGACTGATGCTCACAGTCACAGGCCCTTCAGGTGGAGGCACAGCACCACTGCCGCTCAAGCATGACTGGGCCCTGAGCGAGCGGAGGTCCTTCAGCTCCCAGAGTATTAGAAGGCCAGAGCCCTGTGCTATAGACAGTGAATAGGTCCTGGAGGAGACAAACCTTTCAGTTCCCTTAGTCCCTTTTCTTTTTAATTTTTTGTGGGTTTTTTTTTAGAACTTTATACAAGAGTGCATTGTATTTGCATTATTTCTACCCTCTCTCCCTCTTCCAGCTTCTTCTATGTTCTCCAGTCTCTCTCAAATTCATGACCTCATATAAAGGTAGGTGTGTGTGTGTGTGTGTGTGTGTGTGTGTGTGTGTGTGTGTGTGTATCCTACTGACTTCATACTGAATTCATTTAGTGTTGTACTTTGGGATTGGGTAAGCTATCAGAGAAATTCCTCCTGGGAAGGAATGATTCTTTGTCAGCTGCCATTGACTGACTGTAGCTCTCCTAAGGATGGGACTTTGTGAAATTTACCCATTCATATTGACATGTTGTCAGGTGAGGTCATTCTGAAGATCTTGTTTACCAGCCAAATCACTGAGATTGTAAGGGTGCAGCAAACCTGTAATGTCTAGAAGGCACTATCTAACAGCAGGTGTCCTGGTCCTCTGGTCCTTACAAACTTTCTGATCCCTCTTCACTGAACCTTTGAAGATGACGGGGAGTTGAGGAGGGGGGAAGCTGGGCACCCCCCCCCCAGTCACTTAGTCTCCACGTTTTGAACAACCATGAATCTCTGTAGTAACCCCCATGTAACCTCTGCTGTAGTAACTCCATGTAACCTCCTCTGACCAGCAGAGACTGGGAATAACGACACTCTGCTGTAGTAACTCCATGTAACCTCCTCTGACCAGCAGAGACTGGGAATAAGAACCTAGGTAGGTTCTTCAACAGCAATCTCGATCTTTTACTCAAGGTAGTAACAGCGCTCTCTCTCTCTCTCTCTCTCAGCAATCTCTCCCAGTGAAGTAGAACCATAAAATACATTCTTGATGACTTAGGCTCCACACAAAGAAAAATCATTTGCTCTTCAGAAGGCAATGATAAAGTAACTAAGAGGTGGGGCTGGAGAGCTGGCTCCATGGTTAAGAGTGAGTACTGCTCTTGTGGAGAACCTGAGTTCAGTTCCCAGGACCCATATCTAGCAGCTCACATCCACCTGTAACTGCATCTCTCAGGTCTGATGCTTTTTTCTGGTCTCTAGAAGCACTGTACTTATGTGCACATGCCCACACTCATACCCATACATGTAACATATTTATTAAAAGGCAATCTACAGGCTGGAATATATATTTGTAAAATATGTATTTTACATTAAATAACACAATTCATTACCAATAAAAATGTAAAACTAAAATTGGAAACAATTTGAATAATTTATAAAGAAAATATATAAACAGCAGGTAAACACATGAAAACATACTCTTCATCATTAGTCACTAAGGAAATTATAGTTAAAACCACAGTGAGACAGCACTGGCAATGTGCCATTTAGAATGGCTAAATTAAAAGTGCAGTTCACCTCCTCCAGAAATGGTCCAGAAAGATGGCTTTCTTCAATTCATGGAACTCGTGAATATATCACTGTTTTAATCAGGGTTTCTATTCCTGCACAAAACATCATGACCAAGAAGCAAGTTGGGGAGGAAATGGTTTATTCAGCTTACACTTTCACATTGCTGTTCATTACCAAAAGAAGTCAGGACTGGAACTCAAGTAGGTCAGGAAGCAGGCGCTGATGCAGAGGCCATAGAGGGATGTTACTTACTGGCTTGCTCAGCCTGCTCTCTTATAGATCCCAAGACTATCAGCCCAGGGATGGCACCACCCACAATGGGCCCTCCAATTTTGATCAGTAATTGAGAAAATGCCTTAGAGCTGGATCTCATGGAGGCATTTCCTCAAGGGAGGATTCTTTCTCTGTGACAACTCCAGCTTGTGTCAAGTTGACACACAAAACTAGCCAGTACAATCACCTTACATAGCAAAGGGACTTTATAAGATGTTAAAATACACAGTTGTGACGGCTATTGTTGGTTGTCAACTTGACTATATCTGAAATGAACTGCATCTAGAAATGGAGGGCACACCTGTGATCCAGATCTTGAGGTGGGACAACACATGTTCTTTTTTTTTTTTTTTAGATATTTTCTTCATTTACATTTCAAGTGTTATCCCATAAGTCCCCTATACCCTCCCCCCACCCTGCTCCCCTACCTACCCACTCCCACTACTTGACCCTGGCATTCCCCTGTACTGGGGCATATAAACATTGTTAGACCAAGGGCCTTTCTTCCCCAGTAATGGCTAACTAGGCCATCTTCTAATACACATGCAGCTAGAGACATGAGCTCTGGGGGTTCTGATTAGTTCATATTGTTGTTCCATCTATAGGGTTGCAGACCCCTACAACTCTTGGGTACTCTCTCTAGCTTCTACATTGGGGACCCTATGTTCTGCCCTATAGATGATTGTGAGCATCCACTTCTGTATTTGTCAGGGACTGTCAAAGCCTCACAGGAGACAGCTATATCAGGGTCCTTTCAGCAATATCCTGCTGGCGTATGCAGTAGCAACACATGTTCTTAACCCAAGTCCATACACACTTTAAATCCAGATCTTGAGACACACCTTTAATCTGGGTCATAGTTTCTGCCAGAGGCCTATATAAGGACAATGGAAGAAGGAAGGTTCTTCTTTGCCTGCTTGCACTTACTTACCAGCATATCTGTTGGAGCCTACCTCTTCAGGATTCCATCTTATACAGAACAACCGAAACACCCAGCCTCATGGGACTGAGCAGCTACTAGCTTCTTCAATTTCCCATTCACAACTAACCCATTAATGGGTTAGTTGGACAGCAGCCTGTAAGTCATCCCAATAAATCCCTGAATATAAGATTTATTCCACACATTCTGTGACTCTGGGGAACCCTGACTAATACAACAGTACAATCTGAGGGACCCAAGCAATCATGTCTTTCTCTGATGTGGCCAGAGGGAGAAGCAATGACATCAGATAAAGATATGATGTGGTAAGCATCATCCACCCATCATTGATGGCTTATAAATAAACAAAGTTGGGAATGTGCACCAATTCTCACAGTCAATTTAAAAAGAAAAAAAAAAGAAAAGAAAAGAAAAGAAAAAAGAAAAGAAAAGAAAAAGGACAGTGAATGTGCCTCCCTGAAGTCTTTAGAAGAGACCACAACTCTACCAGCACTTTAAATCCAACAAGGCATGTGCAGAATTCCAGGTCTAATAAATACGTGCTTCTCAGGACACTCCATTTGTGGGGGTTTGCTGAAGTTTTCCAGTGTTGGTGAGTGTGTAAAGCAACTGGAACTCCCAGACACTGCTGGTGGAGATTCGAAATGGTACAATGACTTGGGGGAAAGGGTGTGCCATTGATTATGAAGTAACATAAACTTATCATGTGACTGACCCTTCAATATTGTTCTTATGTGTTAGTCAGTCCACTGACGATAATAACTTGTGCCCAGTAATGGTGCTTCATAGCAGTGTCGTTTCAGCTACAGTTTTGGAAAATAAACTTAATGTCTGTCAAATAGAAAATTTATAAATAAAGAAAATTAAAGATAGTCTTGCCCAGTGGCACAGGACTATAATCTCAGCTACTTAGAAGTCTGTGACAAGAAGATCAAGAGTTCAAGATCTACCTGAGTTACAGAGTGAGTTCAAAGCCAGCCTGAGTAGTTTAGCAAGACCCTATCTCAATAAAAAGCAACCTGCTGGAGAGTAGTGAAGTTTGGCTGCTCAGGCATGAGAACCTGAGTTCAGATCCCCAGAGCTCATGCAGACAGTGGGAGGTGACTAGGTATGCCTATAATCCCAGCAGTGTGAGGGGGTCCCAGCCTGTCCCAGCCTGATGATCATAAGGGAACCTGTCTGTAGGGGAACAGGCAAAGAATAATAAAGCAGGCCATACAAACTCCACCTCTGGCCTCAAGACATGGAAATGCACACCTGTACACACATGTGCATATACAGGCATACACCAAACATACAACAACAACAACAACAACAACAACAACAAAAATAGCCAAACAAACAGAAAAGCTAGAGATGTAACTCAACAATACATTTCTTGTTTAACATGCATTAGACGCTGAGTCTAATTCCCAAATTGCAGAAGGAAGAAAGGAATGAAGGAGAGAGGGAAGAAAGGGGGAGAGAGGGAGGGAGGGAGGGAGGGAGGGAGGGAGGGAGAGAAAAGAAAGTTATACCATTTAGTAGTTAAAAGGAATGAGCTACTGATCTAATCAACAAATGGATATATCTCAAACTCCATTCTGCCAAGTCAAAGAGGAGAGCACATGAAAACAGATGTTACATGATTCCACTGATACAAATTGCCAGGAAATCCAAGCTAGTTTTTACTGTAAGCCACAGGACTACAGTGGGGTAGAAGCAGAGGACTGACTGTAGAAGACAATGAAAGAAAGTTTGCAAGTGATCACAATATTTTGTTTTATAAATTTTGTCATTAGCAACAATAGAAATTCATTAAATTTCACACTTAAAATTGGTTTTGTATGTAATTTATATCATAATAAAACAGATTTAAAAGAAATAGTTGACAAGCTTGAGCCATTACTCAAAGGTGATGAAAGATAATCTGGCAATTGTATCCATTTAAATGAGCTGAATGTGGTGTGTGTGTGTGTGTGTGTGTGTGTGTGTGTGTGTGTATGTGTGTATTTCTTCAGGAATGACTTCTACCTCCTTTGAGACGAAGTCTCCCATTGGTCTGAGGTTCACCAATTAAGCTAGACTCTCTGGCCAGAGAGCCTCAGAGTGCCTCCTGGCTCCCACTGCAGGGATTACAAGCATGAGCTGGGATCCTAAGCATGAACAAGCACACCTGGAACCTCTCCTCCTTTCCTCCCCTCCCNTCCTTTCTTCCTCATGGAGCCAGGGTCTCACTATATAGCTCTTGGCTCTTAGAACTCATTATGCAGACCAGGCTGACCTCAAACTCAGAGCTCCAACTGCCTCTGCTCCCATATGCTTTATACCTGGTATCTTTAGGTGAGGTCTGTGGTCAAACTTCTAAGCACTTTACCACCTGGGCCACCCTCCCCCAATCTCTTAGCAGTTACATATTCCAATCTTACTATTTGAGCATTTATTTTAAAAACATTTATCAAGCCGGGCAGTGGTGGCACATGCTTTTACTCCCAGCACTTGCAAAGCAGAGGCAGGTGGATTTCTGAGTTCAAGGCCAGCCTGGTCTACAGAGTGAGTTCCAGGACAGTCATAGCTATACAGAGAAACCCTGTCTCAAAAAAAAATTATCAAATTAATTTAATTAGGTCTAAAGTTCCCCAAGTTATTTTAACCTCTATCAGAATGCACAAGAGTTTTAAAATTCCTCGGCTTCTATTGCCTGTCCTGGCTCACACATTACTGTGATGTATGGTTTAATCTACAGTGTGTTGTAACCCTGGAATAACCCATTATTATCATAATTCTTCCCCACAGTGTTTGTTTACACAGCCTCACATGTGTTTTGAGGTTTATTTTCTCCATGTTGCTTCCATCATAGACTGACTCCTCTTCTTGTACATTTCTCTGTTTAAGTCTTTTCTTGATGTCTGCGAGTAGCAAATGCTACTTGGTTATCTTCCTCCCATTCCCAGCCTCTTCCTTGAGGCAGAGTTTCCCTGTGTAGCCCAGACTGGCCCGGAACCCAGTGTAAGTGCTTGGAGTTCCAGGTGTGCACCTACTCCCCTCACTGCTGATCAAGGCTATGACCCCACAAGGATGCTGGTGCACCATCTTGTGACATCAACACAGGCACTGGGAAAGCCAGTGTTACTATGTATATGACCTTTTTTCCACTTTTGTTTTAATTTTTTTTCTCCTCTTAGCACTTATTGGCTTTACCAGGAGTTCTATGTTTGTTCTCAAAGCCTAGGAAGCAGGAGGTTTCTATTGGAGAACTTATGTCTTTAATTAGTTCAGAGTCACTACCCACTTTCCATTAACATTATATTACATAATATTATAATAATACTTCCCAAGGTTTTCTCTATTATCTCTTTCTGTTACTCTTAATAGATTTACAAAATACACTTTTCATTGTTTTATACTCTCATTATCTTAAACACCCTTGTATCTTTTGTCTCATTTCTCTGCTATATCCTAGATAAGCATCTAACCTTCAGTACAGTTCTGTTCTGTCCAGCTGAGCTAATGCACAGAACAATCCATTCACTGGGTTTTTTTTTCTAGTGTATGTGTTTCTCATATGCAGAAGGCCTACCCCATTATATCTTAAGGCTTCCTCCTTTCCTGGAAGCTCACACTGCAGGACTTGAAAACTCATGCTATTTCTAAGCATTTTTAGCACCCCTTCCTCTCACTGGTTTATCTGTTACCTTAAGTTCATGGGACTTGAATCCAACTGTTGGCTTAATTTGTCTATTTTCCATCACAGTTAATTATTTCAGTGTGCACTTTTGGTGCTTTTAATCATGAGCTCATCTTTAGCAGGGCCTATTCCTGAGAATCACTTTGAGCTATGTTGCTGGGGTGTCACTGGCTAGTGATTTGGGATTTCAGACATTCCAGAGATGTCTACTTGGGGACAGATTGTCATGTTTTTGCAAATAATTCCTGAGCCATGTTTCTGAGCAGATTAAAAGTCATGTTTTGGACCTAAAACCCACGGTCAGACCTGAGCTTAATTTTCTCTAGGGAACTCTTTCAGCAATCCCTCAAGCTGAGACCATTTCCTTGTCTTCCCCTGAGCTAACAGACAGGCCTCTGATCTCCTCTCCAGTGTGCTTCAGCTGCTTATAAGTTCCCAGTTTACACTGCTCAGATTCCAAGACCTTGTCTCCTGTCTTTTGATGGATGTTCAAATACAAGCCTGTAGTTTATTGGGACCAAAAGTGAACTCCCCTGTCAGTACTGGGCACATTCCACTAATCTCCAGCCTTGTTTCTGATGCGCATCATCTCTGCTGCGCAGGTGATGGAGGATTACATGTGTCTAGAATCCCTTTGTGTTTACAGCAGGACTGAGTTCAACTCTCTCCACCCGTCATCTTTCTGGATGAAGAAATACCTGTCTATTTAGTCATGTGGCCACCTCCCAAGAAATAGTCTCACAGTAATCCACGGCTATGTACACAGCCCCAAAACACATTAGTAAACTGAAGCATTTGTCCAACAATCCAGATGTTTTTGTCTACATAGTGTCAAGTGTTTAGATGGATTTGCTCAGCTCATCTGGCATTTGAAAATATAACAAACTTGTATTACTAAGCACATTGCTATTTCACAGATCCAGGAATCCCATGGGTGTCACATTGTCTCTTCTTTGCTGAGACATGTTAGAGTACATAACTTTCATTTGAACATGTTAAAACGCTGTCATTCTCTTTTTTGTTTTTCTTACATGTACACATGTGTGATGTGTGTGCATGTATGCATGCTTGCTTGAATGTGGGTGGGTACATGTGAGTGTGCACAGGTATGTGAGAATGGAGACAGAGGCTGATGTTAGAACTCTTCCTCTACCACTCTCTATCTTATCCACTGAGCCAAGGTCTCTCACTTGAACCCAGAGGTTGCCCATTACACTAGTCTACCTAGCAAGCTTGCTACAGGGAGCCTCGGCCTCTGCCTCCTAAGTGCTGAGATTATGGGCTGGCAGCCATGCCCACCTAGCATTGATGTGGGTACTAACAAATTCTGATCCTCATATTTACACACCAAGTGGTTGGATCATTGAGCCCCTCTACAGCCTGATAATCCTCACTGTTTTTTACTCTTTTCACAATGCAAAATTGAGGTCAACAAGCATTTACCAAATTTCTTTTTTTTTTTAAAGATTTATTTTATTTATTATATGTAAGTACACTGTAGCTGTCTTCAGACACTCTAGAAGAGGGCGCCAGATCTCGTTACGGATGGTTGTGAGCCACCATGTGGTTGCTGGGATTTGAACTTATCACCTTCGGAAGAGCAGTCGGGTGCTCTTACCCACTGAGCCATCTCACCAGCCCACCAAATTTCTGAATAAGGACTAAAAGAATGAAAAACAATTCTCCATGCCTTAGGAGTATTAAAGTTTAATTGTGTTTATTCATTCATCACCCTGGTCAGTGGTTCTCAATAAGCATAGCCTATTGGTGAGACATTTTCTTCATTGCTGATTGATGGAGGAGGGCCCACTGTGTAGGTGGTGCCACTCCTCAACAGGGATGTGGTCCTGGGTTGAATAAGAGAGCTAGGTGCACAAACCAGAAGGAAGCAGTTCCTCTATGATCCCTGCTTTGGTTCCTGCCTCCAGGTTTCTGCCTTGAGTTCCTGGCTTTCTTCAACGATTGGCTATAAGCTATAAACCAAGTAAACCCTTTCTCCCCCAAGTCTATTTTGGTCAGTGTTTTATCATAGCAACAGAAAGCAAACTAGTACAGAAATGGAAAAATACTATTCCTGGGGGAAATTGGATCATTTTCTGGACATGCTAACTTTGAGGTATCTACTGAGACTTTCCTAAACAGGAACAAAATGGAGTCCAGAAAAGCTGAATGAAGGAGCAATCAAAGAGATGCATTGAATTGGCATGTAGGTGGGGTAAGATTAGCAGGTACGGGCTGTGGACAGACAGAGACAGGGTGTGGACAGACAGAGACAGGGACTGGTCATGTGGATCACTGTGCTTGACTTTACAGGCTGATCATTAAAAGTGAAGAAGGGAAGGAGGAAGATGGAATCATAATATCCAAGAGATATCAGTGCTAAAGGGCATAGAACTGTCTGTGAATTCAATACTGTGGAAGATCAACTGAGGTAAAAATTAACAGGTGGCCATCTTTAGTAAAAATGTTGTTGTTTGGTAAAGAAGAAAGGGTAGAAAACAGAGTAAAATGTGTTAAAGGTCCATCTACAGAAAACAGAAAATGGATGTCTACTCTCACAGGATACGGGGAGTGTTACAGGAACATGGCTTAGCACAGGGAACAAATTCCAGAGGAAAGGCAAAGATTTGAACTGAATCTAGACTGCATGGAGAGAATGTGATGAGATTTAATCCATAGATGGGGGCGGGGGGAGAAACAGAGAGACCGAGACTGCGGTTGGTGCCTGGAAACCAGCATAAACAAAAACCAGTGGGCAGAGGTGGTCATATGATGGACACCAGGAAGAGCTACAAGAGCTGAAAGCTCAGGACTACATCCCTGCTGAGGAGCAGCACCATGCACACAGTGGGCCCTCCTCCATCACTCAGCACCATGCACACAGTGGGCCCTCCTCCATCAATCAGCACTATGCACACAGTGGGCCCTCCTCCATCAATCAGCACCATGCACACAGTGGGCCCTCCTCCATCAATCAGCACCACGCACACAGTGGGCCCTCCTCCATCACTCAGCAATGAAGAAAATGTCGTGCAGAACCACTGGCCAGAGTGATGAATGAATAAACACAAGAGGTGAAAGCAAGCACATCTCTCTCTGCAAAGAGCCTCAGAATAGCAGCCTCTGTTTTTGTGTTGCTGTGACTAAATACCTGACAGATGCAATCTCAAAGAAGAGAGATTTATTTTGATTTTCTGTCTCAGAGTTCAATCTATGACAGCTTGGGAAAACTGTAAGAGCAGCACAAACATATAACAGAAGAAAACTAGTCGCAGCTACACAGGACACATAGGTGGGGAAGAGTAGTCAAAGATGATAGACACCTCAAGAACCTACCACAAGGTGACCTAACTTCTCCAGCTAGTCCCCACATCATTTCCAGGCCTGTCTTCCATTTGTCATCTTATTTGGGTTGCAAATGTTCACATAGAACAAAAGATCCAAACTGGCTGGGATTCCAAATCTCCCAATAGTACCAGCTAGCTTGACATTATGAGCCTGTGGAGGACTCTCATAGTAGAGCTGTGCGTTAGGCTCCTCTGCATTCTCTCCATGCAGCTATAAAGGATCTGTAGAGACACTACATATGTCCAGGGCTAAAGCAAGCCCCTCTTGGCTTGTGCTTCAAAGACTTAACTCGGAACAACTACTTGTGTTTAAAGGATCTAAAGGGCTGCAGAGAGCCCAGGGGAGACCCCCAGCACACATGGGTGCTGTCTACCTGCTACTCTGGATTGGAGGCTGAAGGTCGGTCATCTCTGGACTTGAGGCCTTATTGGGTTGTTCTGGTGTTGCTATGTATTCAAATGCTAAATTCTGTGCCCCACTACCTGGTTGCTCAGGTCAAGGGGCACAGGCATCAGCTTTTGTTGTGCAAACATCACTCCCTTGGTTAATTGGTCGATAAAAAGCTAAATTCTGTGATTGGGTAGAGGCAGATGGGTTTTCAGTGCCCCGGCTGGGACAAAACCACACAGAGGGTTGGTGTCTGCCCAGCTCTAGTGCTTTTAAGCTGGTTGTAAACCTGAAGGTTTCTTTCTTTTATCTGGGAACAATATGGTCTGAAGTAGGGTAGAAAAACCCCTAGTAGTTACTTAAAGACAGCAAGATGGTGTAACAACCCCCAAAATAATAAGCACTACAAGGCCCCTCCTCCGTTATAGAATGGTGGGCTGTGGGTTCATTCCCACAGCTCCTAACCAGCAGCAGCTGGCCCAGACTATGTAGAGGCCGGAAGAGTAATCACTTGAAAGACCTTACTGTACCTGATTTGGCAGTTTTGAGAGAGGATGAATTTTGACAAAACATTATGTTGGGTTGCACGTCTGCTTCTCCACTGGGGAGCCAGAGTTCCACTGGCAGGCCACTCATGTGAGGTAGAACACAGTCCATGAAAGGAGGCCCAGTCCAAGGACAGATGCTGTGGTGCACAGACCCCCCTGTATGCAGATGTGGCTCGAGACTATGAGGAGTTGAGAATGGGCCACAGGTCTCAGCCTCCCCTACGAGCCAGGCAGGAAGGGGATGAGTGTGCTCAGGACAGTTCAGAATCCATTTTGGCTCCAAGTGAATGCCCAAGGCCATCTCCAGGAGATTTAGGCATGGGCATGGCTCTTTACAACAAACCCATCCCCACTTCCTACCCCTCCACTCCCCCCCACCACTACCACCTTCACCACCAACAACAACAACACCTTCACCACCACTACCACCTTCACTACCAGCCACAACACTACCACCACTACTGTGATCCTTGATAAAGAAGAAAATTCTTGCTTTTCCAAACTGCTTTATTTAATGGAGGGTGTGAATGCATACATCTTACATCAGGAGAACCAGGGTTTAAATACCCTGTGAGGGAAGGAATGCTCAGGTAAAGAAGCCCATTGGGGACTATCTAGATACCTCATTATCATGGAGAACTCTAGGTTTTTATGCTACCTAACCAATTGTAATGGTCTTCTCAGTGGGTTGTCATGGTTACATGTTCCAGGACAGGTGGAGCTTGACAGGGAGCTGGTTCCATGCCTACAGTTCTCAATTCTGAGATTCCCTGGGGTCTTGAACCTACTTCAACCTTACCAGTTCTGTCTGGTGGCACGGCACGGTCCACTTGTCCCACATGGCTCACATGGATGTGTGGTCTCTCCAACACAGCCATAGCTACCATCTGTAAGATCTGCCATGTACTCAAGGACAAGGAAGCAGAAGGGGATCCTGGGACACAGGTGTGCACCTGAAAAACCATAGGCAGGCATATATAAATGTGGGGGCCCTATATAGTGCAAATCTTCCAGTCCACACCATCTTGCAGATGAACCAACTTTATGCTTTAGACTTGGTTTTTGAAACTTAAAATCAAACCAAGTACCCAAGTATTAACCTAGCCAATCCCCCTCCAAAGCCACCACAGGTTTACTTATATAAACAAACTTCTGTTCCCCAAGAAGGAAGCTAGGGCTGACATAGTCATTGTTGCAAAGGCAATTACCTTAATGAATGAACACTAAGCAAATGGAAGGCCTCTCCAGCTGTGTTGTTGATAGAATGTAATAAGGGTGCTGCCTGAGCACAGAGTTAATTTGCCCTTTTCTCCACAAGCCTGGTGCTGCCCAAGCCACTACTACCCATAGAGCTGGAGCCCAGCTAATTACTCATGTTAATTACCCAGCCCCAGGTCAGACCCCAGAGCTGGTTAAAAACAGTAAAAGGCTAAGCAGCCCATGGTCTTAGAGCTGCACAGAGGCTAAGGTCTGATGGGTCAACCTTTCTGATTGGTGCACACCCTCCAGTGAGAGGCACTAACTAACTCTGTGGGGGGATGAGTTTCCTGAGAGCACCAAGCCCTCCTCCTCTCAGGTCTCTTGGGATCTTCAGAATACCCCCCACACACACACACCCCTCTGTGGTTTTCTGTATAATGCTAATGGGGAAAATGTTCACAAACACAACTAAGCAAATTAGATTAAAATTTAAGAAGTTGGGTATGGCCCGCCATCTTTCCTCTGAGCCCAGCAGACGCAGCTAGGGCCTGTCCTGTGCTTCACACACCCCAGGACTTGAAGATCGATCCCATGGGGCTACGCGTGAGTGCAGTGCAGAGGTGGTGTTGGGAGCAGTGGGTCAGCAGTTGCCCCCAGGGGCAGGATCCTAGAACTCCGCCCCACTGGAGCCTGGGCCTCTCCCAGCCAGAGCACCCTCCACCCCACCATTTTCCTCTGAGCCCAGCAATTCCAGGACTTTAAGATCACATCAGGAGCTCAAGCCTCGGGCCTCAGGTGCTGTGCACTCTCTTAGGCTCCTCTGGGACCCTCCAAGCTCTCTGGGGACCTCAAGTAAGCAGGGGGACAAAGCCTCTGTTCTAGCCCAATCTCCTGGAACCTAAGACACCAGCGGCAAGATTGATAGAGGCCCAGGGCAGAACAGCCCTCCCTTCCAGTCTGGTCCAGCCGCCCAGCACCAGCTTGGGTCTCTGGCCACAGGTGCTGTGCACTCTCCTAGGCTCTTTCCGGAATCCCCAAGCTAGCTTGGGACCTGAGGTGAGCAGGGGAACACAGCCTCTGTTCCGGCCCAATCTCTTGGAACTTGAGATATCACCCAGGAGATTGATAAAGGCCCAGGGCAGAACAGCGGGTCCTTTCTGGTCTGCACCAACACCAGGTCTCCTCGGGCA
>LR753309.1:1097089-1145400 GCA_902729485.2 Mus minutoides
CCTAGGCAAATGGATGGATCTGGAGGCCATCATCCTGAGTGAAGTAACCCATTCACAAAAGAACTCACATAACATGTACTCACTGATATGTGGATATTAGCCCAGAAACCTAGACTACCCAAGATACAAGTTACTAAACACATGATACTCAAGAAGAAGGAAGATCAAAATGTGGACACGTCACCCCTTCCTAGAATTATGAACAAAGCATACATTGAAAGAGTTAAAGAGAGCATCTGTGAAGCTGAATCCAAAGGATGGACCCAACTACTGCGGCTGCCAGGGATCCATCCCACAATCAGTCACCAAACATAGACACTATAGCATATGCCAGCAAGATGGTGCTGAAAGGGCCCGGATATAGCTGTTTCGGGGGAAAATATGCCAATGCCTGGCAAACATGGAGGTGGAAGCTCACAGTCAGCTATTAGATGGAACACAGGGTTCCCAAGGAAGAAGGAGCTAGAGAAAGTACCCAAGGAGCTGAAGGCGTCTTCAACCCTAAATATGGAAGAATAACCATGAACTAACTAGTACCCCCTGGGCTCATGTCTCTAGCTGCATATATAGAAGAGGATGGCCTAGTTGGCCATCAGTGGGAAGAGAGGCCCCTTGGTTATGCAGACTTTATAAGCCCTAATACAGGGGAACGCCGGGGCCAAGGGGTGTGAGCGGATGGGTAGGGGAGCAGGGCCAGGAGGGGGGAGGGTATAGGGAACTTTCTGGATAACACTCGAAATGTAAATGAAGAAAATATCTAATAAAAGTTGAAAAAAATAAAAAATAAAAAAAGAAGTTGGGTGTGTTGTTGTCCATTTGTAAAATCAGCTCTAAGCAAGCAGAAGCAGAAAGATTTGACTTCAGTGCTAGCCAATCTCCAAAGAAGAAAAAGCTCAAAGCCAAAAGGCCCGAGTTTGTATGATATTTCCGTTTGTATAATATTCTGGCAAAGTATAAGGAATAGACTAGAGGTTGCCAAAGATGGGGGCAGTAGAGAGAGCTGACCACAAAGGGGATGATGAGGGAACTTAAAGGGTGGGGTTCAATGAACTCCTCTGGATATGATCATGGATGCAATGGTCAGATATACATATCAATGTAATAAATTTGTCAAATTTTATTAAATGGTATAAATTTGTCAAAACCTGTAGAGATATATACTGCAAAGAGTGAATTTTGTTGTATTTTATTATATAAAGTTACAGGGAAATGTAAGAAGAGACTGTAAGATTTGTTTTTTATGACAGCAGTTTGAAATTCTGTCCTTACTACTAGACATTGCTAAGGTATCTTTTCCCACCAAAGAATACTTTGAAATTCTAGCAGATAAACACAAATGTGGGAATGGGAAGCCCGGCTTGTCCCACTCATGTGTAATGAGTATCCTGCATGGATAGCTTCTGAAGTGATTCAGCAGGTGTGGACCCCAAAAGCAGGGTAGCATGGGCCAGCAACTTACACCAAGACCAATCAAGTCTTAATTCCACAACGCCAAAATACTTGGCTGCAAACTAGAAAGCACAGCCAGTTACCCAGATGTTGTGTCTCTCTGTGCCCCTCCAGTCTGTGTGACTGAATGGAGACAGCTTTCAGATTGTGCAGCTGGTGCCAGGAGTCACCATCATCGTTGGCAGCTCTCCACAATAATACATTTTCAGAGTGGCTCCCCAGCCGCCTTCACTGGGGCAACAGAGGCCTGGAGTTCTTTGTCTTCTTATGTCAACAGCTGTTGCCTGAAATGACATGTCATTGAGTTTATGATAAGTTACATTGTGAGCCTTCAGGTTCCCCTTCTTTTAGGGGGCTTGCAGAGGAACCCCTCTAAAAGGCCTGTGCTGAAGCATCTGTGTCACAGGGTACGTTCATTATCACAGCTACTGAAAAGCTCGAGTTTCATGGCAAGCATACTAGAGCCCATGAACAGTTTTGCATTTGTTTCTAAGGACTTAATCAAAAGTTAGATACTCCTCACGTTCACAAATTCGATGGCACCATGTGAGTAGGTATTTGCTGCTTTCCTGGGAGTTATCTAATCAGGGCTGAGAGAGGGGAATGTGATTAACCAGAATTTAAGAAGCTTGCACGTCTATGGCTGTCAGGTACACCTTTGTTGCAGAAGCAAAAGGAGTCATAGAGATGGATTCCATGGACAGCTCTCCCACAATGTGCCCTGCTACCACCAACGGAAAGAGTCATGCTCTGTAGGTGAGAGTTCAGCCTAGGTTTATAGAAGCACAGGTTATCAGGGTAGCAGAAATCTTAAGCTGGCCCTGATGAGTTTTTCTTGAATTCAAAGACAAACGAACACCAACAGTAGTGTAAAAGGAAAAAGGATAACAAAAAAAATGTTTATACAAAGAAAATACATAGTCTAAAACTAAAATAACAAACACAAAAACCAGCAGGTCAACTTGATCCCACCCTCTGTCTCACTATACTTACCCGTTCCTTCTAAGCTCTCCCAAGAATAAACTCATTTTGAGGAGCTGGGGAGACAGCTCAATCAACAAGGTGCTTGCCAAGCACAAGGAGTCAAGTTCAGGACTTATGTAAAAAGCTGGGCATAGCAGCACTTCTGTGTAAGTAACGCCATCATTGGAGGATGGACACATAGGAGTCTCCTGGGGCTCACAGGCCTAGTGGAACTGGCGAGCTCCAGATTTCAATGAGAAACTCTGCTATGAAAGAGAAGATGGACAGCAGTTGAGGAAAATACTGGTCATCAGCTCCTAGCCTTTACACACACACACACACACACACACACACACACACACACACACACGCACTCACTCACTTACCTTTCAGAAGCTCCAGCAGTTCAGCTTGCCCTTGGCCTGCCAAGGTTCCTCAGCTGTTCCTTGGTCATCCAAACCCTTGGAAATGCAATGCTTCTCCCTGGCGTTCTTAGTTCCAAAGGCTTAAAGAAAATGTAACTGGTTGAGTTCATTTTTTCCATGCCAGCAGCCTTAGTACATGTCACTGACACTTACTACAAGTCACCGCCAGTCAATGAGTTGACAGCCCTGGGATCAAAGATCAATCCAAACTGCTAAATCTGAAATAGAATAACATGGCTCCAATCGGCAACCTCATAAGAAATAATGAGAGAGGGAGAGAGGCGACAGAGAGAATGTCAAATATTCACAGATCCTTTGGTTGTTCAACCGAGGTCAAGAACGTTAATTTATATAAAATCTCCAAACAATATTGGCTCAAATTTCATAAATGAGAACAAGGGTAGGGACCAGCAAAGATGTCCCCTTGCATTTTCCATATCAACTAACTGAATGACCTTCAGAACTCACCTTCCCTAAACAAGCAGTGGGGAGGGACATGCTCAGCCTTGAAGCCAGTTCTGGCTGCGTAAGATTCTGTCATGGGGGAGGCAGTGACTGTTGTGCACTGATAGACTGATCTACCACTGTGAGCAAAAACCTGATTTCCATCCCCAGAACCAATAAAGGAATGAAATGAAGTTAAATCCTTTCAGTATTTGACAATCTACATCATTCTCCCTTCTAGCGTGAAGGGAAGGATTCAAAGGCCTATTTAATAGCCAGATGAATGCCTGAGAATATACACCATGACATATCTGCCTCTTCTTCTATTTCTTTGTGAACCTCATGGGTTCAATCCCATCCTGAATACTGCAGTCGCTAATGTCTCCTTCAGAGTAGGGGAGTTCAGGTCTATCTTAATCCACTCAAGCGCTATAACAAAATATTCTAGACTAGGTGCTTCTTAAACAACATAACTGTGTTTCCTGAAGTTCTGAAGGCTGGGGAACTCCCAAGGGTGTCTCAGCTTTGTCCTCTGGTGAATGCTGTATCTATACCATAGATGTGACCTCTAAAGGAGTCCTCACGAAGGGTCAGAAGAGACAACCCCTTTTATAAGGACACTAGATCCCATTAAGGAGTTCAGAGTCTACATGACTTAATTAGCTCCCAAGTGGCTTTTAGTGACAGCACATGGCAGAGTCTGAGCCCATGGATTATAACATGCTCTAACTTGAAAGCTCATCCTTGTAGTGTAAAACTGTGTACTAGGTACCAAGCTCACACTAACAATGCCTGCTGTAGGGAAGTAAGCTAAGCATGATATGGTGTTTATTTTTGTGGTACTTTTTTCCTGACCATTTACTGAGACTGATTTTCTTCTCCTTACCCTGGAAGTTGAGTCCTTAAAACTTGAGTAAATAAAGACGGAGAAGATGGTTCAGTATGTAAAGGGCATGCTCGTGCAAGTGCCAGAATCTGAGTTCAATCCCCAGCACCCCTGTTAAATTAAATCTGGTCAGATGGCTTGTACCTGCAGTCCTAGTGCTTGGGAGGCAGAGACAAGCAGCTCTCTGGGGATTGCTGGCCACCTAGACTCAACAAATCACCAAGATCTAGGTTCAGTGCAAGATCCTTGTCTTACAAATGGAAGTGAAGAGCAACTAAGGAAAATACCTGACATCCACCTGTGGCCTCAACACACACACAGACATACACACATGCACTCACATTCACACTACACACACACACACACACACACACACACACACACACACACACACACACGCATGCACGCGTGCACGTGTGCGTGCACACACACACATACAAAAACACAAAACATACACACCACATACATATGCACACCATAATACAGATATACACATACACACTCATACACATGACACACACAAAAGCTCACACATACATATATAAAAGCACACATGTACATGGACACACGCACACATGCACACATACATGCTCACATACACCTACAAGTATGTCACACATAACACACATACACATACATGTACACACGCACAGATCTACTTTCAAATTCCCATTTAGCCTCATTCTGTTGTCACTCAGCCCATCAGTGACTGTCTTTTTAAACCCTCCTCTTCCTGTTGCTCTTGATCAAACATGTCAACCAGATACTGTCTTCATTGACTGCTCACTGCCCTGCTCCACAGGTATGCAATGTGACAGTCTTATTGAGATTTTTCAATTTGGTGCTCATTCTTTCTTTGCTGGTTTCATCACAATAGCACCAGAATTTTATTTACTCTCTTAAAGCCTCTTGGGGTTTCTCCTCCCACGGTAGACTTGCTTTGCATGCCCTGGGAGCCTGTTTTTCCATGGGAACATTGCATATCTGCATATCTGAAGTTCAGGGTACATGTCTGGGTCTTCTGTACATCTCCTGTGAGTGAGACAAGCAGGCAGCTTCTCCTCACATCTCATCTCTGCATCTCCCATCAACGGTCCTTTGTTGAACAGAATTAAGTTCCCAGCGACAGTTTCCGGTGTTGCTCCTTCTGGCTTCTGAGAATTAAAACAGTCAGCATGATCTGTTTCCAGCTATGATAGAGCGGATGATATCAGATTAATTCCCCACCGAGAACAACTAACTGGATTAAACACAACACTGGATTAAACACAAAGGCTAACTGTTGGAAAGCCCTGGAAAGAAACCAAAGCTGTGAGGGCCCCACAGAGGACAAAATCCACAAGACACAAGAAATGCATTCACAGATGCCTTATGTTCAAGGCACAGATCCCACCACACCATACACACCCCACCACACACAATTCAACATACACACACACATACACATACACACACACACACACACACACACACACACACACACACACCATACACATACACTGTACCTGCCAGTTTTCTGTCAACTTGACATAAGCTAGAGTTATCTGAAAGGAGGGAACCTCAACTAAGAAAATTACTTCATTAAAATTCAACTATAAGACATTTTATTAATTAGTGATTGATGTGGAGGGCCCAGATCATTGTGGTGTTATCCCTAGGCTGATAGTCCTTAGTTCTATATGAAAACAGGCTGAGCAAGCCATGATAAGCAAGCCAGTAAGCAGCACCTTCCATGGCTTCTACATCAGCTCCTGTTTCTAGTTTCTGGCCTTGTGTGAGTTCCTGTCCTGACTTCCCTCAGTGATGAACAGTGATGTGGAAGTGTATAGAAGTGTAAGCCAAATAAATTCTTTCCTCCCCAACTTGATTTTTGATCCTGGTGTTTCATTGCAGTAATAGAAATACTAAGACAAATAGACACACACACAGAGACACACACACAGAGACACACACACAGAGACACACACACACAGAGACACACACAGAGACACACACACACAGAGACACACACACACAGACACACACACACAGAGACACACACACACAGAGACACACACACACAGAGACACACACACACAGACACACACACACAGAGACACACACACAGAGAGACACACACACAGAGACACACACACACAGAGACACACACACAGAGACACACACACACACAGACACACACACACAGAGACACACACACACAGAGACACACACACACAGAGACACACACACAGAGACACACACACAGAGAGACACACACACAGAGAGACACACTAACCACTAACACATAGCACATACCACATGTACACACATTACATCCATACCATGCTACCATACCATATATATGTGTGTATATATATATATATATATATATATATATATATATATATATACACACATATATATACATATACACATATACTGTACACATATACATACTACACACATGAATACCATACACACATAAACAGCATGCACTCACGTGCGTGCGCGCACACACATACACCCCACTGCCGAGTTCTCAGTCATGTGTGTGCTGATATCAAAGATCAAGTTCCTTAACAGCAAGATTTAGTGAGCACCACAAACTTGGAAAGTACTTATGAAATCAACCTCTATGGAAGGGAGAGGAAGGAAATAGCATTCATTACAAGGCAGCCCCTGATGCCCCTGGAGAGAGTTCTAAAGCAGGAGAAATCCTTCAATACTCTCCAGAATCAGTACCAGGTGTTAGATGCCAACACAGAGAGAATTGTGGCTGCCGTGGCAACAGGAAAGTGAAGGAAATCCCCAAAGAGAGCTTCCAAGTGGCAACACAGGCAACTGAGGTCATGGGTCCTTCACTCCTAGGGATGCAGGTTGTGACACACAGCAGCATCAAACCTAGGGCTCAAGGAACTGTTTTAATCTGGTGTTTACAAAAGTAAAACCAATCTGGAAAGCCAGAAGTCCCACCCTCTGCCTTGGCAAGCTAGAGATGCAGAGAAGTGATAGTGAGGCTCAGGCTGAGTCTACTGGGCTAAGAACTGTTTGGGTGGGTGTTCAGAGATGACAGTGGGCATGGTATATAAAGCCCTGGTGCTACTCTGAAGGCTTGAGAGCCAAGCACACTGAGGCAGAGGCAGATGGGTGACTGGCTCAAAGGACTGCACTCAGTCTGCCTGGGCCCTTTGTTCTCTCTGGGCTGCTATGGTGAGCTGCATGGTACCCTGAACTTTGGCAAGGCAACCTTTTTACTGGGTATATCCATTCACATGCTAATCTCCATACATAGCCAGAAGGAAAGCTTTATGTCTCTCTAGGCATCCCTTTATCCAGACACAAAATTAACTGTCACAGGAGCTGGGCAGAAATCACCCATTGAGGGATTAAAAGCTAATCATTAATTTCCATAGTCTTAGAGTTCTAGAAAAACAAAATTCAAGTTCAGGGTGTGCCATGAAAGAACACAAATAAACACTCAAGCTTCCAGCTGAGCCTACCACAAGGAGAAAATCTCAGCTATCTGTGGTGGTTATTTTCATCACTGGAGTAGTTAAATACTTGACAAGAGCAACTTGCGCAAGAGAAAGAAGGGATCAGGCTCACCGTTTAGTGATCTAGTCTATAGTGGGGAAGGCATGGCCTCTCTGTAATGGGGAAGGCATGGCCTCTCTGTAGTGGGGAAGGCATGGCCTCTCTTTAGTGGGGAAGGCATGGCCTCGGAGAATGACTCTGCTTACTCACAGCTTGTTGTCATTGTTCTTACCCTATTTGTTCAAGACAGTGTCTCACTGTGTATCCCTGGCTGTCCTGGAACTCTACTCTGTAGACCAGGCTGGCTCAGTCTCACAGAGATCCACCTGCCTCTGCCTCTCAAGTGCTTGCTGAGATTTAAGGTTCGCTCCACTACTCACGATTTTCTTGTTCAAATTTTGATAGACCAGATGTCAGAGAAAGAGAAAAGCCAACACTTGCCTGGTGCTAGTTCTCTCTCTCTCTCTCTCTCTCTCTCTCTCTCTCTCTCTCTCTCTCTCTCTCTCTCTCTCTCTCTCCCCCCCCCCCCACCATTATTCTCCTTTGGCCTCCATACTATGGTTTGGTACCTACCCTATTAGGCTGGATCTACCTTCCTCAGTTAATATTCTCACAAAATGACCTCCTTGAAGACACATCCAGAAATGTCTCCTGAGAGGACTCTTACTCCAGCCAAGTTGGTGATGGAAGTATTATCACAGAAAATAACCAGTCCTTAACCATATCAGAGTATTACCAAATACTTTACCAGCCTTCCAGAAAAGAAAAAAGAAACCTTGTCCTCTAAAAGGGAGATGACCTCATCCAGCCTCCCAGGACTGTTTATACACAATGTCTGACACTCACTTTTAAAGCTGACAAACATACCAAGACAGAGTAACAAATGGAAAATAGAAGCAGGAGAGGTCGGAAAAGATAAGTGAGAAAGAGGCAGAGGGTCCAGACCTTAGAGCTGACACGGGATCTTCAAAAACCGTGATCAAGAGCACAAGAAAATAAAAAGATGGAGAGCTTCATTCCAGAGCGAAAATCACAACAGAAATTCAGAATGAGAAAGCTTAAAACTCAACTGGAGGCAGGAAAGCAACTCAGAAAAGAGTAAAAAGTGTCCAGAATGTAGCAACAAGGTGACCCATGCTTTTTGATTTTTTGTTTTGGTTTGTTTTGGTTTGGTTTGGTTTTTCTCCAAAATTTAACAGACAAATGAAAAACAGAAATGGGTGTTTAAATGACATGCAGGTCTACATGGCCAAACAAGTGAGGATGGAAAAGAAGCAATATAAATATGGGGAAAGCTGTGCTGGGCATTGCTAAGACTGCCAGGCAAGAGCCACGCAGGGTGCAGCTGAAGAGTCAGGAACCGAGGCTTGCCTAGCGCTATGCTGAACTCACCAGGCAGCCACGCATCATCACTGCCAGATGGAGATGAGGTTAAGCCCTGGTCCTAGGTGATCAGCACCGTAACGGGTCTCAGCCCAGATGTCTTGGCCACAGATGATTTGCTATGATCCTTCTGGGACATGTTTATCATATTCATTCTTCCTTTTCACCTGGGAAATCTCCCCCAAGAGAATGAGGAGCCTGGAGGGAGTGAAGAGGCTCATAGAAGCATCTTGTGCTATACTCTAGCAGCTAGAGGGAAGACACCTGGTGTCCTTAGCAGTGAGACAGAACTGTGACAGGTGACCAATGAAAGAACAGTTTAGAGAAGAAAGTTCCAGTTCCAGAAGAGTTAGAGTTACAGGTGCTGAAGCCTTTCAATGTGCCTGATTTCTTTGTTTGTCTGTTTTCTGACAGCTGGTCTTATGCTCAAGAAGGGAGAATCGTCTCTTTTAGTTTCTTGGTTCCTTTGCCCCCAGAACTCCGCCATGGCCCAGTTCTGCCACGTTGGTCTTCTGAGTTGGCCAGGGGCATGCCCTCCTTCAGTAACACAGTGTCTATGGGAACATGTGTTCTAGTTTCGATGGCACACTTACAAATGACCTCAGGACACAGTTCACTTCCAATTAGCATCTACCTATGCAGAGAAGTTAAATAATAGCAGCCAACAGTGACTCCATCATAAGGCCAAAGGAGCATGGGAACCACAGGGTTTCAAATTTCAAAGAGATACAAGTGTGTTCTTATAGGTGGAGTGGGTTGTTCTAGTGTAGTTTTCGTAGTGCTGGGCTAGCTCAGAAGCACAGATGGAGCTGGGCAAAAGAAGCAATGGAGGGGCACAGAGAAATCACCTTCAAGCTACAAGACACTGTCATTGTATTTTTAAAAAATAAACATGAGTAAGGCACTTGCTTGCAAGCACAAAGACCTGAGTTCAAATTCCACACCCACATTAAAAAGCTGGGTGTGGCCATGCACCTGCAGCCCCAGTACTTGCTGTCTACCAGCCTTGATCCAGCTTCAGTGAGAGATCCTGTCTAGAAGGCAGGACACCCACAGTATAAATGCACCACATATGCATACATTCACACACATAGAACATGCTGGAAAAACATGTGAACAAAGGCAAGTTTTACATTATATGCTAATCAATTCCTATTCCATTTCTTGCTTTGGTTTCCAGTGAGAGAGGGGGAATGGAGCTTTGGTTGTGCCTGGCATTCCCTGGGCCGTAGTTTGCTTTGCTGACATAGGAGTATGCTCGATCTGCCAGGCTGTTCTCCACGCATGCCTAGGAGTATGCGCGGTCTGCCAGGTTGTTTTCCACGCATGCCCAGGAGTATATGCGGACTGCTAGGCTATTCCCCACGCATGCCCAGGAGCTTGGCTACTTCTGCCCCTCACCACAGCCAAGTTTTCTACTTAGGTTAGTCAGGCTTTAGGAACATCTATGAAGCCCAGTCATGTGCTGGGCCCCCTGATACAGACTGAGGTAACAGACAGCCCACTTTTGAACTTCAGGGGAAAGAAAGGAGGCTCAGGAGAGGTGGGCATCAAAGCCAAGGCTCCCAGGTGAGGGGCTTGGAGAGGAAACAAAACCGAACTTCACTGAGCGGAAGGACACTCGACTTAAACACATGTGGGTTAGTACCTCCAGCATGGTGTCTTCTTCAACGCATCCCAACAAGTGACTCAGTGTATGTAGTTAAGGACCTGGGCTGCTTCTAGTTTTTCAACCTGGAATTTGTGTTTAGTTCCCACACTGAGCAGATGGAACCGGTGTTGCTGAGTCTTATCTGGAAGATCACAGGCATGGGACGGTGTTCCTGAAATGTGGCCAGTGAGTTGCTGTGTTAGATCCTTTTTGTCACTGTGGTAAAATACACGACCACCAGTGACTTACAGAAGAAAGAGTTAATTTTGGCTCAGGCTTCCAGAGGGAGAGTCCAGGGGAAGTCACAGAGCAGCTGCCCTGAGCAGGAGGCTGAGAGATCACATCTCAACCATACACAGAAGGCAGAGACAGAGAGCAGGAAGTGGAGTGAAGCTATAAGCCCTCAAAACCCACCCCCAGTAACAAACTTCCACCAGCGAGACTTCTACCCTAAAAGACCTATAATCTCCCTAAACAGCACTACCATCCAGGTACCAGGTGCCCGATACACGTACCTGTGAGAGACATTTCCGATTCAAACCACAACAGTTCCTGAGTAGGCTGTGGCTTAACCCTGATTTGCTTTCTTTCTTTTCTTTCATTCTTTCTCAGTTCATTTATTGTTTATATATAGGAGGACTGATTTTTCTGAGTTAATTTTGTATCAAGCTACTTTGCTGAAACAGTTTATCAGCTGTAGGAGTTCTGCTGGGGGAGTTTTTAGGGTCGCTTATATATACTATATCATCTGCAAATACTTTGACTTTTTTTCCAATTTGTATTCCCTTGATCTCCTTTAGTTGTCTTATTACTCTAGCTAAGACTTTAAGTACTGTATTGAATAGGTATGAAGAGAATTGACAATCTTGTCTTGTTTCTGATTTTAGTGGAATTACTTTATGTTTCTCTCCATTTAAATTGATACTGTTGGTGGGCTTGCTGTGAACTGCCTTTATTTGTTGATGTATGTCCCATGTACCCTGTCTTAGTCACTGTTCTGTTGTTGTGGAGAGACACCATGACCACGAAAACTCTTATAATAGAAAGCATTTAATTGGGGCTGGCTCACATTTTCATAAGTTTAGTCCTTTCTTGTTATGGTGTCGGGAGCATGGCAGGCAGACCGTGCTGGAGAGTTACTGAGAGATCTGCATCCAGATTCACAGAGAGCAGGCAGAGAGACACTGGGTCTGGCTTCTGAAACCTTAAAGCCTCCCCATAGTGACACACTTCCTCTGACAGGACCATACCTACTCCAACAAGACCATACTTCCTAATAGTGCCACCCCTGGTGACCAAGCATTCAAATATATGAGCCTATGGGGACCAACCATTTCTATTCAAACCACCACATCACATCAATAATCACTCCAGGAGTTTTATCAGGAAGGAGTGTTGGATTTTGTCAAAGGTCTTTCTGTATATAATGAGATGATTGTATATGTAGGTTTTGTATTTCAATTTGTTTATATGACATTAAATTTATCAATTTTATGTTGAGTCATCCTAGTACCTCTGGAATGAAGCCTACTTGATCATGGTCTATGATATTTTTATGTATTCTTGGATTCAGTTTGCAAGTATTTTATTGAGAATTTTTGCATCTAAGTTCATGAGCAAAATTGGTTTGTAATTCTCTTTTTGTTGGCTCTGTATGTAGGAGGGAGGTGTGGGCATCAGAGTAACTGAGGCTCATAAAGAACTTCAAGCAATGTTCTTTCTTCTGTTTTCAGGAGTGCTTTGAGGAGTATTGACTTTAATTCTTCTTTGAAAATGTAGCAGTATTCTCCTTTAAAAACCATAGGTCCCTGGGCTTTTGTTAGTTGGGGTTTTTGTTGTTGTTTGTTTGTTTTTAGAGAATGGGATTTATTTTGCTTACATCTCCATAACTGAAAAGAAAGAAGTCAAGGCAAGACAGGGGAGAAACTTGAAGACAGGGCAGGAACCTGAAGGTCGGATGCAGAGGCCATAGAGGAGTGTTGCATACTGGCTTGTTCCCCATGGTTTGTTCAGTCGACTTCCTTCCTTTCCTTCCTTCCTTCCTTCCTTCCTTCCTTCCTTCCTTCCTTCCTTCCTCCCTCCCTCCCTCCCTCCCTCCCTCCCTTCCTTCCTTCCTCCCTCTCTCACTCCCTCCCTCTCTCCTCGCCTTCCTTCCTTCCTTCTTTTATTTCTCTTTTTTTGAGAAAACAAAAATTTGAACATACATTTAAATATCTAGTGTTTATTACAAGTGAGAGAAGATAATACATCTTTTAAAAATGAAGGCCTAAAGAAGATTGAAAGAGTAAAGAAAAACATTCATAAATTAAAGTTTAAACTGTGTACATCAAATATTTCAGAGAAAAATGTGAAAAAATCAAAAGGTACATTAAAAAAAACTATTAGGTCGAGTGTTTGTTGTTCAGCTTCCATGTGCATGCGGGTTTTCTGATGTTTTTGTTGTTATTGAAGATCAGCCTTAGTCCGTGGTGATCTGATAGGATGCATGGGATAATTTCAATCTTCTTGTATCTGCTGAGGCCTACTTTGTGACCAATTACATTGTCAGTTTTGGAGAAGGTACCATGAGGTGCTGAGAAGAAGGTACATTCTTTTGTTGCAGGATGAAATGTTCTATAGATACTGTTAAATCCATTTGGTTAATAACTTCTATTAGTTTAGTTCTGTGTCTCTGTTTAATTTCTGTTTCCATAATCTGTCCATTTATGAGAGTGGGGTATTGAGTCTCCAACTATTATTGTATGAGGTGTAATGTGTGCTTTGAGCTTTAGTAAAGTTTATTTTATGAATGTGGGTGCTCTTGCATTTGAAGCATAGGTGTTCAGAATTGAGAGTTCATCTTGGTATATTTTTTCTTTGATGAGTATGCTTATCTTTTTTGATAACTTTTGGTTGAAAGTCAACTTTATTCTATATTAGAATGGCTACTCCAGGTTGTTTCTTGGGACCATTGGCATAGAAAATTGCTTTCCAGCCTTTTACTCTGAGGTATTATCTGTCTTTGTCACCGAGCAGCAAAATGCTGGTTCCTGTTTATGTATCCAGTCTGTTAGTCTATGTCTTTTTATTGGGGGAGTTGAGCCCATTGATATTAAGAGATATTAAGGAAAAGTGATTGTTATTTCCTCATATTTTTGTTGTTAGAGGTGGAATTATGTTTGTGTGGCTATCTTATTTTAGATTTATTGAAAGAAGATTACTTTCTTGCTTTTTTTCTAAGGTGTAGTTTCCCTTCTTGTGTTGGAGTTTTCCATCTATTATCCTTTGTAGGACTGGATTTGTGGAGAGATATTGTGTAAATTTGGTTTTGTCATGGAATATCTTGGTTTCTCTATCTATGGTAATTGAGAGTTTTGCTGGGTATAGTAGCCTGGTCTGTGTAACATATGTCCAGGATCTTCTAGTTTTCATAGTGTCTGGTGAGAAATCTGCTGTAATTCTGATAGTTCTGCCTTTATATGTTACTTGACCTTTTTTCCTTTCTTTCTTTGTTTTGTGCATTTGATGTTTTGATTATTATGTGACAGGAGGAAATTCTTTTCTGGTCCAATCTATGTGGAGTTCTGTAGGCTTCTTGTATGTTTATGGGCAGCTCTTTCTTCAGGTTAGGGAAGTTATCTTCTATTATTTTGTTGACAATATTTACTGGCCCCTTAAGTTGGGAATCTTCACTCTCTTCTATACCTATTAACCTTAGGTTTGGTCTTCTCATTGTGTCCTGGATTTCCTGGATGTTTCGGGTTAGGAGCTTTTGCTTTTTGCATTTTCTTTGACTGCTGTGTCAATGTTTTCTATGGTATCTTCTGCTCCTGAGATTCTCTCTTCTATCTCTTGTATTCTGTTGGTGATCCTTGCATCTATGACTCCTAATCTCTTTCCTATGTTTTCAATCTCCAGGGTTGTCTCCCTTTGTGATTTCTTTATTGTTTCTATTTCAATTTTTAGATCCTGGATGGTTTTATTCAATTCCTTCACCTGTTTGGTTGTGTTTTCCTGTAATTCTTTAAAGGATTTTTGTGTTTCCTTTTTAAGGGTGTCTACCTGTTTACCTGTGTTCTCCTGTATTCCTTTAAGGGAGTTATTTATGTCTTTGTTAAAGTCCTCTATCATCATCATAAGATGTAATTCTAAATCAGTCTTTCTTTTTTTGTGTGTTGGGGCATTCAAGGCTTGCTGTGGTGAGAGCACTGGGTTCTGATGATTCCAAGTAGCCTTGGTTTCTGTTGCTTATGTTCTTGCCCTTGCCTCTAGCCATCTGGTTATCTATGATGTTAGCTGGTCTTGTTGTTTCTGACTGTGGCTTGTCCCTCCTGTAAGCCTGTGTGTCAGCACTCCTGGGAGACCAGCTCTTTCCAGGTGGAATTTGGGTATGGAGACCTGTGGCACAGGGTCAGCTCTGGGGCACAGATGGAAACCAGAAGGATTTTGTCTCCAGATGTTCCTTGATTCCTGTGTCCTGATGACTAGGGACGGGTGCCTCTTGAGCCAGAAATTTGAGCAGAAGTGGTGGTCCTACCTGTGCTCACAGGTGTGTCAGTACTCCTGGGAGACCTGCTCTGTCCTGGTGGGCTCTGGATATTCTGGAGAGCTGTGGAACAGGGTCCGCTCCAGGCGCAGATGGAAACCAGAAGGATCCTGATTTGCTTTCTATTACTATACTGGGCACAGCAACTTGAGGAGAAAAGTTTATTTGGATCTCATCATGATTAGTCATTGAGAGAGGTCAGATCAGGAACACAATTAGAAGCTGAGGCAAAAGCCATGGATGGATGATGCTTAATGGCTTGCTCAGCCCCCTTTCTTATACAACCCAGGACCACAAGCTAAGGGATGGCACCACCCACAGTGGGCTGGGCCCTCTCCCATCAATGATTAATCAAGATGCTTCACTGACAGGCCCAGGAACCAATCTTATGGAAGCAACTACTTAATTGAGGTTTCCAGCACAGAGCAACACCTCAAAACTTTGGTTGGTGCACATTAACTAAAAGGAAAAGGGTGAAAATGACAACCTGTGACTTAGTTCACCCAAGCTTCTGTGAGGGCTAACCTTCACACTCAACTTCCCTGGGTTTAGAATATCCTAAGAGACTGATAAAATGCTCTTCTGGATGCTTCCATAGAGGATTGCCTGGATATAGTAAGTGTCACCATCACACTGGAGGCCCAGGTGTCATTTAAAAGGTGGGGGAGAGAGAAAGCTGGCCCAGATCCAGCATTCCCTTTTCTTGTTCTCCTTGCTAGGGCTGCTCTACCAGGCTTCATGCCTTGATGTACTGATTCCTCTGAAACCATGACCAAGACAAGACCTTCTTCCTTTAAGCTGTTTGAATCAGGTATTTCAGTTGTGATGATGAGCTGAGGAATATAGCTACAAATTGTAGTGTTTGTATTGTGTATACAGTTTTCTGCTCTTGTAGAAGAAATAATGGTTTAATTATACACACAACAAAGAGGAACTTTATATGTTCCTTGCCTGCATTAACACATTACAAGGATATGTTATATATACAGCAGCAACCTCCCTGTTTGGCACTTTTTTTTAATAGGCCAGAGGTTTGGACAGGGTGCATGTGTTCTCTCTGTTATCAACAGAAGCCTCTTGATACAATTCACAGAAAGATGGGTTAGTCTGGGGGAGGGAGGTTCAAGATAATTTGTTGTCAGCTGGAATGGCCAGAAGGACTGTCTCAGCTGGGAACTGCCAATGGAAGCACCTAATATGTCACTTGTCCTGGTTCCAGGAGACAGGAAGTAGAAACCCTTGCTGTTCCAGGGCAATGGTTATGTTCCATTCTATCAGTCAAGGATGGCACTAACTGGGCTGGTGCTACCAATGGCCAATGGCCAATGGCCCTACTGCAGCTGGGGTCTGTGTCAATGTGCCGTGGCCTGTGTGGCCTAGGGCCATGTGCTGTCTGTAGTGTGGGCTGCCACCTAAAACCATATTAATGTCCTTGGGCCATGCTGCCACTGGGGGACCACAGTGATGTGAGTAGCCTGTGCTGCCCTCTGTGGGCATGGTGATGGTGATGTCCATGGTCTGGACTGCCTCAGAAGGCCTTGCCTGGGTCTACTACAGTTGGGGGCCCTGATTGTGCCGTTGCCAGAAACCATGTGGAAGTCCATGTTCCATGCTCCCACTGACTATAAAGAACAAGGAAGCTGCTTTTGCAGTGATGTTGATTGTGAATGCACAATTGACAAAGAGGGACATGGACAGCTTCTGTGACAACCCCTACCCTACACCAACCCCAACCCCCCCCCCAAATAGCAGCCTAAACAGGAAGGCATTAAAGAGAGCTCTTAAAAGTGTGATAAGGGTGGTGAAGTATAGCTCTACACAATTGGTGGCTTCTGGTGGGGGTGGAGTGTGGGAGGGAAGGACTCAGTTATCTTTAAAAGCAGAACACTGAGAGTTTAACCACGCTCCAGTGAGTATACAGATAACTGGGGACTTTGATAAATTGGACTTTTGGGGGAGGGGAGACAAGGTAGAGGACAGACATGGACAACAACCTGGGAAATGAGTGTGATTGGGGTACATAATGTGAAATTTTTAAAGAATCAATAAAAAATTTATGCTGGAAAAAAAAAGAATCCTATGTCTATCGCAAATTCAAAGGTAGTGAGTTAGTCTAACTCAGCAGCAATAGCAACACTCCAGAGACATCTTGGAAAGTTACATCCACCACATCTCCAGGAACATCACTGATGCTGCCCGCTGTTGGCAAGTCACCAGGACACTCCTTTTACACATTGTACAGCTTTGCTATGTGGCACCAGTGAGCACTCTAGCAGTTTTTTCTCACGCTGTCCAGGTTTGTAGTGTCCTTACACAGTCTCCGCATACAAAAGCCATCGGTGCCTTGAGTAAATGGATAAACCCACATGTGACAAGGGACCAATCTCCTCCTGTGCTGAACAACTATGTCTCCTGACTGGAAGCCATGACAATGTCTGTCTTTCCAACACTCAACACACTGCCTGACACTCAGACGCCACTTCAGCAGTATTTGTTAAAAACTAAAAAATATACTCTTATAAACCTGATCCCAATGATCTAGCCATGGCTGAGCATGGTAGGGTGGCCTCTGCCGACTAAGGACCATATTTTCATTATTAATTAGAATACCTGAGTGTTGTGTCTGAGTGTCATGTGGTTGGGAATGAAGGACAGAATTAGGCCCAGCTACCACTGAGGACACCAAGAGAAAGAGAGAAATAAAACCAGCTGGAGTGTTAGTGGCAAAGAGACAGACACCTGTGAATTGGAGAGGGCAGCTCATTGCTGCTCTTTAGCATGAAAGGTCAGCCAAGAGCGACCTTAAAAGAGAAAGCAACCTATACAAAGCACAAGAAACAAGCAGCAGGGGGTTCAAATGAGGGAGCTTCTGAAAAGGAGGACCTGGGTACAGAAAACCTGCACTCGCTGTCACTGGTGACCCTCTGCAGAGACCCAGGTGTTGTGTGACTATTTTGAGTCTAATTTAATTCAGCATTTCGATTCAGTGTGTGGTGCTTGTAAGGAGTGATACTCGATGAGGTCTGGGTGTTCGGGCTGGTGCTGCAAGGTCCCTGGCAGGTTCTGTAGGAGGTGGCAGGCGGGAATGCAGTCCTGGTCTTTCACAGGGTACAAGCCCAGCACTCAGAAGCAAGCAGCTCACAGCTCAAGCCACAGTTTCTGTCTTGTGCTGCAGAGATGGAATGCTTGGAAAGCCCAGGGCAAGGAACTTGCTAGAGAATTGAAGCTTTGTCTTCCTAAGCATTGTTTCAGGAAAGAAGGGATGGAATGGTTTGTCCCAGCTGGATGACCCCTTCCTCACAAGGGCCTGTGGTATCTTCCAGGGGACACTGAGAGACTACAGGCCCCAAGCCTTCCACAATGGAGCTTCCCAATGGAATCCCATGTTCCTGCAAGCTCACACCTCTGGCTTCCAGGGCAGGTCCAGGTTAGCTGTGACAAGTGTTTCCAGAATAAATTAAAGGTATACACCCTGGCTTGAAGGAGGTAGCTGTGATATGAGCCCAGCCCATCACAAGCTTGGGTAGAATAGGAGTGAGACTCACAGACTGCCCCCACTCTCTGCCAGGAGCTGCCCAACAGATTCCTTGGGAAGTCTTTCTCTCTTTTTTTAATGCATCAAATGACAAATAAGACAGGATAGGTACCAGTGTATGAACCAGACAGAAGCCACTGAGTACAACTTCTGGGATCAGGGGGCTGTAAAAGTGGAGGATGCATGGAGACTGGGCTCCCCTCCAAACCTAGAGAATCCTGGGCTGGGCTGCAGTCTCAGCCATGGACATCAATCTTTCCCTCCTCTCCTCCAGTCAGAACTTTGCACTGAACACAATATTTAGGCTGTAAATGCAGCCAGCTCTACCTGTGTCTACAGAACACAGGTAGCCTGAGCCTCACCCAGCAAGGTGAACCTCCCTGGGCATGGTACTACCCTCCAGTCAGCTATTCCTGGACTCCAGCCTGGACTCAGACAGGATGCCATGGTTGAAGCTGTCTATGAGATGCCAGGCTGCTCAGAAGGCCCAGCCTTGCAAGCTGTCTAGTGGCATGGTGATTAGGGATCATCATTTCCAGACTTTCAGAATATGGACCAATGGAAGGTTCCAGCAGATAGTAGGCAGGGTTCAGGGAAGAGAGTATTTTTTTGTATAGCAATCCTGACAGAAGCTTTTCTCTTCCCAGGGGTTGGGGGGGTTTGCGGGGAGGCAAAGAAAGCCCACACTAGCCAGTTTATCTTCCCTTTGCCAGCCTTAATTCATCACCTGCTGTAGATCAAAGTAGAGCTCCTGGAGAGGGGTTGTTATGCCACAGTGGGTGTTGGCAGAAGGACACTTAGAATGACCTTCACTCTGAGGTCACCTATGTGGGAGATCTCTATGCAGCCTAGTGTACACCTGGCCCTTGGCATCTCTGTTCTCACTCCCAGGGGTGGAGGTCAGGGATGCAATTTTCTACTTGGGAATGTCACCTTGGCTCCTCAATGTTCCTCTGCCCCTCATTCTGGCAGAGGGCAGGCCCAGGAGGAAAAGTGGAACTGCCCTGAGCCTGAGTCTAAAGTGGAAATTCCCCAGGTGACAGACAGACTACCCACTGCACAAGGCAGCTCTAAAGAGAAGAGCCCTGCCCTCTATTCTCAGGGTGGAGGTGTTGGAGGCATGACATTCCTGCACTGACGCTCCAAACCTGCCATTTCCCTTCCTGGAAGGCACAGGTGGGAAGCCAGCGTTTCCCTCCAGGGAGAAGCTCAGTTTTGGAGCACACAGTAGCAACCCATGTGAGACTTATTAGGCTGCTGGCTGACTCTTCCCTTGGTGGTCCTAAAGCTCTCAGTGCAGTCCCTTCCCAGGGAACATTTCCTGAATGATGTTTGTCCTTTCCTCCTCCCTTGACTCTAGCTCTCTTTCCCAAAGAAAGCTGATTCGGGGCAGTGGGCATGGGGGAATAAAGGGACTGGGAGAAAACCAGAGTCCCGCCAGAGTTCCAGTGCTCTGGGCAGGCAGACGTGGAGAACTGCCACATGCTTTCCACATGGTCCAAGGTAGGTGTCTGACTATGGGAAGCTACAGACCCAGCCTGCAGAGGGATGGGGGATGGTCAAAGGGCAGTCCTAGGTCTCTGGGCCTCATGGAGGCCAGAGATAACAGGTTCTCAGTCTCAGGCATCCCAGATACTGCTGGACACCTCGGAAAAGCTGAGAACAAAATGGGGGCTCTGGGGGTGGCTTGGTCAGCCCCAAAGCTGAAAGGAGGAGAGGGCAGGGAGAGAGGGGTCGCTGGGTGGTTCCCACATGGGTGACAGTCCATGGCTGAAGCGCAAGAAGGCCTTCCAGTGGGAGGTTAGACATGGCTCTTTAGGGGAAAGCCTATTCCATTGTTCAAGCACAGAGGGCCTTGATAAGCAGAGACAGTCTATGGCTTTAGAGCTTTATTGTAAAAAGGCAGAGAGAAAGAGAGAAGGTAAAAGAAAGAGAGAAGCCAAGGCCACATGGAGAGAGGGGGGAAGGGAGAGAGAGAAGGAGGGCCAGAGATGAGAGTAAAAAAGGTGAAAGCTTAAAAAGGGGCCAAGCAGCCCCTTTTATAGTGGGCTGGGCTACCTTGCTGTTGCCAGGTAACTGTGGGGAGGAGCATACCTGGCTATAGTCAGGTAACTGTGGGGGTGGAGTCTAGCCAGAATGCCAGAAGCTTGGAATATTGTCTGTGTGACTTATAGTCACAGAATTATGGAGTTGGGGGCTCTGTGGTGTCAGGCACCTGTCTCTAGGAACGTGGCTCACTGTTCCATCCCTTGTAGAGTTTCCTACTGGGTCTCTACTGGGTCATCAGAGCAAGCCTCATTCAACCAAAACAGGCTGCCTTTCATGGCCCCACAAGCCTCTCCCTACTTTTTTTCTATTCTTTGAATTCTCACTTCAAGGAGAATTTTACTGTGACCCTAAGCCCCAGCCAGATTCACGGATGTCCATGAATACAGAATGCTATGACAGAGAGGAGAACGCATTACAGTGGGAGCAAGCAGACACAGGAAGTGTGTCTGGACTCTGCAGTCATGCAGGACTAAGCTTCCCTCTTAGCTGTTTATTAAGAAAAAGTTAGAATAATAGATCAATACTACATAGTAATAATAATTTAATGGTAATGAATGCAACACGGACCATTAAGAGATATCCTCAAGCCAAATTATTAATGCATATAAAACTGTCTGCCAGGCTTTATATGCCCCAATACAGGGGAACGCCGGGGCCAGGGGGTGGGAGCGGGTGGGTAGGGTAGCAGGGCCGGGAGGGGGGAGGATATAGGGGACTTTCTGGATAACACTTGAAATGTAAATGAAGAAAATATCTAATAAAAGTTGAAAAAAAAAAAACTGTCTGCCAGGAACTGGTTCCAGTAGTCTGCACACACAAGCTTGTGTTGTCACTACACAACAGTCCTATGAGATAGCACCCTTGGCTTGTTTTCCTGCTTGTACAATGAACACTGGAGACTTGGAACAGCAAGGATGTGACATCAGGCTTCTCTGAGTGACTAAGATCTTCATTTCCATGAGGGTCCAGCACTAATGTCCTGAGCACCCTGGTGTGGAGGGACCATCATATTTTATATGACTTCAGGAACATAACAGAAGAACAAACAACAGCCTGTTACTCACCTTACTCCAAGGTAGGTGTAAAAGGGCACTCTGGTTGGTGGAACCCAGGAAATGCCAAGTTAAATAACTGAATGTTTCTTTCTCCCTAGGCCCTCCCTGAGCTTAGATGTGCTGGTGTACTCTATGACTGCCCCAGGAAAAGTCAGAGAGGAAACATTTGTCATACTTATTAGACCACTTATGAACATTCCTGGGACCAGATTTTAAGTCTATACTTTGGAAGATACTTCATGTCTGCCCTAACCAATATTCATTCCACTTTTAAAGTGGCTACTGGCTAAGCATTTCCTGGAACTTGAGGCATATCATGTGTCTGAAGAGATTCACATGTTTGGATGTGCTTCTGGGAGGTATGGAGCATAGTGGGACAGCATCAGCGCTGTGCTGGCTGAGTGTAGAGTTCAAACTCCCAACTCCTACACAAAAGCCTGGCATGGCTATGAGAGCCTATAAGCCCAGCAGAAACAAGAAGTTCCAACCAGGCTAGCCAAACCAGAATCCTTCAGATTCAGTGATACAGCCTGCCCTGCCCCAAAGGGATACAACAGAGAATTATAGAACAGGACCCAAAACATCTTCCTGTGACCACTACATATGTACGTGGTTACTTACACCTACACATGCATGTGCTATATACCCCCATACATACCATATATACCCAAATATACACACAGGAAAAAGGAAAAGATGATTCATAGTATATCTATAAATATACATAACTTCTATGCTTTAATGTATGTTAAAATAAATCTTTTCAGAATTTGAGAAGTAAACAAAGATTTATACACCATTTATGAAAAAAACACTAGGGCTGGAAAGAGGGCTCAGCACTTAAGAGCACTGGTGGCTTTTCCAGAGAACCTGGGTTCAGTTTTCAGCACCCACATGGCAGCTCATAACCATCTATTACTCCAGCTTCAGGAGATCCAACACCTTACATAGATATGCATGCAGGCAAAATACCCATACACATAAGATAAAAATAAATCTTTTTTTTTTTCAAGAAAGAAAACCATGGCAAGATCTTGGTAACCATTCTGAGCCCTATGGTCTCTCAACTGGCCTTCTTCTCACCTCATCTATAGCTCTAGAATAATTTTGAAAATCAACAGGGGAACAGCTATTCAAGTAGACAGAATAGAAACCCTTTAAATCTGCATCCTTAGACCTATCTGGTGGCTTCCTGCTCCAGTTAGGAAGCTTTTATTTGGGGCTAGGGGTCACTGAGAACCACACCCAAGGCCTTCAGCATGCTAGGCAATTGTTCTTCAACTGAGCTACAACTCAGTTTGAGACTTGTCTTTATCTGGCCCAAGGCTCACCAGACACCCCCACCCCCCATCCCCTTGTGCTTAGGATAAGCAATCAGCTGCAGCAACTCTTCAGATGTCACAGATGCCTGAAGCAATGTGGTAGACTACAGGCCAACACCAAAATGGTAAGAACTGAAAGTAGGTAGCAGGTGCCAATAGGGAATCTGAGGTACTCTGAAGAAAGGCCATGCATACTAGGCCTGTGCTGACCCAGAAGGAGCCTCACCTCCTGACCTTTACCCTATACACATACAATATGGAAAGTCAGAGGTGATACTGACTGCAAACTGCAGTTATGTCCCGGTATGATACAGAGTCCCTTGGCAAGGGCTGGTGCCCTCGCTTGCTTTCTGTTGCTGTAAGGAAACACCATGACCAAAAGTAACTTGGGGAGAAGAAGGTTTATTTGGTTCACACATCCCATCATAGTCCATCACTGAGGTAAGTGGGGGTAGGAACTCAAGTGGGAGAAGAGGCAGAAACCATGGAGGAACCCTGCTTACTAGATTGCTTTCCATGGGTTATTCAGCTTAAGGCCAAAGAAGAGAGTAATCTATGTGACCTGGAAGACGCCACTTTGGGAACAATATGGTTGAGAGTGGAAGGAAGCTGAAGTGGGTGGGTTCTGCCTCTTTAGTGGCCTCTGAACATAAAGACCCTAAAAGATACTGGTGTCGAGAGCACTATCCCCTGCTACCCCCCCCCCAACACACACACACACACACACACACATCCCTGGCTACATAAATGTGAACAGGAATCTCAGCTTGGTTTCCTGTATAACCCAGGATCACCTACCTGGGGTGACACCACCCACAATGAGCTGGACCCTTCTCTCTCAATAAGCAATCAAGAAAACGCCCCTCAGGCTTGCCCACACGTCTATCTGATAGTGTTTCCCTTTTCACAGATGACTCTGGTTTGTGTCAAGTTGAACTAAACAACACAGCTGGGAATCTTATCTGCTTTAGGCATTTGAAATATCTCTGTCCAGGGATTAATACACAGAATACATAAGAAGCTTACTTACCATATACCCAAAACTGTAAGGGCCAGTGAGATGGCTCACCAGGTAAGGGTGCCTATCGCTGGGCTTGGCCACCTGACTTCAACACCCAGGTCCCACATAATTGAATAAGAGTCAGCTCCCGAGAGTCAAGCTGTCCTCTGACAGACACACGTGCACCATGGTACATGTTACTCCTCTGACAGACACGCGTGCACCATGGTACATGTTACTACCACCCACACTCACATAAGACAAAAAAATTACACTTTTAAATAAGTAAATAAGGTATAAAATGGGCAATTGATCTGAATAGGTATAGTTTAAAAGAAAGGTTGGGAAGACGGTGGACAACGTAGACTGGGCAGGACTCAACAGTGGTAGGGAAAGGCTTGCTAAGAGTAAGCTTGATATGCCTCCCTGCCTCGAAAGAAAAACTCATTGGCACATTTTGATAATTTGAGAGGTTGCAGTGACCCTAACACCTCAGATGTTATTTAACTCAAAGGCTATCCTGTGATTTTGTTCATATAAATCTTAAATGAAGGCCGGGCATGGTGGCGCACGCCTTTAATTCCAGCACTCGGGAGGCAGAGGCAGGTGGATTTCTGAGTTCGAGGCCAGCCTGGTCTACAAAGTGAGTTCCAGGACAGCTAGGACTATACAGAGAAACCCTGTCTCAAAAACAAAAACAAAAACAAAAAAACAAAAACAAAAATCTTAAATGAGCAATTACAAACACTCTTATTAAGAAAGAAAATCCCTGTCTAGAAATAGGATGGACAATGAGTTGCAAGTGATTGTACAACTGGAAAAAAACTCAGTGGGTAAGCGGAGAAACAGAATGGTGTGGTCAAAGGAAGGGCACAGGGGCTTGAGGCTAGAACTACAAGCATCTTTCAGTCTAAACACTGAAAAGAAATCCACAGAAAGAAGTTCCAGCAGCTCTGAGGACTTGCTCAACTATAGGAAAATATCCGTCTTTCCTCTTGTTACTTCTGCAGAAGGATGAAGGTAAGGAGGCCACATGAAGAAATCTTTATAAGAAATAAGAATGTAGCAAAAGTTACTTGCTTACAGAGTCAAGCCCAAACAGGATAAGCTCAAAACAGCCCAAATCAAGACACAGCAGGGCCTGAAGATCTGGAAGGAGAAACAGTATTTCAGGTAAATAGGAAAAACAATTAAAATGAAATTGTGACAGAACGCTGGAGAGGTTTCCCAGTGGTTAGAGCACTGGCTGCTCTTTCAGAGGATCCAGGTTCAGTCCCCTGCACTCATGTCATGCTCACAGCCATGGACGACTCCTGTTCCAGGGGACCCAAAGCCCTTTCTGCACTCCTGAGGCACAAACGCATGAGCAGTATACATACATCTAAGCAAATACTATACACATAAAATATATCTTTAAAAACTTTAATAATAAAATAAAATAAATTGTACTAGAGATATGTGGCTAGTAATAGAAAAAGTTATTAATAGAGACAGTTAATTAAGAAAAGGAACTTTGAGAATGGGAATTAGTCAAGTGGGGAAAAACCATTATCAACACTGCTGGGCCCCAAGTCTCCTGAGTCAGTATAAGTCATTCACATAGCACCTGCCCTCTCTCTGGCTGGCACAGCACAGGCTTTCCTTGCCCAGCGTCTGCTTACTGCACGAAGCCCTGGTGAGAAGAGTCTGGAGCCTTCTTGTCAAGAGACTCTTTTCATTTGCTAACCTATTATCTCCACACCTTTATTCTCTTGCCTTATGAAGAAAATGGAGCCCATGGCCAGCACATATAACCTTGAAGAGCTAAAGGAGATTCTCAAAAGATTTCGATTATATTGTCTTTAATGTTGTTCTAGGTATACACAGGAGAAATGTCTAAGGTAATTTTATTATAAACAAGGGTGAACTGAAAAAGAAAATAAAGTTGCTACACTGCATTCAAGCTGGTATGGTGATAAGAACCAGTAGACGACAATAAATTGTGTGTGTGGGGAAGCACAAAGAGTTGTACTCAAGGTACTGTGAAAATCAAAATAACATTCTAACAGTGAAGTCTACATTGAAACAGGGACAGATGAACAACAGCAAAAGTCCAAACAAAACAAGAGCCAGCTCAAAGCCATACAGGTCAACAATAACATCATAGGCAATTGGTCTATGACCTATTGATATTTTCAGAACGACAAAATTGAAGAGGTGGAGGACAGACAAGTGTTTGCCCTGAGGTGGGGATGAGGAACTGGAAGAGGAGGGTCATCATGGTGGGCAGTAAGGACGACTCAGTGTCCCCTGGAACCCAACACTGGCACACAGCACGGTGAACCAAGGCAAACCTGGTTTCACATTGTACTGTGCAGCCAGGTAGGTAGATAACTGGTCATGAGATACATTGTACTGTGCAGCCAGGTAGGTAGATAACTGGTCATGAGATCTCCAAGTACCATCCTACAACTTCATGGCAACCAAGTCGTTTCAAATTAAAAGGCTAAAATAAATAAATGAATAAGGACTAAGTCTGCCAGGCCTCCAATGCACTACCATCTGATATCACAGGGCCTGTAATCCCTTTTGAGGTTGAGGTAAATAGGAGGATTGAGAGTTCGAGGTCACCTGGGCTCCAGGGACCCTTTCAAAAGTAAAAACAAAGTGCCTGAGAGAAGTGGGCCGTACCCTCTCCTTCCCCCACCCCTACTTGCTCATTATGAATTTGATATTTACAAAAGTAGCATCATTTTAAAATCTTTAGAAGCTTCATTTTTCTAAGGAGATGCCAAATGATTATTGAGATAAACTGTTCCTTCCTTCTGTGGGCCGGTGATGGTAAAGTAAGAATCCTTGGAATCTGAATGTAGTGAAATAACAGAAAGGATTGGTGAGGCTTCTTTCAGCAATGCACAGCGAGCTTGCTTTCTCTGGGGAAATGTTTCTTTGGGGCTTCAACCTGGTGCCTGGCATTCTCATTTCCTGTCTATTATGGTGATAAAACGTTCTGACCAAGAGCTACTTGGATGCAGGCTGGGGGGTGGTGTTTGTCTTACTCTTTAGGTCACAATCCATCATTGATGGAAGCCAGGGTTGGAACACAAGCATGAACCATGGAGGAATGTTACTTGCTGGCTCATTTTTCTATACAGCCTAGGACCATCTGCCCAGGGAATGGTACCACCCACTGTGGGCTGGGGCCTCGTCTATCAATTAATAAGCAAAACAATTCCTCGCAGACATGCACACAGAATGATTTGACCTGGGGAATTCCTCAATTAAGGGATTCCTCTCAGGTGACTTTAGGTTGTTTAAGTTGACAGGTAAAGCTATAAGGGCACCTGGGTACCATCTGGCACCTGGACACCATCTGGCTTTCTTTGGTGTAGAAAGTGTTCTCTCAACAGCTATCTCCAAGAAAGCTGACTCAGATCAGAGCAGTGAGGGAAGGCCACAGTCTGAGAGTCCTCTTACCATGAGGAAAAGACAGAGCGTGGAACCTGGGTTAAGCTGCAGCTCTCTCATAAACACTGCTATAAACAGAAGATTCCAGAATGACCCCACCCTAGAGTGATATAGTCTCTGGGAGTGTGGCGGCTAAGAAAATTCTCTCCTCGGCTAAGAATGCCAGCCCCAACTTGTGCTTTTGGGCTTATGAATGAATTATTCAACACGCTTGTGACTCAGTTTCCCAAATTATTAATTGAGAATAACTCTTTGTGAGCTGTCCATGCTAGGGATATAGCTCAGAGATAGTCTGCTAAGTTCATGTGGAAGGCCAGAGATCAGACCCCAAGCAGCAGAAACAAAACGAACACACACATACACTCACAAACTCACACACATATACACACTCGCACACACTTATACTCACACACTCACACAGTCACATTCAGAAAAGTGCCTTAACAGTACGTTAGGGTTTGCTATTTTATTATCAATCCAACATACAGTTAAAGTCTTCCAAGAGGGCAAAGAAGGGAGCACCTCTGGGTGACTGGGCAGACACCAGCTTGGAAACGAGAGATGAGGGTGGGATAAAGCAGGGGTGGGTGGGCTCTGCCTGTCTGTGACCTCCATGACAACGAGACACCTGAAAGATTACCAGTGGTGAGGACACCATCAGGATTGTTGTTGTTGTTGTATTTGTTTTTCACCTCCGTACATGTAAATATGCTCATGGATTTAAGGAAAGAAAGGTCCAGAAAGAGACTTCCAGGCGGCTTCAGTGTGGGCTCCAAGCACAAATGCTTCTAGTGGGAGCGGCAAGTTCCTTTCTTAGTTGTGTGTAGTGCTGAGAGCATCCGTTTTCTGTTACTGTCGTTGAACCATTTGTTCCTGTGGCCCTTCTGCAGTGGATGCCTGTGGTTTGGGCGTTTTCCACACCATCCATCTCCCCTTCTCTCTAAACAGTCTTGGACTTCCACAGGGGGATTTGCCCTCCTAGAAATCTCAGCTCCCTGGTTCTGGTCAGTGAAAATATTTCAGGGGACATAAACAAAGCTTTGCTCCTAAAATAGATGCCAGAAAGAACTGGCCAGTGAGTAAGATATCTGGAGCTGCTAGCAATCATGGCATTGGGTGAAAAAAACTAAAAGAAATGTTGCAATAATTACAAAGACGAGCAACAGAAGGAATGCTGGTCTTTGATCTTGTGACCTGTTGAATTGCCAAGGATCACGGTCAGCCAAGCTAGGAATGTCTTAGGACGGATAATAAGCTCTCTACTGTTCGCTCAGACCTTCCCCTTAACCAATGGAGTGAGCAGATATGCTCTCCCACCTTTTGGGTATAGCTAGTTTTAAAAAATCAGAAATGATTAAGAAGGATGATGGAGAAAGGTGGTCTTTCTGATAGGCAGGAGTTAAGACAGAAGCAGCTTCAGCCTGTGCCAGGAAGAAGTCTGTCTGTGCCTGCCAGTGTGTTTTAAATGCACTAGAGAAGGTGTTAAGTTAAGCTTGGATGAAGATGGTCAGACATTTGAACTTTAATGAGTAGAAGAGTTACCACTGTGTACTTCATATTACACATGAAAAAGCCTCACACAAACCTTAAGATAACAAGCCAAATGGTTACAGTTGGGAAACCAACTAGTACTATAAATAAAATTATTTTAAATTCAATCGATCCAATAAAAAGCAGAAGGATAAGAAAAGGGAAGAAGTTGTGTGTGGTGGCCAATACCTTTAGTCCCAGCACTCAGAAGGCGAGGCAGGCAGATCTCTGAGCTCAAGGTCAGCCTGATCTACAGAGCAAGTTCCAGGACAACCAGGATACACAGAAAAGCCCTGTCTCAGTGGGGAGGTAAAAAGGGGGGAACAAGAACATAGACAGAAGTCAAAAGCAGAATGGTAGGTTTAGCTGTAATTATATTCCAACCATATTACATGTAAACAATCTAAAGACCTCATCAAATAAAGCCGGGGTGGGGGGAGTTAGAAAAATGGCTCAGGAGTTAGTAGCTACTCTTCCAGAGGGCTGGGGTTCAATACCCAACACCCACATGGCAGCTCACTCCAGTTCCAGGGGATTTATGGCACCAGGCATACTTGTGGTGCACATGATTGTGCATGCAGCCAAAATACTCATACACAGAAAACAAAAGAAATAAATCTAAAAAAAAAAAAAAAAAAAAAAAAAAACAGAAAATGAGATAAACCAAATCAATCAAAACAGAGATGATTAGACCAAATCACAAAGCAAGTTGCAACTATACACTGCCAATAAGAACTGCTGGTTGGGGTCTGGAGAAGTGGTTCCATGGCTAAGAGCACTGCTCTTGCAGAGGACCAGGATTCCATCGCAAGCAGCTCACAACCACCTGCAACTCCAGTTCTAAGCAATCTGATGCCCTCTTCTGACCTCTGTGGGCACCATGGATGTGTGTGGGGCACAGACAAATATGCAGGCAAAACACTCAAACAAATAAAAAAAATCTTTAAAAATTTTTGAAGAAATAGTGTTTTAATAAAAAAATATACAAATCAATCAAAATTAAAATTAAAACAAGATTTTCTTCAATAACCATTAGAGAAAGAAAGCTAAAGAAATATATATTGATAGAAAACGAAGTATATTACAGATCAGGCAACTTCATAGTGAATTAAAATGTTAAGTAATAATAATAAAGTGGCCAATTAATTGAGAGAACACTCAATCTTTTGTTTGTTGTGACCAAACACTGGAAACAAATCAAATATCCATCAGCTAAAATGAGCATTTCAATAGTAGGTTTGGGAGAAAACATTCCACTTGTTTGTTTTATTCGTTTGTTTATGGAGGCTCTGCATTGAGAGTGATGGATAAGGACAGAAAACTAGATGAGGTTTACAGGGGTGGTGTGAAGGGAAGGAACAGAGCTGGGGCACGTGAACCCGTCCAGCCATCTCACCACACCAGACCCTACCCTTTTAAACAGTGGTCTGGGAGATCTAAGGGGAGCCGGCACTTGTCATGTTGATTTGTAAACTGTCCTCACTATTCTAGGGATTCATGCACTCTTTCATATTCTGGGCTGTACTCCAGAACTTTCTCATCTGCGTAACAGTGAAGGTTATGCTGTCTGCTAGTTCTAGTACCCGTGAGTCTCCGTTGGCCATGATAAGGACTGGTAAGGAAGGCAGGGAGGGGGAGGGCAGTGGTATGCTAAGACCTGCTTCAGTCACCTAGAGCACTTGAGTGTTGTCACTTGATTGGTTTAGATTCCCCTCGCAGACTGGTGAGGTGTAACTATAGGGTGTCTGTGAGAAATTTTCACCAGGGTTAATGAAAAGGGAAGCGCCTCCCTGAGGACAGCCAGCAGCCCCCAGGGCTGGGAACCTGGACAAAAGAAAGGGCGGAAAGCAAAGGAACAGCACCAGCCTTGCTGTGCCAGCTCCCTGGTCCTTGCTGGTGCTTCCACCACCAATTCTGTCATGCCAACCTGGCCATAAGGGACTGAGATCTCTATACAATGGAACAAAGCCAACTTTCCCTCCCGTAAGGCATTCCTACAGGGTATTTTGTATCAGAGATGCAAAAACAGCAAAGAAGCTCTGCCACCAATACTATTGCAAAGTTTATACTGAATCCCAGCATAACACACATCCACTGAATCTCTCATACTTCTGAGCTACACAGAGCTTCAGCTTCTCCTCAATAAAATAGGCATGTGTATAATTTATTTCCTAGGAACTTGAGCTCACTTAGTAACAGATAACTTAATAACAGATCATTGTAATTAGTGATATTTACTGGTCATATGTGCCATACAGGTACATAACAAACCAACCAACTGAATAAATACAAAGCCACACTTGTATGTTTAAATTCACTTTCTGTAGCAGAGAATTAATAAAAAGGATGAAGTCGGCATTTTTTCCCTCAATGCACCTGTCCTCACTCAGGGCATCTAGATCACTGTTTCTTTCCAAGACCACAACTACTTCAATTACAAGGCCTGTGGGCTCAGGGCTGGGTGTGAAAGAAAATAATACATGAGGCCTATAGTTTAAACACCATTTGCTGAAGAGGATTTAAGGTTTGTAGACGTAGGCCTGAGACAGGCACAGGCAAGTCACAACAAAAGGTGTTGATGCATTCTGTAACTGACCCTGTTGTAGAGATAGGGAAGGTATGCAAGAAGGTAATGGGCCATTTGGCCTGGCCTCCCTTAACTCAGGAAAACCCCCAGCGGGTAGCTGCTACCTGGGGGCTCTTGCTGATGTTTGAACTAGCCAATCATGTGAAACCATGCCAATTTTCCCTACCCCCCACCCCATTTACTATATAAACTTCTAGTTTGTGAGCCTCGTGGTCGACTCTTCTACCTCTTGCATGGGGTGGGTGTCGTCCCGCGGAGCTCCGTGAATAAACCTCCCTCATGTATATTACATCAAGATGGTCTCTCGTGATTCCTTGGGTACTCGAACTTCTGAGACTCGAGTGAGGTCTTCTTCATGGACCTTACAGGTGCAGAGGGTAGTAGATAAATTCTCAGCTGCCCTGCCTTGCCCCTGCATGGGCGGAGCCTACTCAGGGTTTGCAACTGACTGATTATGTCCCCATGCTCATAGGGTTCTAAGTTTTCACCAGTAGCACTAGTAGGCCTTTAGCATGTGACAGATTCCTTCTCTTCCTGCAAAGACAGTCACTCTCCCTGGCAACACTGTAAAAGGCACAATGCCAGCTTCATTATCATCTCTCTCTAATGAATTTGGGAAAATTGAAATGAGAGTTATTAGCTAGAAAATGAGGATGAAGAGAGGTTGAACTAGCAGACAAGCACATTGGTTATTCAGCTGGCCCAAGGGAAAAAAACAAAGTTTATGAAGACAGGAAAGGGTCATCTGTGCCTGTAATTCTAATACACGGGCAACTGAGGAGGAGGACTCCACCCAGCCTGGCCTACACAGTAAGACCATGTCTCAGAATACTAGCAAAACTTTCCTTAGCCAGCAGCAACTTCCATGCTCCTAAGAAAAGCTAGGGGGCTAGCTTCACTGTCTTGCCCTAAGGAAGCTTTGTGCGCCCGTACCTTGGCAGCTTCCTCTACAACCAAGTCTAGAGCCAAGATCCTACCGAAGATACGTTTCTATTAGTGGTCCAACTAGAATACACATGGAAACTCCCAGTGCCTTATGGAGGTGATAGCAAGTCACTGAAGTACATACACGTGCATTTCCATAAAAGGGGACATCTGTACTGGAAGACAGCTGGACAGGCTCCTGAAGGAGAAGCAAGTGAGTTCCCTCTACGTGGAACTGGCAAGCAGGCTGCTGCCTAGGGGAACATGGCTATGGTGAGGGGTGAGTCTGGGAATGATGTGTAGCCAGAGAATAGATCACAGCCACCAGTCAACCTGGGAAGCGCAGCGGGACTACAGGGATGAGCAAGAACTGACTGTTCAGACTGTGTCGGGCTTTCTTCCATGTGCTCATAAGTTCCTGTGCACAACCCTTAGATCACAGGGAGCTCAGGGTGGAGTCTCAGCAGCACAAAACAATGACGGCCTGCTCCTGCTAAGAAACTGGATTAGTCTGCTCATACCCACAACCAAGTACTTCTAGTGCTCACTTCGCAGAATGGTGTTGTTGGTTTTCTAATTCTGACACATGGGCCATACAAACTCATGCATTTTAAAACCAACTAAACCAACTGCTTAAACAACAGCAACTATATTTCTTTTTTTGTTTGTTTTTGTTTTTCTAGACAGGCTTTTTCTGTGTAGCCCTGTTTGTCTTGGAACTTGCTCAGTAGTCCAGAGCTCTGTACCTTCAAACTCTGCCTCTTGAGGTCTGGGATTAGAAGTGTGCACCACCACTACCCAGCTAACTTTTTTTCCCCTTAGTTCCAGTGGCTGAAAGTCAAAGGTGTGAGCAGGTTAGATGTTGAATGTTCCCCCAAGACTCAAGTGTTAAAGGTGTGATACCCAGAACACTGCAACCACCAGAGGCCCAAATTAATCATCTTGCTGATCTTGAACTGGATCCACCAAAATCCAGGGACAAAATAGACTTTTTGCATTTATAAGTTTGTTAACTCATGTACTTTGGTATAGTGGTAGAAAGCTGACTGATACAATCTCATTCTGAGGTCCTGTGGGTTAAGACTTTACATGACTTTGAGGCAGAGTTGGAATAGACTCAGTCCAGCCTACAACAGGGACTTCCAGAACTTTCAAGTAATGTCAAGCCTCAGAGACAGTAGTCTCTCTGCCAGATAATCTCCATTCACACCTAAGCAGGTAATATTGTTAGCATTTTAGAGAAGGGGAGAGTGGGGGGTGCTCTAAGCCTGAACCCCGACTCCTGTGCCAGGGCCCACAGCATTCTGCCCCTTTTCCTTGTTTGCTTCCAAGAAATTTATAAACTTTAAAGAAAAAGAGAAAATCCCACTCACCTCAGCTTATTTTAAAACATAGATTTAAACATACGCGGGCCGGTTGGCTTGACTTGTTCCAAACCCAACCATGTGTGTTTGATCCCCACGACCTACGTGGTGAAAGGAGAGCACTGCCAAGTTGTCCTCTGACCTCCAAATGCATATCCACAAGTAAATACAAATGCAACTTGAAACTAAATTTAGATTCTGAGAGTTTGGGGGGTCTGCCCTACTCCCTAATCCTGGTAGGTCTTAGCCACTGCTTTGTCAAACAAGATCTCCAAAGGCTTAAACTCTGCTTCCAACGTGGAAGGCCATAAAACAACTCTAAGGAGGTAAGGCCCAAATTAGGTATAAAAGGCATGGGCAGAAGGCACCCAATTTAAGTTAAAGCAACTCTTTGACCAATGCAACAGATCACCTGTATTCCTTTTCTACATTTTTCAAGTGTTCTATAATGAGCATGTAGACACAATGACCTCTGAAAACCCAATGAGAACAATAAATGTCATAAGAGAAAAATTAAAGCACGCCCACTAGGGCAGCTGCTCCAGCTCATTGCTTCCCGGGGTTCTGAAGGCTTCCTGCGTGTGCACTAGGGAGGGAAAACAAAGGCAGACAGTCTGACGAAATCTACTGCAAACAACATCCTGACTGAGAAAAGCGACAAAGGGGACACCTCCCTGAAAACAACCCAGCGTGGCCATTCAAATAGTAAAAATGACGCAGGGCGCTGGGAACAAAGTCTCAGCTCTCGGAGCAGTTTCCTGAGCCAGAGAAAACAGCAAACCCCAAAGAGGAAGCCTGCAGGGCGCAGAGTCCCCGGGACCCTGTGGCTGTTCTCCACGCCAACACCCGGAGGGGCCCAGAGTCCCCGGGACCCTGCGGCTGTTCTCCACGCCAACACCCGGAGGGGCCCAGAGAGTTCGCTCTTCCCACCGCAGGTGCAGGGTCAGCCCCAGCCCAGGTGCCCTGGAATAACTTGGCGGTGGTCAACCCCCACAGCCCAGCAGCCTAGGAGGCCATGCCAAGTTTTTCTTGCAAGGAGCAAAGGTTGCACTTGGATGAGGACCCACTGCCGGCCTGGGTCGTAGTTGGGCATGTGTCCCACCACTAGCCACCTGCTTCCTCCAGGCCCCTGCACAGCCGGGAGCCAGAGAGACCTACACAATGGGCTGGACCCACATCAGATTGTTAGAGAAAGAAAATTACTCTTTGTGGACAAGAGATCGGAACAGGATGTCTATAGCCGGTTAAAGAAAAGCTGATCTGCAACTCAGGCCTTCCCAAGCACTTCCGAAATGTTGTGCAGCCTGCCCAGCTCTTTAAATATCAGAACCCAGAATAAATGTGCACACTGTGCTTCCCCCACCCATCCCCGCCAACAACCGGGGCTCCAAGGCTGCCTGCTGAGTCAGAGTCTCACTCAAAATGAGAAGTCTGGAGAGGGCCTCCGAGATCAACAAGCCAGGAAACCAGCAGATGAGCAGCACAGCACAGCACAGCACAGCACAGCACAGCACAGCACAGCACAGCACAGCACAGCACAGCAAGGCACGGAAGGCTCCCCCAGGCTCAGGCTGCTTGGTGCCTCATCCCAGGACACTGCGCAGCCATTTCACCTTCCCCGGGTTCCTGAATCACCTTTGGTGCTCTCTGCCTGCACAGTTCTTCCCTCAACCGGCTGTCCCACAGTAAAGTATGTGGCTTGAGAGATGGCTCAGCGGTTAAGAGCACTACCTGCTCTTTCAGAGGTTCTGAGTTCAATTCCCAGCACCCACATGGTGGCTCACAGCATCTGTAAAGGGACCTGATGCCCTCTTCTGGTGTGTCTGAAGACAGTGAAAGTATATTCATATGCATAAAATAAATAAATGTTTTAAAAAAATCCTTGAGGCATTCTCTTAGAGAGTTTGGGGCTTTTACCTTCCTAAGCTATAGTCATGGTTTGTTTCTATTTTAATTTAAAGGGTGGAGCCATCAGCAGTAGTATGTGCCTTCAAAAGAACTTACATGAAAGACTGTATAAGTAAAAATAAATAAATACAATCTTTTTAAAACATTATTTTGTGTGTAGGTGTGCATGTGTTGCACAGAGCAAATGGAGAGGTCAGAGGACAACTGTAGGACTCTGTCTCTCCTACCATGTAGGTTCCAGAGATTGAATCAGATCACCAGGCAAGTAAAGGTCAGCATGTTGACTTGCTGAGCTATCTTGCTGGCCCCCATATAGTTTTTTTGCCCTATAGTAGCAGAGGGCTGGCAGTCTTCAACCAGCCCTTAGGATGTGATGCAGATATAACCACAAGTGATCTACTGATCTACCCTGGAGCTCCTGCACCCAGGTCTTCCTCCACCCACACCCACCTGGCCAGGACTCAGGGTCCCCGGCAGTGATTGGCAGAGTGCTGAACGTGACCATAGGTAATTAACACAATGTGCAGCCAGACAACCCAAACCATCAGTTCTTTCATTCATCTAGCATGGTTCACAGAACACTCACTACTGGATCTTTATTCTCGTGACCCCCAAATATAGCTCCCCAGTGTGGGGCTACCAGCCAGGTAGGAGGCCTTTAGATGGTTGGTGGTGCACTCCTGAAGGGAATTGTGGGAGTCTCTTTTGTGTCCTAGACATAAAGTAAATGTAGTCCACTGCACTCACAACACTTTGCTGCCCTGCTCAAAGCAATGGGAACAGCCAACTGTGTGTGGAAGCCTCCAGAACTATAAGGCAAAGCAAGCCTCTTTCTTTCACGTCTGCCTTGATTACTTGCCTCACTGCTGTGATGGGGGAAGCAAAGAAGGAAAGATTGACTTTGGATGGCAGGTGGTGAAGAAGACATGGTCCCACAGTGGTGGGAGTGTGCACTGAGGTTTGTTTACATAGTAGGTCAGCAAGCACAGTGTTCTAACCTGAACCTAGAGGCTGATAAAACCTCAAGGTCCCCCTCCAGTGGTCTGCTTCCTCCATGCCGCACTGCACATTCAGCAAGTGTCAACCTCTCAAAATAGCACCACCCACTAGAGACCAAGTGTCCACACACAGGCAGCCAGAGGGACCATTCACATTCAAACCAAGGCAAAGTAGATTTTCTCAGGGATCTGTTATAGTGGTACAGAGCTAAGATAGTATGTGTCAGCTAGCAATAATCACAGCAGATACATGTAGAAAAATACATTGTGGCTCTATCCTTTGAGGGTCTTGGGTTCTATTCAAGAAAATTCAGCAAATAAACAGAAAGAACATTGCAAATACATGGGTATTATTTTTCTTTTAAGAATCACATTAAAGGACTGGTGAGATGGCTCAGCGGGTAAGAGCACCCGACTGCTCTTCCGAAGGTAATGAGTTCAAATCCCAGCAACCACATGGTGGCTTACAACCACCCGTAATGAGATCTGACAACCTCCTCTGGTGCATCTGAAGTCAGCTACAGTGTACTTATGAATAATAAAAATAATAATAAAAAGAATCCTTGGACCAGAGAGACCGACCAGAGCGAGTGGGGCCGTCCGTCCGTCCGGAGCAAGTGGGGCTGGCCAGAGCCAGTGGGGTCAACCAGAGCCAGCAGGGTTGACCGGAACAAGGGAAAAAAAAAGAATCACATCAAAGATCTATTCTCTCTAGCTAGGATCTATCAAGAAAAGGTTGATGGGTGGTGTCGCTTCTGAATCCTCCTAGAATCTTGAGAGGTGATGCATGGAGAAGAAGCTGCTTTGGGTTGAAACCATGTTCAAAGGTTACACAGGCTGGGCCTGTACAACTTCAGAAGAGACCAAGTATTCATAGAGACCAAGTATCAGGCACTTCCTGGACCTGGCCAGCAGTTGCCCCACCAGACAGCATAGGTGGTAATCTTGACTCAGTCATGGGAAGAAGATGACTGGAGCAGAAGCATGAGAAAAAGTGAGGCAGAGCCTGGAGTGCAAAAAAGACAGGCCTGCCCTCAGAAGGCCCTGGGATTCCACTCTGCCCTTAGGAAGGAATCACTCAGCAGGCATACACCAATGGGTAAAACTTAGGGAACTGGACCTTCGAGAGCAATGGTGGGAGATGTGACTGGAGGGGCTGGGACAGAAGGTCATGGAGGTGACAGAAATCACTGCTGCAGTGGCCATGGGTCCACTGCAAGTGGAAGTAGTGCATGTAAAGGACAGACAAAGCAAGACTGTCACAGGAGGAGGGTGGTGTGGTGACAGACAAAGCAAGACCTTAAAACATCACAGGTGCTGAGGTGCTGAGGTGGTTGCGAACACTTCCTGTTCAACGAGGTTCAGATCCTAACACTCATGTCTAACAGTTCACTAACACCTATAACTCCACTCTAAGAGATCTGTTGCCCTTTTCTGACCTACACACACACACACACACACACACACGCACACGTACACACACGTACACACACACACGTACACACAAACACATACATGTACACACATACACGTACGTACACACAAACACACACCCACACACCATATATATATATATATATATATATATATATATATATATATATATATATGCATATATTTTTAATCTCAAGAAAATCGGGTACACTTGATTGACAGTGGATGACATTAGATGGACCATGGATGACAAGAGGGGAGGCAGCCTGTGGCACCAGCAGACCTAGGCAAAGAAAAGGTGCAGACATCTTTGTATGCTGAGGGGAAGCTGAGGCCTTCTGAGCCTGCAGTGGGTAGGCAGGAAGGGTGATTTTGGTTTAGATGGCTTGAGTCAATCATTTTCAGGTACCAGCTGTACCCTGAGCAAGGCCTTTAGGAGGTGGGATTTCGTGGAAACATCTAGACTGCCAAGCTTTGCCCTGGAAGGGATTCTTACATTTTGGAGCTTTGTGTCAAAATCCTCCTTTTCATGGCAAGATGGTCTATCCTAGGGAAAGGGGATTGGTCCCAGGAACATTATGTGTCTTCTGTCTGGATTTCTTTTTCCTTCTCTCCTACCCAGGAAACATGGGACTCTCACATGAGAGCAAGCTGAAAATGAGACTTCCTTCTTTTGCATACCAATGTCAGTGGGAAGAGCAAGAAAGGGGAACACACACACACACCCCACACCCTACCCACAGCTGAGCTGTGCCTGTCAGAACAAACACCGCCAAAAATAATCGTAGTTGCTTGGTACTTGGAATATTATTATCTGAACAGTTGGTGGATATGAACTGTTTTTTAAAAAGGCTATCAAGATAAACCCGAAAGAAACATCTGTGGTGACTGTGAGCCTGAGTCTGCCAAGGAAGGAAGCCACGAAGCTGTCAGCGGGCCCCCTTGGGTGTCTTCCCAGTCAAGGGGATGTCCCAACCACTATCTGGGCTAAATGGGGGTTGGGGTGACACAGAACTTGAGTGAAGGTAAGGTCTGGTTTACAGACAAACTCTGAGAAAAATACAGAAATCCACATTTGAAAAGCAGTGATTTGAAGGAGGAACTCATGACAGTAGAGGGCCCAGTCTGGAGTAAAGGCATCAGGTGTAATCATCATTGATAATGATTCTCAAAGTGCATCATAGGCAGCCTTTCCATCCTTACCTGTCCAGCCTGTTAGAGAGGGGTGTTAGGGTATATAACTTGGCTCTTTGGCTTAACTTATTTTCCCCTTTAAAAACTTTCATGAGTGTGAGAGTAGATATTTGTTGTCCATATACTTTCAAGAGGCCAAGGGGAGCAAATAGAGCATCCTAGAAGGGAGAGAGACAGCTGAGCCATGTGGCAGTGTCTGCCGTAGGCCCTGGCAGTGGGAGCCTAGCACATACTCATCCCCTCCTTCTCCTTGACCTGAAGCAGCTTTTCAAAACAAATTCCTCAGAGGAGTCTTCAGGAGGTTGTTTGTGCCTTTGTGTGTGGCAGGGAGGATTTCCACAGGCAGTGACATCCTCCCCTCGACTCCACCTTCTTCATCTCCTAAATAAACTTAGGAACCTGCTCCTTCCCTCTTCTTGGTCAAAACAGTGTGCTTGTTACTAGTAAAACTGATCAAAGAATATGACCCAGGTGTAAAGCCAAGAGGACTTTCAAATACACCCCACTTCATTACCCTAAGCCTTAAACCTGCCCTCCCATTCTTAAATCCTAGGGGTAAAATTCATCTGTACAAAAAAGCACTATACAAGAAGCAATTCTCAAAGAATAAATAATGCTGTTTTTCAAGAAATAAATAGGAAATGAGCTTGCTTCCTCCACTTTCCTAAAATTTGGCTAAATTAAAATTCTCCCATTTCTCTAACTAGACTGATGTTTACTCTTTGATAATAAAATACAATATATTTTGATTATATTCATCCCCTTCTCCTAACTCCTACCAAATCACCTCCCACTCCCCATTGCTGGGACATTGCTGGTCCAGCCACTGGGTTCCTGGGGCTGTCAGTCCTGGAGCAGGCTTCATGCTGATCTCAAGACCCTCAGCTGAGCTCATCCTGTCTACCAGCAGCTCAGCATCTAGGTGAGTGCTCCACCCACAAACCAAGTCCTCTTTTCCTGCCTAACCACAGCCCTCTCTCACCACCCCCTCACACACACACACACACACACACACACACGCACACGCACACACGCACACACACACACACACACACACACACACACACACACACACTACACATATACACATATACTACACACACATACCACACATATACTACACACACATGCATACACATGTACACACACCAGAGACATACCTCATACCATACCACACACATATGCTCACAAACACACACACCACATATGCACTACATATATATCATATTATATTATATTTTATATATTATATATATATATATTACACACACATATACTACACACCACACACACACTACACACATGCACACACATACCATACCCACAATACACACACACAAATACACCACATACACATACAAACTCACCACATATATACACAAACACACACACATGCACACCACATATCACACATCACACATCAGTGACTGCTCGGCCTCCCCATCTCCCTCTCTTCATTCAGTCTTAGATCTACACATCCACTTCCTGGCTGGTACTTGCCCCTCTCAGGATACAATCTTGAAAGTCCATGTCCAGTGCTGGGCACCATGGCAGAGAGCTGTGACCCCAGCACTCTGGAGTCAGAGGCAGGGAGGTCACAAGGTACATCCCAGCCTAGGCTGTACAGTGAGACTCTAATCACTGTTCCCTATTAATCTTCGAATCTTCCTCAAACTCAGTCTGAGGGAAGGAGACAAGCCAGGCTCACCTGAGCCTGCCCCTGCCCTACCCTCCAAGACCATACTTTTTGTCTCCCGTCTGCCATTCCTTGACATAGGAACAGATAGTAGGTAACTAAACTTCTCTTTGTCTCTAACCAAACTGAAAGGGAAAAAAGTATAGGGCATCCTCACTTCTGGTGTGTGTGTGTGGGGGGGGGGGGGGGGTGGCATCTATCCTCCCTCTTGATAGGAACATTTGTAGGACAGAGATTCCTGAAAAAATACAACACAGAACCACAGAAGCAGTTCTATTTCTTAGAAGATTCCAGAGTGGCTTAGAAAGTTTTTTTCCCCCTGCCTCCAGTTTAAATAGCCAAGCATTTGGGAAATTACCTCACAGAGCCAGGCACCCAATAGCAAATGAGAGCCATCTATACAGATAAAACAGGAGCTTTTGTGGTACAGCAGTGAGCTGTAGAGCTCATTCAGTCTCAGAGGGGCACTGTATTCCGGGGATTCTTTTTTTTTTTTTTTTCTTTAACACAGAAGAAGCCTCAGACAGCATAGGAAACAGGAAGGAACCCGATGTTTTAAATAGCAGACAGCAGAGAATTGACCCATTATGGTTTGTTCATTCAGAGAGTGACAGTCAGAAGGCAGCCTGGACAACCCCCACATTCCCCAGATGCAGGTCAAGGGGCACAGCAGGGTTTTCTGAGCCTGGAAGAATCCAGCTCAGGTTCTTTCAAAGGGAAGGAGTGAAGTCCTAGTTTATCTTACTAGAGACAGCAGTGCTGTCTTTTTAAAGAGATAAAAATAAAAGCTTCAGAGACTTAGAATACCTGGAAGTCAGAAAGCATCCTGTTTCCGCTCCTGCCTGACTCACTCACAGTCCAGGCACTGCTTCCAGCTGCCTTGCTTGTCTTGGCAATCGCCTGTTTTCACTTTTCTGGGGTCCAGAGCATTTGGTCCACGGGTGTGTCTGCTGAGACAGAGGGTCCTACACAAAGGCAGTTGCATCCAGGAAAAAGAAGAAAGGCCAGCTCCCCCCACCCACAGTGGCAGGAGGGCTGGGGGGCAACCGCCCAGAGGTTAATCTGTCCCAAATTCATCATTGTGACAGCCAAGTTGACAAATCAGTCCTGCCTGAGGCTATCCTGACCTTGCCATCTAATGTTCAGATTTGATAGAGACCCAGGGAAACTGAGCTCAGACTGCTCACCTTGCTCTCTGTGCCCTGTCATCTCTAAGTCTCTGAAGTGACGCATCTGTGAGCCCTGACTGTCATCTTCACACACCACCCTCACCAAGATGACCCCAACCCTGTTCCAGACAAGGAGCCTTTTAGTCCAAAAGGGCCTTCAGGTAAGCCAGGGAGCCACCTGAGAGGTCTTCCATGGCTCCTGCAGTCATGTGGTCTCTTACTCTTAAGTACTTGTGGGAATGACCCCTGTCACCAAGAGGAGCAAGCAAACCACCTAGTATAAGACTGGGTCCAGGTGCTAGCAAGAGCCTGGTGACTCATGGCAGCGTGCCTACAGCATGCCAGGTGGAACACTGCCCTGCCCTGGTTCTTTCCAAGGCTTCGGTGGATGCAGGTAAGCCTGGAGATGCATACTGCAGAAGCCGCCCCACTGCTCATTTCCTACAAGCCATTTCTTGTCTCATCAGGTATGAGGCCTGTCCAGATGAATGTTAGAGGGAGTTTATAATCTGTTGTCCGAATCTTTGGGTCACTGGTGCAAGAGTGGGGAACTATTAATAGCCATGCCCCGCCCGACATTTGAACTGGGAGCTGGTGTAGTTTCCAGGGCTGGGCAGTCATGTGGTTTATTTATAATACAATCCTGAAGGTCCAATGGTATCAAAGTGGTTGTGGGGGCAAAGAACAGACACTGTCATCAAGCCTGTTTCTGAAAGCTGCCACGCTAGTTCTGAAGGCCCCAGTGTGGGTGGGATCAACTCACGCAAGAAAGGTTAGTTTTTTGGGGGTTGTTGAGTTTTATGTTTTGTTTTGTTTTGTTTTTTATTTGTTTGTTTGTTTTTTGAGGCAGGGTTTCTCTGTGTAGCCCTGGCTATCCTGGAACTTACTCTGTAGACCAGGCTGGCCTCGAACTCAGAAATCTGCCTACCTCTGCCTCCCAAGTGCTAGAATTAAAAGCATGCGCCACCACTGCCCAGGGAAAGGTTAGTTTTACTACAAGTGAGGGAACCTGACTTTTGTCTCAAGTGTTTCAGCAAAAAGGCTAAGTCTGGAGGCTAAAGCTGCAGCTCTCCTCTCTACCCTGCAGTCTCTGAGATACAAAGTTGCAGATCTTCAATACCTGCTCATTCTTGCCTTTTAGTCTAAAAGGGCCTGCAGATGCCAGCCATGTGTGAGCCTATAACCCCAGCCATCTGGGAAGATTTTGAGTCCAAGCCTAGGTTGGGCTACATAGTGAGACCCTGCCTCAGACAGAGTCCAGATTCAGGCATTCAACCTCATAGCCCAAGACAGCTGGCTGCCCCACCCTGAGCATGGCCAGAGGGTCAGAAGCCATCTCCCCCCATACTCTACCTTTATAACTCAGCCAGTCCATCCATCTCTGTAAAAACAACTTTCTCAATTTCTAGAGCCAAAATTACCTGAAGTAAGCTATTTTTGTGTTTCCCTCCCCCCAAAGAACCCAAAGGGGGGAAAACATTATAAGTATAAAGTTTTATAATGTTTTAAAGAAAAATTTTAAATGTAGACTTCTTATATTACTTAAGAATTTGAATTTTTTTATTCTAGCATGGAAATTCTTGACTGGTTTACAAAGGAACATGCTAAGTGGAGTATAGTGGTACCCACCTCAGCAGTCATCAATCAGTCTTACACAACTACAAATCCTGCAAGCTACAATAACAACCTGCCTATATTATACACACTTGGTGCAACTGAACACAAATGCTATGGGAATAACTAACCACATTGTTTTCTAAGACCTGCTCTGTGAGGTGGAGGCTATAACTGACACTGTTAAAGAGGCCAGGAACCTGAGACTAGATAGGTCATGGAAAAAACTACTAGTAATTTCTATTAAATGAACACAGCAATAAAAGGATTCCTAAGGACATTGCTATACCCACAGAGCAGAGCATTGCTCAACCCTAATCAAAGAAGTATCTCCTTGTGAGAAATGGGAGTTAACATAGAGACTCAGACATGGACAACTTGTAGAGAGTTAGAGAAGCAGTGAAGGCCAAGACATCATATGCTGTCTTCTTTAAGGGGTGAAGAGGTTGTATATGCCCATGTGTACGGATGCCAGAGGTTGACACTGGGTATCTCCCTCAATAGTTTGCCATCTTATTTTTCTGAGACAGAGTTTGTCATTGAACTTGAAGATCACTAATTCAGATAGACTAGCTGGACATAGAACTCCAGGTATCTTCCTGTCCCTGCCTCTTCAGTGTATAGTCACAGATGCATGCTGCCATGCAGTCTCTTAAATAGGTGCTAGGAATCAGAACTTAGTTCCTCATGCTTGCACAGTAAACACTATCTGAGCTAGCTCCCCACATTGCTACCCTTTTTAAAAATATGAAACAAAGAGAAGCTTGTTGGACTGAGAATGCAGCTCATTGGTAGAGCACTTGCCTATCATATGCAAAGCTTGGGTCCCATACCCAGCATCAGCAGTCCCACACCTCTACATCCACACACATACACACATTCATACACACACATACACATAGACACACACATTCATACACAGACACATATATACACACACACATACATATACACACATATGCATACACACATACATACACACACACATATACACATACACATATACATACACACATATACACACACACTAAAAATGCCATTAAAATTTAAATTAATATACTGTAGCTTTCTAAGGATGAGACAAGAGTACATATCATGGACAGAAATTAATGATAATTTATTAAATAATACCACTCATAATGTGGAATCATTATTAGAAAGTAATCTGAACAGCTGCTGACAGAAATGATGCCACACCCAGTTAATTTTGGCACAGAAAATCCAATCAAATATCAGGACATGTGGAACTCACCCTCCTCCTGCAAACAAGACAAGACAACAAAGCAAAGGCAGAAAGACTCATGAGCTCAACTGTCATGAGCTCAACTGTCATGAGCTCAACTGTCATGAGCTCAACTGTCATGAGCTCAACTGTCATGAGCTCAACTGTCATGAGCTCAACTGTCATGAGCTCAACTGTCATGAGCTCAACTGTCATGAGCTCAACTGTCATGAGCTCAACTGTCATGAGCTCAACTGTCATGAGCTCAACTGAGAGGCGTGCATCCAGCATTACCACACAATATTTTTGTGCAATGTAAATGGGCAAATGGCTCGATAACATTTCCTATAAACTGCATATAAAGACTAGAGGAGTTACAGATGTTAGTGTGATGATATGGACAAGTTGAAAGTGTCTGAAGCACACCATGGACTTTAAGACATTGAGACTAGTTTCACATAGTAAAAGTGCTATCATTCCAACACTCAGGGATCTGAGGCAGGGGATGTTATCTTAGGCTATCTGAGGTTTCAGGTCAACCTAGGCTACAGTGAGACCCTGTCTCAAGAAACACAAGAACACAAGAGAGGATGTGTGTGCGCAACTCATACTAGTTCTTCAAAGTACTTTGAAAAGTTACAATCAATGAAGAGAAAAATAGGATCTAGGGTATAGGTATAGGTAGGTTTTGAATACCTTGCTTTCAAGGACTGGTAGGAAAACTCCTAACAATGACAGAGAGAATTTGAGCATGAGTTCACATAACGGCCAGGGATAGGCCTAAGTCCCTGCTGGATGGTAAGCCACACAATGATAGATCTCTGTAAGTATCAAAGGACAGAAATGACAAAAAGCAATCAAATGCTAGTTAGCAAAAAACAAGTCTCAGCTAGAGTTTTGATGAGAAGGGTACCTAGCTATATCCTCTGATCTCAATGTGATTAAAATTTTAAAATCCCAGCACTTGGGAGGAAGAGGCAGGTGGATTTCTGAGTTTGAGGCCAGCCTGGTCTACAGAGGTCCAGGACAGCCAGAGAAACCCTGTCTCAAAAAATAAAATAAAATAAATCAGTGATTTACACACAAAAAAATCACTTTTGAAATTCTAATCACTTGGATATTGAGAAATACTCTTGCAGCCAAGCCTGGTGGTGTACACCTATAGCGCCAACATTTGGGAAATCAAGGAGGTTTAGAAATGAAGGGCAGCATCAGCTACAAAGTGAGTTGAAGGTCAAACTGGCCAACCCTAGATCCTATCTAAAAGAACAAACAAACAAACAAACAAACAAATCCTTCCAGATCTCTGTAATTCAGAAGAAAGCAGGGTGTGTCAGGACAGTTAATAAGAACACGATTGGAGAGATGATGAGAGGGAGAACACTATAACATCAAACATTTTTATTATTAAACACAAAAAGGATCTCAGGCAGCTGATCGGGAAGATCTCAGTGTCATCCAGACTCTGAGGTGAGGTGCCGCCTCACACCCCATTGAGGAAAGAAAAGGGAGGGACCACTAACAGGAGAGATGAATTGAACAAATAGGCATAACCATTGGCTAAGGGGCTAGAGCACACACCGCTTTTCAGAGGACTAGGGTTTGGTTCCCAGCACCCACAACTGCTTGTAACTCCAGGTCCAGATGATCTGATGCCCTCTTCTGGTGTCTCTGGGCACTATCCTCATTAAGGCTTCTATTGTTATGATAAACACCATCCTCAGAAGCAGTCTGGGGAAGAAAGAGTTTATTTCAGCTCATTTGCCCCAGTCAATCAGGAAGAGAATCCAGGGCAGGAATTCAAAGCAGAGACCACAGAGCAGTTCTGCTTACTGACTTACTCCATAGCGACACATACTTTTATTTACAAGTTTGCTTTTCTTTAATATCACCCAGAACCACCAGCTAAAGTATGCTAGCACCCAAAATGGTCTGAGCCCTCCTGAATCAATCATTAATCAAGAAAATGCCCTTCAGGTTTGACTACAATAAATCTGAAAGAAGCATTTCTTCAACTGTGGCTCTTATTGGCAGCTTGAATCAGTTGAAAAAAACAACCACAACAGGCACCTGAATGTATGTCTGAAAGCACATGCACAGGCATGTACACACATGTACACACACACACACACACACACACACACACACACACATGCAAATAAATAGATCCAGAGCCCTCTTACAGTCCATCTGAGAAGACAGCAACAGTGTACTAACATGTATAAAACAAATAAATCTAAAGGAAAAAAAAAGAAAAACTACTCATAGTGGCACATACTTTAAATCTCTGAAATCAGAAACAAGAGGCAGGCAGTGTTTGAGGTCAGCCTGCTCTTTTTAGTAAGTGCCAGACCAGCCAGGGCCTGTCTCGATATACAAATGACTACTTGGTTGTATGACAAGAAACAGAACTGATAACCATTTGAAAATACAGCAAAAGCTCTGACCCCAGAGCTTAGACCAGACTGCGCAGGAGAGCGTGCAAGCTGCAGAAACAATAGAGCTTCTTAGACAGGGGCCCTTCAAGCCTTCATCCTCAGCCAGGAGGCAGAGCTGAGACCCAGACCTCTGGGCACCTTCCCTACCAGAGGAGAGTTGGCCTCAAGGGAGGGCTTTGACGCCGGGTCTCAGGTGAGATCGCCATCTCAGAGACCAGTCATCACAGAAGAGTTTGGAGGCCACAGAAGCAACAGAGTTTCTTGGACATGGTCCCTTTGGGCCTTCATCTTCAACCAGGAGGCAGAGATGAGCTCCAGACCTCTGTGCACCTCTGTGCACCTTCCCTGCCAGAGGAGAGCTTGCCTGCACAGAGTGCTCTGACCACTGGGACTCAGGAGAGAGTTGGACTCCCAGGAGTGCTGACAGAGGCTAACAGAATCACAGGAGGAACAAGCTCCAGCCAGAGACAGCTAGAATATCTAACACCAGAGATTACCAGATGGCGAAAGGCAAATGTAAGAATCTTTTTTTTTTGTTTTGATTTTTTTCTCTTTATTAGATATTTTCTTCATTTACATTTCACAT